>JAJJHQ010012807.1:15084-102044 GCA_021223825.1 Drosophila ironensis
AAATTCTTACTGGACGCTAGGTTCAGACTGTTGGTTTGCGTCTCCTTGTCCTTGTTAACCGCCGCCTGATTTTTGGCCTCCTTAATACGCTTGTCCTTAGCAGCCACAGCGGCTCCTACTGTAAGGACCTCCATGCTGCCCGCGTCCAAGCTGTTGAAGTTGAGAAAACTATTTTTCACGTCCAGCTTTCCGCCATCCGCGGAATTGGAAGAAGCACTTCCAGAGGCAAGTTCACATGCTGCGTTGGGCGCATTAAGCGAAGCTTCGCTGGCTCGTTGATCTGTTGGTTGTTGGTAAACTAAGTTACTATACACTAAGAAGGAAGAATAAGAAATAAAAAAATACAAAACATAAAAATTACAAAATATTCAAATGAACTGTGAAATGAAACAAAAATTAATTATCTATACTAATTATTGCTACAGCTATAGCTCGCCACTCGATAAAAAAGCATTAACCCAGAAACTCATAATGTAGAAGTATACCACATATAGCACTTCCAACTTACCGCTAACACAATTTTGCATAATTTCCTGGCACGTTGTGCTGGTGGTGACGGTGAAAAGCATGTGATGGGCGCTACTTCGCTTCGCTGGATGGTTGTTGACAGCCGCCACAGGCAGACTTGTGCTGGCACCGCCTGTACTTGTTCCCGAAATTCCGCCCATAATCGCAGAGAGAGTGTCGCGGCGCTGAAGCGGCTGCTGGCTTCTAATCGACACCGTGATGTGCTCGTTCTCCAAGAGCAGTTGCAGTACAAGCTGCCGAGTGAAGCCAGAGATTGTGGGCCTGACTCCGTGCTGCGAACGCAGGGGTTTGCAGATAATGGCACCGATCAGGAGAGCGGTGAGAACCTCTTGGTTTCCGGGATGACATGCGCTAACCCTGGTGAAGAAGTTGATAGTAGCGCGCTCCAGACGAATAAAGGACTGCTGCATGGGCAACGTCTTGCTGAACTGGGCGGCATGTGTGTTGCACAGTTGCTGGAGAAGCGGCTTCCAGAACACCGATCCCTGCATCGTACCGAGCCAGTCGCGCATTGGCCCCTCAGCACAGCAATCTGCGAAAAAGTCTAGGACCTTTGGCACATTCGAGCTGCTGAGCAGTGGAATGGCTTGTTCCATGTGAGCCTCGGCCTTGTCAAAGTCTGTGAGCGAGGAGTCCTCTTCCATTGGTGCAGCTGCTGGTGCACCAACCTCATCTTCACCAGACACAGCACCAGAGTCCGGCGCTGCATGAGAAGCATTTTGCTCTGATGCTGGTTGCATTTGGATGCAGTATTCGTAGATCGCATGGGCCAATAGTTTGGGTAAACCAGAATCTAGCATCTGGTAAACGGTTGACGGGGATTGGCAGGCAAGAGCCAGGGTTTTAAGAAAAGCCGGACGCTGTAAGAGAACAGCGAGATTCTCACTGCCCTCACGCCGAAACCAGGCACTTCCCCCCTGCACCTTGCTGTCGTCCGTTTGCCCGCGCGCCTGTGGCTCCAATTTGACTCCTAGCTTGACTAAAAGCTGATTGAACAATTCTGGTCTAATGAAGCACAGGGAGCAGATCAACGAATCGAAGCTATTTTTCAGTGGCTCGTCATGCTCCAGGGTTGAGACCCAGTCGAAACATGTATCGAAAAACGACGTAGTAACGAGCTGCGGCAGTTCGGGCAACTGTTGTTCGACCTGCACGTGCCACAAGATCGACGCGATTACCTTGACAAAGCCACTCTGGGGGTTGTTGCAGCGAGCCTGCTTTGAGTAATTGTCGCGGAGCTGCATTACCCAATCGATTAGCACGCGCAGCTTTTCCACCAGGTAATCCGGCGATCCGGTAACCACTTCGTGGATTAAATCGCACACAGAATCACTCGATAGCTTGAAAACTGTGAAGTAAGAACGACAAAGTTATTAAAATTATAGAAGCTAATGTTGTGTAACTGACCCTGGGGCGTTGTGTGCCATAACAAAGTTCTCAGCAGCTGAAGACTGAGCTCGTGGTTGTAGGCTCCCAGCTTAAGAAGTATCGTCTCCAAATGCTGTTGCGCCAGATTCGGAATCATGGGCATAATGTTGAGCAATGAACAACACGCCTCCAGAAAGCCAGGATAAGCAACGGGATAGGCGGCAATCAGATCTGACAGTTTACTGTCTGGCTGCAGGGCGGCCACGTGGAAACATCGAGACAGGATGCGCACCCAACCGATGCTTGTCTTGGCAAAGGCATCGTCCTCGGGCAAAGCGTCAGCATCCATGGCAGCCAGAGCTGCCGTCGGCAACGAACTCGAGCAGGAGGCCAAAGGATCCATAAAGGGACCCTGCGAACGTAATCCCTGCATGCGATTGCCGAAAATTGTCTGTCCAAGCACTGCGATCTGCACTAGACCAACATTGCCGCAGTCTTTTGGTCTGAAAAAAAAATATATATGTTATTGTTTATTTCGCTATATCCGCAATAAGGTATTATTTGTCTCTTACTTATATAACCTCAGCACAATGCTTGTTGCCACTTCCGCTTTAGCTAGTTTGAGACGAATGCATGTTAGACCAACAGTCGACATGGGTGGACCCACCGGAATGGAGCCAAGCCCGTAGTCCCGGGACAACTCCAAAGCCACCGCAGAGGGACAAGATGCCAAACTTGAAGTGTGCGGCACCAGTTGAACCTCTTTAAGGAGAATCGCCGTGGGCAGTGTAATTGTGAGATCCACATGGGTTTCGTTTGGATAGAACATATAACTCCAGGCCGGGGATCTTGGCCGTCGATGCGTGGTATTTGGATTGGAGATTAGCACCTCGGCACTCTGTGTCGCATCATTTTCGGAGACAATTTGTGAGAAAGGTGCAAAGTTGATGAGTCCGTCGTACTGGGCTGCGCTTCTGGGGGTCTGAGCCGCTGCAGCCACGGCAGTTCCACCTGTGGTCGTTGTTTTCTTACAGGCACTACTCGATACTACGTGGGTATTGAGCTTCAAACGTGTGTTGCGCGTCATGTGCTGCATGATAAGCGAAATCTGAGGTACGAAATATTGATATTTATATCACCTCCAGCATACTACAAAAATCAACCATGGTTTTCTTACCAAGCCTGGCTGCATGTTGATGATTGTCTTGTTAAGACGTACTAAATTGTGACAAATAATCATGATTCCACCCAATTGAGTAAAAGTCTGCACTGCTGCAGTGACCTCCAGCACTTTAGAGATGTACCAAAGAAAGGGCTCCGACAAAGGTAGACGCGGCAGCGTGGCATTTCTCTGAATTGTGGCTAGAAATATATTATTTGTTTAAGAGGTTTATTATTTCGCTAAATTTTTAACAATTCACTTACTTTCCTCCAAGTATTGGCAAATGGGAGCCACAACCAACCTAGGATTGGATGCCTTATCACTCAATGTTATCATCAGGCTAAAGACACTGTCCGCTATTGTCTGCGGGTCCTCCAAAACAACATTTGACTTCACCGAAAAGAAACATCCAGGTGACATCATCGATAATGTGTTTGTAGAGCATTGAGATAAAGTGCCAAAGAGGCGTTTCATTGTTGGGAAATGGCGCAACACTGGAAACATTGATATTTTTAAGCATCAACAAGCATATTCAAAGAGTGTAGACTATATATTTGTTTTAACGTACCCCAATCTGCTATGCAGGGCACTTTGCTGCGATGTCCTTCTGTATTTAGCTGCTCCGCTTTGGTTTCATCCGTTTGACTTTGGTTGGATAACTCCTCCTCCTCGGGAATGGTCACCTCCTATAAACATTTTCAATTACGTTAACGGAAAGTCTTTGCCGAATGTGAACAGATGACTTACACTCGGTTGTCGTGGCATTTCCGTCAGCACCATGTGACCACAAAGCTTCATCAGATTTATAATCAATGAATTATCACATATTATGGCATTTTGCTTGCTAGGATTTTCAGAGCCCAAGACATTAGCAAATAGATTGCTAAAGTTGTTGCCTGCATTGTTGTTCTCATTGCCGCGCTGGCATTGTAGTTTCTCTCCATTAGATATGTTATTGTATACCAAGAAAGCTTCAATAACGTATACAGTCAATGATATTATTAAAAAATAAATCCGTTTGTCTCTAATACTTACAAACACTTTCGATTATCTTAAGTGCAATGCTGAGGTCACCCTTGTCGTTTGGCATTAGGAGCACATCGCGCACCAGCTGGTTTTGCGCATCAATGGGTCCTTGTTGGTTGCTTATAGCGCCACCTGGCTGTACTAGCTGGAGGACGACATGCAATAGAATGTCCTTCAGGCGACGTTTACAAAGAATCCCGCTGGTCTCACTCTTGCTATGGAGCCACAGCAACAGCTCGTGCAAGTGTTTGCAGATGGTGGGTCCTGCCTACATTGGTATATTTATTTAATAATAATAGGAAATAAAGTATATATTTCAAAATAATCGAACTTACACAACGATTTGTGATGATGGACGAGCTCATGCCATAGCCGGAAAAGAATCGCAGCAACATCTTCTCGAAATTCTCGTCATTGACGATAACTTCATTAATCCTGGTACAGTCCGCGTCTATGGGCTGCGAATTACACGCCAGAAACAAGCACTGAAAGCCCAAGCACCATGTGCGTAGCTTTATATCATTGTGCCAAGCCAAAGCTAACAATAAACCCTGAACGGCATTAGCTCCAAATGGAATCTTTGGCACATCAGTGTGGGTGATGCCATTGGTGTACGGTTTATCCGCCAGCTCACAGTTGAGTGTAAGCCACATCTGCAACACTTGTTCGAGGTGCACCCAAGTATCCTCGTAGTGCAGATCCGCCAAAATCGAGTCAAACACATTCTTAAACATCACATACGTATTGCGCCCGTTGTACTCCGTTCCGGGCCACAGTTGGGTGAGGTACTCCGGCCAGGGAGCAGCTTCGGGTGGCGGGGACACAAACTCGTTGGTGAGTACCTGCGGCAGTGAGGAGTATAGATCCAACGAAGTGCGATTCGTCAGTCGCCGCAGTTGCGTTTCCACATGCAACTCCAATCCAGCATCCAGACGCGCATCGAGAGCTACGGAGATAGACTTGCAGAAGAAGTTGAATGTGTTCTTGCAGAGCGCGTTACTCTCCTTCTTGGTCATTGGTTTGGTGCGTTCAATCATGTCAATGTCGTTCAGCATCTCGTCAAATTCTGTGTCATCGCACTCGATGAGCGATGGCAGGTAATTGTATTTGACAGCTGGAGGATTGAAAATGTTTATAAAAAACGTTAATTTCATATATATACATATATGTATGTATAATGTGATTATGAAACTAGTAGCAAAATATTGGAGTATACATTTTCAAATAAAGGCTTCACATTTACGGTCCTTGGGAATTTTAAACGACCTTAATAATAGGAAACCGGGGCATGGTAATCAAATAAATTTGGAATAAAATTTTGAAATTAAAAAATAAAATTAAATAGGGGTCTCTGGGAATTTTAAACGACCTTTATAATGGAAAACCGGGGCATGGTTATCAAATAATATCTTTGGTTACCCGGCACTAACAACGGAATGCCTGGTCAATGTAATAAGTTAATATGTATGTTTACCCTCTTGATAGAATTCTCTTGCTGTCGGCATCAGCATCTCAAATTGTGCCTCGGAGCACGAGGAAGCAGTTGCTAAAAAATGGAAAATTCATTGATTTTACCGCGTTGTGTCGTTAATTGAAGCATGTTACATATGTGTGTTTAAAATACACTGCATTGTTAGTGATCATTTAATGTTTAAAAATTCGTTAAAAAAAAATTCCAAAAAATACAACGTATGTTGCCACAGATTTATATACTTACACGTATAGTCGGTGAAGAGGTCACGCGTCTCCTGCACAGCTGCCTCCATTGTTCTAAGGCTATCATTGGTCGGCGTGGTATCATTGTCCCTAAACTGTTTGGCAGCATCAAGGAGATCCTAAAAAAATTACTTTTTGCTTAACCACTCGCATAATAAAATCGAAATTTTTAGTTTATACCTGAAGCAAGCAGGTAATAGCGTGAACTGCCCACGGCTGCTGCTGATCATTCCACACAGACAACCGAATAAGCTGTTCCAACTGTGCGGTAGTCACAATTTTACAAAGCTGCACCGCCGGGCGGCAAGCGGCCACCAAGCGGGCAATAACCTTGCAGGTGAGCAAGAACTGATCCATATTACAGTCAAAGTCCATCTCCAGGAGCAGGGCGAACAGTCCCCGGATAACCACCTTTATGTTAGCCATTCGCAGCGTTTTCAGTCCCTTGTCGAAGTTACTGTCGCGTTCGCCACCACTCTCACCAGCGGTTGTATCCTGGTGTTTTGGCGAAGTGGTGGCTGTCGCGGCACTCCCTTTCGATCCAGAGCTATTGCTTGAACTAGACGGGCCAGCAGTTATAAAAAGGCCGGCTCCCACGTTTACCTTCCCACCAGTGGATGTTGATTTACTGGCCCCATTAACCTTTGATTTGGTGGAGAGCTCCATAAAAATTCCAGGGTGCTGGGAAAAGTACAAGATACATATTTGGAATTCTTATTGATTGGGGAGCATAGTACCTCATTCTGAATCATGTAAATCTTTTTGCCCCAATCTGTATATGGCTGTACGGAGTACTTGTTCTGCTGTATGATGCGCTTTTTGAAACATCGCAATTGTTTGCTATTGGGGGTATTATTTGGCCTTGTCTTCGTGAAGTCGCTCTCACAGCTCATAAAGTCCCAGCGAGCAGCAGCTACAAGATTTTGTGTTTTAAAATATGCTCTTTCTTACATGATTTAATGTTGTCTTACATTTATCCTTCCGCTCGTTATCGTCCAGGCATACTGAGAGGAATAAAAGCAGCCATGTTATTAGCTGCAGATCTGAGGTGGCTCCCATTGCAGTACTACGTTCAGCGGCACTTGCCGATGTACTGGGCTGTTCCGACTGGAACTTGTAGTGTGGCGACAAAGGGGCCAATAGCTTTACGAGGGTTTTGAGTACGGCATCAATCACAATAGAGCGGCAAGCACCCATGGCAATGCTTCGACGACCCAAATAAGTCAGCAGGAAAAAAATCCTGACCACACAAAAAATTAAAAAACTTTTTTTAAGGCAAACTTGGAGAAAATATTATAAAATACTCACCGATCCTGGGGAAACGCCTTGCAATTCTGCGCCGAAAATAAGCTGCAAAAGGTGTCGGCCAGAAATTCACCCCACCAGGGTTGGAAGCAGCACATTCTTACCAAAAGTGAACAAGTAGCCAGCTGCACCTGAGCATCTCCGTAGACAACTAGCGAGTTAAATAGGGCTTTTGCCGTAGATGCATTGAACTTTTGATGCACAGGCAATATGTTCTTAATACCCCACTCGATGGAGAAGTGTAGCAAAACTTCTACCAAACTGAGACTAAGCACACGCAGCTTGTCACGCGAAGCAGAGCGCAAAATTTCTGCCAGCGAATTACACCCTGAAGACGGAGGAGTGTACGGAAGGCCATTGGGCGACAGAGACCGTTCCAATCGAAGCACAACATTGCGGATCACATTGATCTGGTACTGAAGAAGCATGCACTCATCATACAAGGTGACGACCTTGTTATTATCCAATCCACTAAGCTCCTCGTCCCGCTGTTTATTAATAAACGCCTGCAAATGGGCCACGTTGGAGAGCTCACTATTCCGCATCGGTGACAGGAGATCCATCAACTTACAGCTGGCCAAGCTGTAGCGGCAGTGAACATCTTCGTAGAGAGAATTCAAAGATTTCAGTTGCGATTGCACACTCTGAATTGGCTGCTTAATAAACCGCATCAGCTTATCTCCGTATCCGTCGTGCTCCAACACCACCGGATGTCCAAAAAAGCGGCCGAGGGGAACCTTGCATTTCGTGGACGACGTGCCAATCCTGCCAATGATGGTTAGTTTCAAGTAACGACAAATCGGCGGCGGTTGTATGTCGCTCAACACCAATGTTTTTGTCTGAATATCGTTGACCTGAACCAAGCGCGTACAGTCCGTTTCCTCGTCAAAGCACCAGATGTCGATGTGCAGCGAAGTAAGTTCGTCGCAGGCGGGAATCACCAAATCCGTTAGGAGTATTTGCTGACCGAAGTCCAGAAGCACAAAACGTCTAGCCCCCGAATGCATGCGATCGATGACAATCATTTGCTTGGGCGGCGGAGTGATTAACTTGTGCCAGGCAATGGGCTGGCATGGATTGGCGTGCAGATTCTCGAGAATCTTCTCATTCTCGGCGGCATCATCAAGAACACTGTCACTGAATGTGGTAGACGCCGCCTGCGGAGCAGATTCGTGCTGTTGTTCATTTTGTGTTACCTCTCGGGTAGTCTCTTCCAGAGCTTCAATTTTTAGAGTGTGCCCCGAGCTAAGCAAGCTACTGGACGCAGCCCCGCTGCCCTTATCCCAGTTATCTGGCTTGCCAAAGTTATCAGAAGTGATTTGGTCATTGATCTTTTTGATGTAGCTATCGAATAGCGAGAGGGTGGGTAGGAATTTAGATATCTTCTTATTTATCATGGCAGCCTTCTCGATTTTCACCTCCTCCTTAAACGCGTACTCTAGATTGGAAACTGCTAAATATATATATTTATTAATTTATCTTATTTATATAGAAATATATTATTTTGGTAAATTTTGTACCGTAAATTACTTACATTTCTTGTCCTTAAATCCATTGATCACGCCAAGGGCATCGCTATTCACCTTGGACTGCTTTTCTTTCATTTCCTCCACAAGACACTCCACATCGTTGACCAGATCGTTAAGCTGTGAACAGCGGTATGCCTATATTTGTATATATATTATGTGTATAGTCTTTGTCTCTTACCAGTTCCTCATCCTTCCCTTTGGCCACAACCAACTTCGGTATCATCATCACATCCTCGACTACTACATTAGCAGCAGAATTTCCACCAACGCTATCTATATTATCGATTCGGGTGGCCTCAGAGGTTTGCACACAGGTGAAATGAAGCTGCACCACTTCTAACAATCCACGCAACTGGTTGCTAATGCTTTTCCCGCGGATGAGGTATGGGAATGTGCGAAAATCAACTCCATCTGAATACGATTTATATTTAAATTTAAATGATATGTGAAAATGTATGCATCAATACTTTACCTATTGAACTTAATCGCTTTATATCCAATCCGGTCACTGGCAAAATAGTGGCGCTGCTGCGAATTACATTCGTGAGGGCCGCCGAAGAGCCACTTCCGTGTCGATTGATGTTCGGGAAGTCAAAGTCAAAAATTTCCGGCTCAAAGGGATAACCGTAGAGACCGAACCGAGTGCTTAACAAGGCACAGTACGGATCCCAGCGCTTCTCAATCTCACCAGCCACTTCATTAAGCAGATTAATGGCCTGCTCGGATATGCTGTTGTGGGATTCGCCGGTGGACGTGGCGGAGGTGAGCATCATGTACCAACGTACCACACTGCCGCATTGGGCCCGAGGCAGATCGGGGAACGTATTCGCAATCGCCGTCTTGAAGCTGTGGTCTAGAGTACTGTGGCTCTGAAGCTCGGCTGGAAGGTTGGTGGTACCCCTTGAGGAAATGGAAATACTCTTACTCTTCGAGTAATTACATTAATTAATTGTATACACTTACTCTGTCACCATGATGAGCAGCTTAACACACTTATGCGCTGTGCTCCTCTCGCTGTAGATAACACAGTTGCGCAGCAGCTGCTCAATGTACTTTTCGGAAACGGATATGCACTCGAACTGCTGGGCCAGAAGATCCTGCATTCCAGATGCTGTCTGCTTGTTGATTTGATCCTTCAAGCGCTCCGACTTGGGCGATCGATAGCGATTCAAGCGAATGAAACAAATCCAGTTAAGCACGTCGAGTGATAGGTTCTTGGCCAACAGACTTGACGAGGGATCACAGGCAATACGTAAGAGCTGCTCCAGCAAGCAATTACTCTCCAGCATGGCGATTCGCTGCATCCGGCTGTTGCTGATCCTGCTCTGAGCCTTTAAGGCTCTAACACTAATAGAGATCTCGTGCAACCAGTCACAGCCTGAAATAGTAGTAGCTTTAGAATGTGAATCAAAACAATTGGTTTCGCCCCTTTACCTCTTGTTTTATTCTGTCCGTCCTTTGATGGATCTGCAACCGTCTTAATATGAAGCAGGAAATTACGGCTGCGCGTCTTAAAAAGTTTGGGAGAAGTGAGCGTGGCGGTGCCTCCTTGGTCGCATAAATCGATGCACGAGGAGAGCTCAATAGGTCCTGCCAAGACCTCCGCATTGTGGGCTAACAAATATTCCTCGCTGAGCACAGGATTTCCGTTGGTAACTGCAAATTTTCGAACAATTAAAATAACTGATATCCATTTAAAATTTAAAAATATATAGGGATACTAACTGTAGGAGAGATCAATGTTGTCGTCTACGACGTTGGGCTTGTAGCTGCCATTAGGGCATTTCATGCGGTAGCCAAATCCATTGGTGTTCTGCTTGAGTAGAGTCACCTGAATGGCTGCGGGATTTGAGCATTGCTGAAACACAGTAAACTTCAGATCGATATGACCCAGGGACACGGACTGCGCCAGATTGAGCTCAATAATATGCTCGTCCCAAGTAGTTCTACAAACAAAATGATATTTTTCATCATTGCAAATGGAGTTTCATTTATAAAGTACTTACGCATCATTGTGCAACCGCCAGGTCCGGGTGAAATCGCGATCGTCACCGCCGTGTCGCATATTCTGCGACTGCTTACGCTGCTTTTGTACTTGGCCGAGGTCGTTCCAACAGCTGGGTACCTCAGCGGAGTATACGGTCAGTTTGTCCTCAAACTGAGTGAGGGCGTAGAAGACTTTAAGATCTTCCAGGCTTAGATCAGAGGTCTTATACGCTAGCAGATTAGCACTGGTTGACATGGACGCCGCCGAGGGAGAGCTTTGAATTTGCCCTGTATTGGGTTGATTGAGTGTCGACGCCGCCGATTCGCCGCCCACATCCACAGATATCGAGTTACCGGCGAGTGCAATATTACCTTTTTTATCTGAACCGCTGCCAGCCGCAGCCGCTCCAGCAGTAATGCGGGCGCCATCGGTGACACTCACATCCGGCGCCTGGGTCAGTGTCGTATTGCAGTCATCCTCCATTTCGAGCAATTCGTCACCAGAATCGTTTTCCCCATCACTCAACGAGTAGAAAAGTAAGCCACCCTGGCGGGAGCAACAGCAAAGGCGGTCGAGGTTACGGCAGTAGACCACTGACTCGAAATGCTCGCCTTCTTCCTCGATAAGGGTAGTACCCTGAAAGTCTGCTAGCGAATAGATCTCAACAGTCCCGTCCGCACATACCACGCATATGGAGCCAGAGCCTTTGTGCTCAGGGGAGGGATTGTAGTGCGGTAGGATGCACAATTGCTTGGGGCACTTGGCCCGGCTGAAGGTCATGGCCAGCGTGTAATCGTTGGAAATCTGCGTGTTGTCGTAATCGAAAACCAAAAGCTGGGCGGCCACATGGCCATCGGTGTTGCTTTCCGTGCCCATACCTTCGTCGTCCTGCTGCTGATCCTGATCTTCCTCCTCAACGGTAGCCATTATGTCCTTGCTGCATTCCGTTTCTGGCGCCTTTGTGCGCAGAAGTTTCACAAGCAATTGGTTGCACTTTGGCGTGGTTGGCAAAATCTCTGCAATCTCGATTATCTCACGAGACAATTGATGCGTCGCACCATTGGCACTGTTGCTACTGGCGACTCCATCTCCAGTGCAATGCAGAGCATTCATACGCTTCACAATCGTCCAGCTCTCGACAACGCAATCAATCTCCTCGTTTGCCGACATTTTATCGCTGCTGTTGCTTCCGTGTGAGCTACCATTGTTGTTGCTAATGTGGTTTAGGGAATTCACGACTATAGAGTTTGCCTCGTTGTTGTTATTATTGTTGTTATTTTGATGCATTTCTGCATCATCGACGAGTTTGTCCATCTCATTACCCAGTCCCAGACTGCCGACATTTACGGTATTGGAGCCAACCATTAACCCGCTAAGCGGATCTTCCATATTGTGATCCAATATTTGTGACAGTGTGCACAAATCAAAGTCATACAGGACGGAGGCATCGTCAGAGCTCTGAACCCCTCCGTTGTTTTTGTTGTACGTCATTAGAGCGGAAACAAAGCCGTTGCTATCGAATCCATCGGTAAACTTCTCATAGGGAGTCATTACCTTGCTGTCATCCTCCTTGGCCTCCATATTCACCTGGGTCACAACGGCATTGGATTCGGTGGGAACTGTAAAAAGAATGGGTATAATGGATAATGTCGGTTCAAAAAAGGTATGCCACGAATCATAGATAGATCCTATAATATTTCACATATTTATATTCAAAGTTTTGGCAACACTTACACTTACCGTGGACCATTGGAGATGAGGACTTCAGCACTTGACCACCCATGCTGGAGACACTGCCGCTGTCATTGCTCGCACTAGCAGAGGTCTCGCTGGGACTGGAGCGGTCTGCCTCCACTACATTGAGCACAACCATACGCAGAGCGAGTTCGCCACTGCTCTGTCGCACAGTGACACCGAGCACAATTTTGGAGCCCACGACGCCGGCACGTAGAGTGGCGGTAGACGTTATATGCTGCGCATTCACGCCACTAAACTTTCCGCCCGAGCCAGCATTTGAAACGGAATGGGAAATCGATCCTCCACTCCCTCCAGACGATCCACCGTAGTTTGATGAGTAGACATAATTAACCTTGGTGCGGGCCCTTGCATTGGGAAGGACACAAATCGCTGTAACACGCGCCCATTCAAAGCTCTCCTCGAATACATCCTTTAGCAAGGTAGGCACATGAATACTGTGCATCAGCTTTAGGTGGCGTTCAATGCTCCACACGCTCAACTCTCCGGTCTGGGAGCAGCTGGTGCACAGGACATTGGTGTAATCACTGTTTGAAATTATATCAAACCCAAGGCCCGGGGCTGGCAAAGCCGGATTCGTGGCATAGGTGATCGAAAGTGGCACGTTCTGGGTGTATTCTCCCTTCACGAACGGACACAGCGGAGAGTGTCGCTCGTGCTCGCTCCACGGTTCGTCAGTTTTCTCCCAACAGACGAGGCATACGTTGCAGGTGAAACACATGGCACGGTCCTCGCCCGACGAAGAGGGCTGGTGATAAAAGCCCGCCTGTGCCATCTGGTCAGGCAGCGCCCACTTGTAGTCCATATGTGGCCACTTCTCGAAAGTTTGTCGACGCACGGCCTCCGAGTGCATGAGCACGCGTTGAAAGTTGCTGAAATTCCAACTATAGTCCGGCATCCGAGAGCCCATCAGCATGTCCGTGAGGCGCTCGTTAATGGCCGAGGCGATGGCTAAAACGGGTATGTGACGTTCCAGGCGTTTCAGCAGAATGACCATCTTGTTGGCCACCACCTTTAGGCTGGAGTAGGGCACCTCGAGACATATTGTGTTCCACTGTTAGGGGACCAAATAACAATTTACAATAAGCAATTACTAATCGATATTCTTGCATTGCAAGCAAAACCTCACCCTCTGCGCCTTAATGCCCTTCTTGGCACTCAGCTGCGCTTGATTTATCTTCTGGGTCAGCTCGTTGCTGATGTCGCAGGGACACTCGAGGCCCTCGCTCTCTAGCTCGCTGATACAGTTTTGAAAGATGATCGCTTCGGAGAGGATGATCTCGAGCTTGATGTAATCCTCATTCTGGCCAATAGGCGCCTGCAAAATGGTATCCAACAGAAGCACGCCGTTGTAATCGCCACGGAGTCCTAGGTTGTGCCCATCCCAAAACAGAATCTTATCCTGGAGGGGCATGTAGCGACCCTGAACGTTGGTGTCTGTAAATCACAAGGTAATCATAATAAAATAAACTAGAAACTATACTAGAAACTAAACCAGAGTCCTTTAAATAAATATATCTGAATGTAAATGGTAAATGTATAAAGATAATTTCATGTAAATAATTTGGATGTTACACAACAAATATTATGGTAGTGAAATAATTATAAATTTATAATTCTAGATGGCATTGTAGATTTTAAATAACATCAATCTTGACCTTTCCCAACGAAAAAGAAATACATATTAGACTCACAAAGACTTCAGGAAGGTATTAGTCTTCTGAATGGATGTATTCATTTGTAGCATGACAGTTATGTACAGTAGTATGAGTATGAGTACTTATGAGTACTTAAAATACTACTGTACAGTATTCTATAGGCCAGAAGACTATGGCACAACATTTTCAGGGCACTCACTTCGAGTGAGTAAAGTATATAGTTGCAATCTCGTTTATTGTAACAAAGTTTATGTGTTGTTGCATATGTTTTTGATTGTCCTTGTATGTTTGCCGTTATTTAGTGCCAGAGACACAGCGCAAGGATAACCGGTTAGAAGTATAAAATGTACCAGTCATGAAATTTCACACACTGTACAGTAAGTCAACTGCACACCAAAACACTGTACAGTGTTGACTACTCCACACCAATTTTGCTGTACAACTAGGGAATACTACCCCCCACTCACTCATACCCAAATAGAATAGGTGATTCATTTGCCGTTTTGGATGCATTCATGCAGAAGTCTAGAAGGTATCTCTCAAGGAACAACTGCGTAATAGAAACATACAAAAACAAGCGATAGCAACAGCAATACCAGAACGGTAGCAAAACATACTAGTACGGGGTATTTTATTTATTTCCAATGGAAACTCCTCAGATTGCCATTATTCATTGCACGCATGCACACCCCAAGTACGAACTCTAAGAATTGCAATTTCTCAGGCATGGTGTAAAATTAAACCTTTGCAGTCAGTTTGTAAGAGTTTAGCTTGGCAATAATTTAAACAATAACCTGAGAGCAGGATCTTGTAACTGAATAAACACTTTCGCTTTGCTTGGAAACAAGAAAAAAAAGTAATAAATAAAACATTTGAGCCCCTCCTCCCCCAATCAGGTGTTATTGTTTCGAGATATGGATTCTAGTTTGCAGCCATTGGAATGCGTCAGTGTATGAGTATGTCTGTCACTGTGTGTGTGTTTGTGCATGTGCTGGTGGGTTGGGTTCTTTTTTTTTTCTTGTTTTTTCTAACTTTGCTGTTCAAGAACATAGATATGTAAAGTTAGGAGGTCTTACCGTTGGTGCCCAGCTGATAGGTCTGAAGAATCACTCCCGAATTGGCGTCCAGCACCTTGACAGTGTTTCCCTGACCAAACAGCAGGAGAACATTCAGTTGCGGATGATAGACAACGTTACGCATCTCGAAGGGACGGGCGGGGGCTCCGCTGCCGTTGCCATTCCCCTCTGGCCCACCGCCCGCACCGTGTGCACCGCCCGTTCCGTCATTCCCATCGCCAACATCGAGGTAGCCGTCCTGCTTGAGGACTCGCTGCTGGTTGTTGAAAAACTGGTGCTTCTTGGTCGGCTGTTGTTGCTTCTGCTGTGGCTGTTGCTGTTGCTGTTGCTGTGGCTGCTGCTGCTGCTGCTGCGAATTTGTGGCCATTCCGGGCGCTCGCGATCCGACGGGATGCGGCATGCGGGCACACTGCAGGCAGTCGGAAAGTTCTCGCGTTCAGATCCAAATCAATCAGAAATTCTCAATGTTCTCGGGCTTTCTTTTTTTTTTCTTCGTTCCGTATCGGATCGGATCAGGTCGTCGGGAACACAGAGCTGCGCTTCGCTTTTCTTTTCTTCCTCCTCTGCCTCTGCGCTTTTTGCCCCTTTTATATGTGACAGATGAGTTGTGCCGTTGCCCAGCACTGGTCGCCACTCAGCAGCTATTCACCGCGAAACAGAACACGGCACGACACGGCACGGCACGACACGGCACGTCACATTCACAGGTCGCGCGCCAAAAAAAAGGCCGTGCAATTCAAATGGCGATGTGTGGTGATGGCGATGGCGATGGTGATGGCAATGGGTTGGGACGACGGCTTCAACGCAAACCAGCCAAACAAACACATTAACTAACGAAATGTAACCCAATTTTTTGAGGCTATATTTTTGTGACCGATCACTGTTGTAGTTCGGATGTGCCTGTTTTATTAGCAGTTTCAGTGTGTTGAATCATCGTAACAATTCTATCCTAATGGGCAGCACTGTACAAATTAGGGTTGCCAGCCATACTAGTATAAGTATATTTTTACACTTGGTTGGCAACGCCAGTATATCGATATTTTATGATGACATCGATAGTTCGATATTTTTTCTATATAAACATATGGAAAATAGAAAAGGAAAACAAGGAAAAACAAAAGTGCCAACATAATTCAGGCGCGAGTTTGTCACCAGTAGGCCTTGATCTGGCCTGTACAACCAAGATTTATTCTCTTGGGCAACCATATGGGCAACCATATGAGTCGCACATTTACCTTTGCAGTTTTTTATCTCAAAGATTTTCCAAACATATGTACATACATACATATGTATGTGCCATATAATATTGTGAAAACATTAGGGCATTGTGCAGGGACATCAGTTCCCCTAGATAAATCTGAATTAAATTGAAATGAATATTCTACCAAAGAAACGGTAAGATTGTTAATTAATTTATTTGGCGTTAATTTAATTAATTTACTTTCCCTTTGACCTCTAACAGCTGGCATGTGCGCACGAAGGAGAACATTGCACGCGTACGCAAGGACGAAGCCGAAGCCCAAGCAGCGGAGCAGGCGCGCAAAGAAAAGTTGGAGCTTGCCGTAGGACACTCCTTATATTGCCTGTCCTTTATAGCCTTTTAATTGGTTTTTTTTTTTCGATTTTTTCGATTTAAGGAGAGCGAAGCTCGTATTAACTTTTTGCGCCGCCAGGCGTGTCTGCCAGAATCAGCATCAGCCTCGACATCAACATCGGCATCCGCACCCAAAGAATGCCGAGAGCAGGTGGAAAAGCAATCTGGTGCGCCGGCGGGTGCCGTGGATCTCTTTGCGGACTATCGCAGCCATGTAAAGACCACCAACAAGGATTCGGAACGGGAGCGAAAAGAGGAGCAGGAAAAGTACGAAAAGCAAATCGGCTACCTCACCTACCTGGGCCAGGACACAAATGAGGCACTGAAAACCCGCAGTTGGTACGAAGTAGCTCCACAAAGACACAACGCGCCGGAGGATCTTGAGGAAAAGCTTGTCACACAGAAACAATCGCACGACCCATTGAGCCTTATCAACTCGCTGCTACAGTCGAAGAAAAATAAGGCTATAAAAACGGCACCGCAGGGGCTGCAAGGAAAGTTGCAGCCCTCAACAAAGAATTTTTCATCGGAACGCGCTTCAGAGTCCGCCAAGAAGCACAAGAAGAGCTCCAAGAAGCATAAATACGAAAAGAAATACAAGAACCGGCATAAGAACACAAATAAAGAATCCAATTTGGATGCTGCTGAGGTGCAAAAACGCGAAAAGCTGGAAAGACTAAGAAGAGAGCGCCTGCGTCGAGAGGAAGCGGAGCGTCAGCGCTCAGAGGCTTTGTTCGCCTCCAAGGAGTCCGTCAATGTGGCACCCACGCCAACACCCACTCCACGGATCGTACAGAAGTATAGTAATCAGTTTAACCCGGAGTTAGCCAAGCAAAATATGATTTAACCTTATTTATTGTTACCAACAGAATTAACAGATTTAATATTTAATATTAGACAACTAATAAAGTCAGTGAATCCCTTAATTTGTGTAATGGAAACACCTCAATTAAATACAGCTTTAACCTCTCATTGACCGCATTTGAATTTAAGCGCCGCTTTAAAGCCAGTGCTGCACAGTGTCAGTCACAGACACAAAAGTCATTTCAAACTCAGACAAATCCCTATCTTATTAGGATAATCTTTCTTGAGAAGGATGAGCATTTGCAGACTCCAAATGTGCAACTGTTGTTAAGTTGCTAATAATAAATTTATAATCAATTTTAAAATTTAACGGATGCCACCCTAGCCGCCAAAATTCGCGCCACTGGTAGGGCCAGTGTTGCAAACTTCAAGCCCGTGACACATGGTTTCGCTCTCATTTGCTTTTTGGGCCCGGCGGCGTCTCATCTCGTTTCCTATTTCCTTGCCAATTTATTGTGTCTCCAGAGCCAGAGGGTATATTTTAAGGTACCTGAAATGGAGGAGAATATTGATAATGCGGAGGGACATCGGGGTAAGTGCTTTTTGGCTGGTGAAATTTCATCCGCAAATCAATAAAACAAGAAAGAACTTAAATGTAACGGGATCTGGATCAATAAGGCACCGCCTTTATATTCCATTTCTCCTGTCGGCTTTTAACCTTGATCACTAGGTTTTCCCTAGTTCCACAAGCCGTCTAAGTTCATAACATCCAAAATATATAGTAATCCAATAATGTATCCGATAGTGACACGGGCCCGCGCGCGTCGTTTGTCCGTGCTGGATACGGACAGTCGCCCGGGAACTCCACAGTTAGACTTAGCACCTGAAAGGGGTAAGTTCCGTTTCTTGTTGGTCACGTTTCCGCCCAACTAAATTTCCACTCGCAATAGGAGCCGCTTCGCCGCGTCCCACTCGGCGAACCCGTCTCAACTCTAGCACCATTGATCCACACACTCCAATCCGAGCTACCAGAGCTTCGGTGGCCCGCGGAGAGACCCCAGATCCCAGCACACCTGTGTCCGTCAAACGGACCACTCGCACGCCAGCCAAGGCAACAAGATCCGTCAAAAAGCAGCTGACTCTGAAAGAAGAAACCGCAGAGGAGGCGGAAGATAGGGTGGATAATACCACACCCGCAGAGACAAATCAACAAAATCAAACAGCGCTTACGGAGGAGGATGTTCCTTCGATGGAGCCAACAAATGAAATCTACTCCAAAAAATTAGATACAAAAACGATTCAGGAAAATCAAACAGCCTTCACGGAAAATGATGCTCCTTTGATGGAGTCGCCAAATGAGAAATTACCGAAAAATACATCAGAAAACAAAAATCTTGCGCTAAAAAACGTTGCTTCCGAGGGCAATGATTCCGTTTTTATTGCGTCTAACGAAAAAAGATTCGATAGCCCAGACCTGATGGAAGTGGGCGATTCACGTAATGAGAAAGAAACCAATAATGTAGAGGAAACCAACTCTAGCACCATTGATCCACGCTCTCCAATCGTAGCTACCACAGCTTCAGTGGCCCGCGGGGAGACCCCAGATCCGAGCACACCGGGGTCCACTCGCACGCCCGCCAAGGCAACAAGATCCATCAAAAAGCAGCTGACTCTGAAAGAGGAAACCGCAGAGGAGGCGGAAGATGGGGTGGATAATACCACACCCACAGAGACAAATCAAACAGCGCTTACGGGGGAGAATGTTCCTTCGATGGAGCCAACAAATGAAATTTTACAAAAAAACCAAACGCCACTCAGGGAGCATGTTTCTTTGATGCAGTCGCCAAATGAAGTCTCCGAGGCCAATGATTCGGTTTTTATTGCGTCTAACGAAAAAAGTTTCGATGGCCCAGACCTGATGGAAGTGGACGATTCATGTAATGAGAAAGAAACCAATAATGTAGAGGAAACCAACTCTAGCACCATTGATCAAGACTCTCCAATCCGAGCTACCAGAGCTTCAGTGGCCCGCGGAGAGACCCCAGATCCCAGCACACCGGGGTCCGTCAAACGGTCCACTCGCACGCCAGCCAAGGCAACAAGACCCATCAAAAAGCAGATGACTCCGAAAGAGGAAACCGCAGAGGAGGCGGAAGATAGGCTGGATAATACCACACCTACAGAAACAAATCAACAAAATCAAACAGCTCTTATGGAGGATGTTCCTTCGATGGAGCCAAGAAATGAAATTACACAAAAAAACCAAACGCCACTCAAGGAGCATGTTTCTTTGAAGCAGTCGCCAAATGAAGTCTCCGAGGCCAATGATTCCGTTTTTATTGCGTCTAACGAAAAAAGTTTCGACAGCCCAGACCTGATGGAAGTGGGCGATTCATGTATCGATAAAGAAACCAATCATGTAGAGGAAACCAACTCTAGCACCATTGATCCACACTCTCCAATCCGAGCTACCAGAGCTTCAGTGGCCCGCGGGGAGACCCCAGATCCCAGCACACCGGGGTCCGTCAAACGGACCACTCGCACGCCAGCCAAGGCAACAAGATCTATCAAAAAGCAGCTGACTCTGAAAGAGGAAACCGCAGAGGAGGCGGAAGATAGGCTGGATAATACCACACCTACAGAAACAAATCAACAAAATCAAACAGCTCTTATGGAGGATGTTCCTTCGATGGAGCCAAGAAATGAAATTACACAAAAAAACCAAACGCCACTCAAGGAGCATGTTTCTTTGAAGCAGTCGCCAAATGAAGTCTCCGAGGCCAATGATTCCGTTTTTATTGCGTCTAACGAAAAAAGTTTCGACAGCCCAGACCTGATGGAAGTGGGCGATTCATGTATCGATAAAGAAACCAATCATGTAGAGGAAACCAACTCTAGCACCATTGATCCACACTCTCCAATCCGAGCTACCAGAGCTTCAGTGGCCCGCGGGGAGACCCCAGATCCCAGCACACCGGGGTCCGTCAAACGGACCACTCGCACGCCAGCCAAGGCAACAAGATCTATCAAAAAGCAGCTGACTCTGAAAGAGGAAACCGCAGAGGAGGCGGAAGATAGGCTGGATAATACCACACCCACAGAAACAAATCAACAAAATCAAACAGCCCTTATGGAGGATGTTCCTTCGATGGAGCCAAGAAATGAAATTACACAAAAAAAACAAACGCCACTCAAGGAGCATGTTTCTTTAAAGGAGTCGCCAAAGGAAATCGTACCGAAAAGTACATCAGAAAACAAAAATCATTCGCTAAAAAACGTTGCCTCCGAGGCCAATGATTCCGTTTTTATTGCGTCTAACGAAAAAAGTTTCGATAGCCTAGACCTGATGGAAGTGGACGATTCATGTGACGAGAAGGAAACCAACAATGTAGAGGTAGACCGCGCTTCAGCTCCTGTTGTGACGGACATTAAACGCCTTTCCAACCTTTCACCCGGTATCATGTCTCGCATTGTTCGCTCACCCAAAGAGGAGAAAAAAAAATCGGTGGGTTTTCTAAGCAACAATGACGGTACGGAGAGCGAGAAGATGCGCTTTCCTAAGACTCCCGGCCGCGACAAGCCGCTAATTTATACAACACCCACCCTAAAACATGAGACGCCTTTAAAATCTTCAATCCTGTGCAAAGGGAGAACTAGTTCCACACCCCTTAACAAATATGAGTCAGGCGATTCAGAAATTAAGCTGGCTCCTCTGGAAATAGATGCGATTAAGTCGCTTGATCAACTGAATGCTGAAACATCAACTATGGAAACCATTGTTAATGCTAAAGTTGCCAAACAGCCATTTGATTTCATAGATAATGAAGATGACGAAGAAAGCTTGAAATGCGAATTTTTTGATGATCAAGCGGTAGATGCTGGAGCAGATTACAAGTCGGGAGACTCCATGGACAGTTCCGAGCGGCGTGAGATCAATGAAAATCAGATTTCCTCCCACGGCGAGTCTGTGGGAAGTCAGGACACCGAGGAAACGTCGACAGAGAATGATGATGAAGATGACTCTTTTATTGTTTCCGACTACGATTCCGATGAGGAGAAAGTAAACGCCCTTCGCTTCTCGGAGGAGGAAGATAATTTCGATGTTGAGACTGATGTTAAACTGAATTTAAAGGGCAGCAAAAAGCGTCGCCGTATCGTAGAGCCTCAATATTCCAGCGAAGAGGAGAGAGTGGAGTTGGCATTAGAGCAGAAAAAAATTAAGCCAAATAACCGGCGTAACTGTTCCTCGGATACTAGCAAGCTCAGCGATGCCGCCCAAAGCATGAATGGCGAAAAATCTGGGGCGGAGACTTCGGAAGCAGAGCTTGAAGCCTCCCGTCAAATGGCTCTACAAGCTCTTAACAATTCTGAGCACTTAAACCGGACAGTTCCGCGCCTGGACGCAACCGTCGTAGATATTGTCTCCTCATCTGACTCAGATTCGGAAGAAAAGAAAAAGCGCGCTTCCATTTCCATTCATGAGGTAATTGAACCTAAAAAAGAAGAAACCACAACTCAAAAATCCGGTAAGAGTCTAGCTGATGAAGAAGCCGCATTACTTGACCGTTTGGCCTCTAATGATCTTCGCCACCTGGCAGACATGTTCAACCCGCTTCAAAAGTCGCGACGGCAGTCACTATACACAGCCAGTCCAGAGCTAAAAACAAAGGAGCTAAAACTCAAACGCCGCAGCGACCGTGGTTTGGGCACCGCTGACGAATTTCACCCGTCCCAATCCTTCGTTGAGTTGGTTAGAGAGCAACATCAGAACCATTTGGAACGGAAACGAAAGCATTTTTCCAAGAGCTTTTCTGATTTTTCCAAAGATTTGGATGATCGTGAAGTGTGTCATGGTCCTAAGCGACTAAAAAGTTCCCATGACACGGAGGGTCAAATGCCACTGGTTGAAAATACAGATAATGAAGAAATCCCCAAATCGTCTTATAAAAAATCATCTTCATCTAAATATGATTGTCCTGCTGCAGATGCAGAGAACGAAGAGATTCCCAAGAATTCTTATAAGAAAGCATCTCCTATCGAAAACACCTGCGACAAACCAGTGGGGAGATCTGACATGAAACTGTACTCTAAGGAGGTGGTTCCACAAGATTCGATGCAACCAAAACACACACCAAACCACGATGGCCAGCCATGTACATCCCAGGATGCATTAATGGCCCCGCAGAATTGCGCATCTGCGGGCAAAAACATGGAGCCAGCAAAGCCAGCTAAGAGTATGGATTATTATATGGAGTGCTGCGAATCTATCCTTCAGGCAGCAAACAAAGCGGTTTTTAACAAAAAGAAACGGGTAATTATTGCATTTATATTTGATTGTTAATTGTTATTAAATCTTTTTTTTTTCAGCTTAATGAGAGAGGAAAGATGGCCTCCAGTCAAAAAAATACAATAGCGCCAGCAACTGAGTACTGTGAGGTTAAATCACAGATTACAGAGCGTAATGTAAGGCACGAGGCAGATGTAGCGCTGAAGATTGGGAAGCCGTATAATAAGGCTTTGGCATCAAAACCAGCAGCGGCAGTGTTGCCGAAAACCCTGTCAAAAAAACAAGCCCCCGCACCCAAAAAGGACGTAAAACGTTTGAAGACAACTCGCAAGGGCCCGGGATCTAGGAATTGTTCAGAAATGGTAAGTCTTCACGGATAGATTTTCGCAGTCCGTAGATAATTAACCCATTTTATTTCCCACAGCCAAACGCACGTTCTCTGTCTCAGAAGTTGAAAAAACATTCCAAAACAAAACAGATCAGTTCCGATGAAGAAAACCGCGGTAGGAAGGTGACTTACTTCCGAAATAATGCCGGCCTTGTGACTGTTCAGGAGGGCACGCCGATAAAGTCCAACATTGAACTCATACAGACTAAAGCGGGCATCATTTGCGTTGAGCCGGTCACTCCGAAGCAAAAATATTTCCAAGTGCTAGACGCCTCACCAAAGAATTTTCGTGGCGGATTCAAGCAGGAAACTGCAGTAGGAAGCTCGAACACAAAATATAAGGGTTCTAAGCACGCATCACAGCAACCTGCCAATTCTGCACAGCAGTCAGCGCTGCGCTTCAAGGAGCGGTTCTTCACCCATTAATTCTAAGGTTCCCAGATTAATACACAAACAAAAAGTAATATTGGTAAAAAAAGAGTCATAAAATCACTCGACCATTGCATTCTTAAATTTGTTTGTAGCTAAGATTTTCTTTTTTTGTTGTATTGCCTTTAATTAAATGTTAATATTGCCATGGTATTGATGTAATTTAGCTATTTTCAATACTTTATTTCAGCTATGACATCTGTTTTGACCGAGTCATGCTCATTACTTGTATTAAAAACGTATCAGATAAATAAATAAAGCACGGTTATGTTTATATGTACATTATCCCTATCTTATTAAGATAATTTTTCCTCAGGATGAAGTGTATTTGCTAATAAAAAATTTATAATTAATTTTAAAATTCAACGGATGCCAAAAATTCGCGCCAATGGTAGGGCCAGTGTTGCACACTTCAAGCCCGTGACACATGGTTTGACTTTCATCTGCATTTTTGGCCCGGCTGCGTCTCATCTCGTTTACTTTTTCCTTGCCAATTTAGTTTGTTTCCAGAGGGTATATTTTAAGATACCTGAAATGGAGAAGAATATTGATAATGCCGAGGGACATCGGGGTAAGTGCTTTTTGGCTGGTAAATTTTATCCGCAAATCTATACAACAAGAAAACAATTAAATGTAACGGGATCCAATAAGGCGTAATTTTCCAGTTGGCTTTTAACGTTATAAGTTCATAAAATCAAAAATATATAATAATACAATAATATATCCGACAGTGACACGGGCCCGCGCGCGTCGTTTGTCCGTGCTGGATACGGACAGTCGCCCGGGAACTCCACAGTTAGACTTAGCACCTGAAAGAGGTAAGTTCCGTTTTTTGTTGATCACGTTTCGTCCTAACTTAATTTCCACTTGCAATAGGCGCTGCTTCGCCGCGTCCCACTCGGCGAGCCGGTCTCAACTCTAGCACCATTGATCCACACACTCCAATCCGAGCTACCAGAGCTTCGGTGGCCCGCGGAGAGACCCCAGATCCCAGCACACCTGTGTCCGTCAAACGGACCACTCGCACGCCAGCCAAGGCAACAAGATCCGTCAAAAAGCAGCTGACTCTGAAAGAAGAAACCGCAGAGGAGGCGGAAGATAGGGTGGATAATACCACACCCACTGGCGAACGCCGGCAGACGCGTTCTATGTCGCAGACGCCGCCGAATGTCAATCGATCCGATACACCGATCAGTACCACGGCGAGTCCAGTGTCGGCCCCTAATGTAATCATTTCCGAAGAATTAAAACAATCGTTTGAAGACCCAAAGGCTGAAAAGCATGTGCAAAAGGAGAAAAACAATAATATTCAATTTGGTGAACCCAAAGTGCGTCTACAAAAGTACAAAGAATCAGAAGAGATTATCGACATAACCGATTCGCCAATGATTAACGCAGAAATTAGAAAGATTTCGCAAAAAAAACGTATCCAAGATGAGGTATCACAACGTGAAGATAACAAAATGCAAAACCCAAAAGAAAAAGATAATTCTGTTAAATCTTTCGGTATAGATGAAAAATCCCAAATCTTGAGAAACGCAGAAGTCTGTACGGAAGTTGAAATTATTGGTGCAGACTGCCTTGAGAAATTAGATACAAAAAGTAATACAAAAAATAGAACACCGCTCAAGGAGAAGCAGGTTTTCTTGAAGGAGGCAAGAAATGAAAATCTATATGTTTTGTCCCAGCAAACAATAACAAGCGAGAAAGCAAATTCTTTTCAATCTTGCGATGAATCTGAAACCTCCAATATTCCATGTGCTTATATTTCTAATATAACAGTGCGTCCTCAAAAGTACAAGAAGCCCAATTCGCCAATTCTAAAAGTAGAAACGTCAGAAATTTCGCCACTCAAGGAGCATGTTTCTTTAAGGGAGTCGCCAAATGAGAAATTACCGAAAAATACATCAGAAAACAAAAATCTTGCGCTAAAAAACGTTGCTTCCGAGGGCAATGATTCCGTTTTTATTGCGTCTAACGAAAAAAGATTCGATAGCCCAGACCTGATGGAAGTGGGCGATTCACGTAATGATAAAGAAACCAATAATGTAGAGGAAACCAACTCTAGCACCATTGATCCACGCTCTCCAATCGTAGCTACCACAGCTTCAGTGGCCCGCGGGGAGACCCCAGATCCGAGCACACCGGGGTCCACTCGCACGCCCGCCAAGGCAACAAGATCCATCAAAAAGCAGCTGACTCTGAAAGAGGAAACCGCAGAGGAGGCGGAAGATGGGGTGGATAATACCACACCCACAGAGACAAATCAAACAACGCTTACGGGGGAGAATGTTCCTTCGATGGAGCCAACAAATGAAATTTTACAAAAAAAACAAACGCCACTCAAGGAGCATGTTTCTTTAAGGGAGTCGCCAAATGAAAACTTACCGAAAAATACATCAGAAAACAAAAATCATGCGCTAAAAAACGTTGCCTCCGTGGCCAATAATTCCGTTTTTATTGCGTCTAACGAAAAAAGTTTCGATAGCCTAGACCTGATGGAAGTGGACGATTCATGTGACGAGAAGGAAACCAACAATGTAGAGGTAGACCGCGCTTCAGCTCCTGTTGTGACGGACATTAAACGCCTTTCCAACCTTTCACCCGGTATCATGTCTCGCATTGTTCGCTCACCCAAAGAGGAGAAAAAAAAATCGGTGGGTTTTCTAAGCAACAATGACGGTACGGAGAGCGAGAAGATGCGCTTTCCTAAGACTCCCGGCCGCGACAAGCCGCTAATTTATACAACACCCACCCTAAAACATGAGACGCCTTTAAAATCTTCAATCCTGTGCAAAGGGAGAACTAGTTCCACACCCCTTAACAAATATGAGTCAGGCGATTCAGAAATTAAGCTGGCTCCTCTGGAAATAGATGCGATTAAGTCGCTTGATCAACTGAATGCTGAAACATCAACTATGGAAACCATTGTTAATGCTAAAGTTGCCAAACAGCCATTTGATTTCATAGATAATGAAGATGACGAAGAAAGCTTGAAATGCGAATTTTTTGATGATCAAGCGGTAGATGCTGGAGCAGATTACAAGTCGGGAGACTCCATGGACAGTTCCGAGCGGCGTGAGATCAATGAAAATCAGATTTCCTCCCACGGCGAGTCTGTGGGAAGTCAGGACACCGAGGAAACGTCGACAGAGAATGATGATGAAGATGACTCTTTTATTGTTTCCGACTACGATTCCGATGAGGAGAAAGTAAACGCCCTTCGCTTCTCGGAGGAGGAAGATAATTTCGATGTTGAGACTGATGTTAAACTGAATTTAAAGGGCAGCAAAAAGCGTCGCCGTATCGTAGAGCCTCAATATTCCAGCGAAGAGGAGAGAGTGGAGTTGGCATTAGAGCAGAAAAAAATTAAGCCAAATAACCGGCGTAACTGTTCCTCGGATACTAGCAAGCTCAGCGATGCCGCCCAAAGCATGAATGGCGAAAAATCTGGGGCGGAGACTTCGGAAGCAGAGCTTGAAGCCTCCCGTCAAATGGCTCTACAAGCTCTTAACAATTCTGAGCACTTAAACCGGACAGTTCCGCGCCTGGACGCAACCGTCGTAGATATTGTCTCCTCATCTGACTCAGATTCGGAAGAAAAGAAAAAGCGCGCTTCCATTTCCATTCATGAGGTAATTGAACCTAAAAAAGAAGAAACCACAACTCAAAAATCCGGTAAGAGTCTAGCTGATGAAGAAGCCGCATTACTTGACCGTTTGGCCTCTAATGATCTTCGCCACCTGGCAGACATGTTCAACCCGCTTCAAAAGTCGCGACGGCAGTCACTATACACAGCCAGTCCAGAGCTAAAAACAAAGGAGCTAAAACTCAAACGCCGCAGCGACCGTGGTTTGGGCACCGCTGACGAATTTCACCCGTCCCAATCCTTCGTTGAGTTGGTTAGAGAGCAACATCAGAACCATTTGGAACGGAAACGAAAGCATTTTTCCAAGAGCTTTTCTGATTTTTCCAAAGATTTGGATGATCGTGAAGTGTGTCATGGTCCTAAGCGACTAAAAAGTTCCCATGACACGGAGGGTCAAATGCCACTGGTTGAAAATACAGATAATGAAGAAATCCCCAAATCGTCTTATAAAAAATCATCTTCATCTAAATATGATTGTCCTGCTGCAGATGCAGAGAACGAAGAGATTCCCAAGAATTCTTATAAGAAAGCATCTCCTATCGAAAACACCTGCGACAAACCAGTGGGGAGATCTGACATGAAACTGTACTCTAAGGAGGTGGTTCCACAAGATTCGATGCAACCAAAACACACACCAAACCACGATGGCCAGCCATGTACATCCCAGGATGCATTAATGGCCCCGCAGAATTGCGCATCTGCGGGCAAAAACATGGAGCCAGCAAAGCCAGCTAAGAGTATGGATTATTATATGGAGTGCTGCGAATCTATCCTTCAGGCAGCAAACAAAGCGGTTTTTAACAAAAAGAAACGGGTAATTATTGCATTTATATTTGATTGTTAATTGTTATTAAATCTTTTTTTTTTCAGCTTAATGAGAGAGGAAAGATGGCCTCCAGTCAAAAAAATACAATAGCGCCAGCAACTGAGTACTGTGAGGTTAAATCACAGATTACAGAGCGTAATGTAAGGCACGAGGCAGATGTAGCGCTGAAGATTGGGAAGCCGTATAATAAGGCTTTGGCATCAAAACCAGCAGCGGCAGTGTTGCCGAAAACCCTGTCAAAAAAACAAGCCCCCGCACCCAAAAAGGACGTAAAACGTTTGAAGACAACTCGCAAGGGCCCGGGATCTAGGAATTGTTCAGAAATGGTAAGTCTTCACGGATAGATTTTCGCAGTCCGTAGATAATTAACCCATTTTATTTCCCACAGCCAAACGCACGTTCTCTGTCTCAGAAGTTGAAAAAACATTCCAAAACAAAACAGATCAGTTCCGATGAAGAAAACCGCGGTAGGAAGGTGACTTACTTCCGAAATAATGCCGGCCTTGTGACTGTTCAGGAGGGCACGCCGATAAAGTCCAACATTGAACTCATACAGACTAAAGCGGGCATCATTTGCGTTGAGCCGGTCACTCCGAAGCAAAAATATTTCCAAGTGCTAGACGCCTCACCAAAGAATTTTCGTGGCGGATTCAAGCAGGAAACTGCAGTAGGAAGCTCGAACACAAAATATAAGGGTTCTAAGCACGCATCACAGCAACCTGCCAATTCCGCACAGCAGTCAGCACTGCGCTTCAAGGAGCGGTTCTTCACCCATTAATTCTAAGGTTCCCAGATTAATACACAAACAACAAGTAATATTGGTAAAAACAAGTAGAAACGCTGTAGTCGAGATTCCTCGACAACGAGATACCATGTACCTCTCTTGCCGTTGCCGTGGGAAGGGGTGGGTAAAACTTTAATTGGTCATATCTTCTATATTTATTGTCCGATCTGAACGTAATTTTGCATGCACGTCTTAAACGATCAGCAGATTTAACAGACTTAAAATTAAGTCTCTAGCTTTTATCATTTTGGAGATATCGATTTTTTTGCGAATACGAGGGCGGAAAGGGGCGTGGCAAAAATCTGGAAATGGCATTATCTGCATAATAGTTAAACGGTCCTAATGCAAAAAGAAACAGGTCTTTAGCTCTTATTTTGTCCAAGTTATCGAAGAAAATACAGTTTTATGCAAATTACGAAGGCGGAAAGGGGCGTGGCAAAAATTTGAAATAAACTCGACCTGCGTACACATATAACGGACCTATAGCAAAAAGAATTATACCTCTAGCTCTTACCATCTCCGAGAACGACGTGTTCATACATACAGACGGACGGACAGACAGACGGACAGACGGACATGGCTAGATCGACTCGGCTGTTGATGCTGATCAAGAATATATATAGTTTATAGGGTCGGAAACGCTTCCTTCTCCCTGTTACATACTTTGCACAAACTTAATATACCATTTGTACCTTAAGGTACATGGTATAAAAAGAGTCATAAAATCACTCGACCATTGCATTCTTAAATTTGTTTGTAGCTAAGATTTTCTTTTTTTGTTGTATTGCGTTGATTTGAATTGTAATACTATTGCCATGGTGTTGATATCCTTTAGCTATTTTCACTACTTTATTTCTGCTATGACATCTGTTTTGATGTCAACCGAGTCATGCTCATTACTTGTATCTAAAATGTATCAGATAAATAAATAAAAGCACGTTTGCAAAAACCACAGTTATGTTTATATGTACACTCCTGAATGTAATTTGGCATGCACGTGTTTGACGATCACCAGACTTCGCGGACTCAAAATGATGTCTCCAGCTTTTACCATTTTGGAGATATCGATTATTTTTAAAATACGAAGTCTGAGTGGTGCCAAGAGATTCCAAGGGTCTGACAACATTAAACATATATTTTATACCCCGAATCGAAATTTGTATTTTGTTGTAGACAATTTTTATTTCACATACATAAATAGCTTCGACACTTTAAAATTAGAGTTTTGTTCTATTTTTGAACAACCGCTTTAGCTTATATGGTAGTTAAGCATTTTAGGTTTTAAGCACAACTAGCTGTCTCACAGACATTTCTGTTTACTCCATGTGCTTCCCCATCTAGCCCTCTATAAGTGTATACTAGGTGATCAGTGAGTGTAGTACGAGCTAGACAGAAGGACTATTCATTTGGATACTACTATTTAGAGGACTTAAAAAACAGCTGCATACCTTTTCCAATAATGACGTAAAATACTTTAATAGGCGCCTCAGTTAAAATACTAGCTTATAAAAAAAAAATTATTTCCCGCTTCAAGTTTAAATATACATTTATGTTTCATATGTGAAAGGTATCTATGAATATATGTTTATTTATATAAAACGTATCCTTTACAATCTGATTAGCACGGACGGGGAAGGCCAGGAGCTTATTTCGACTTCTGCTTATGGCTTGTGAAATTTCATCAGCAAATCAATAAAAAAAAAAAGAAAACAACTAAAATGTAATGGGATCCAAATCAACAGTCGGACAGTTGGCCCCGACTTTATATTCCATCTTTCCTGTAGGCTTTTAACCTTATAAACTAGATTTTCTCTAGTCCAACAACCCGTCTGAACAATAGTTCATAAAATCCAAATAATAATACAATAATGTATCCTATAGTGAAACGGGCCAGCGCGCGTCGTTTGTCCATGCTGGATACGGACAGTCGCCCGGGAACTCCACAGTTAGACTTAGCACCTGAAAGGGGTAAGTTCCGTTTTTTGTCAAATTGCTCACTCTGATAGAAGAAACCGCAGAGGAGACGGAAGATAGGGTGGATAATACCACACCCACTGGCGAACGCCGGCAGACGCGTTCTATGTCGCAGACGCCAAATGTCAATCGATTCGATAAACTGATCAGTACCACAGATTTGCCAATAATTAAAGTAGAAAATTCAGAAATTTCGAAAAAAATTCCTATCCACGTTGAGGCATCGCATGATGATGAACAAGTACAATCTTTTGATAGGGGTAAGTTCTGTTTTTGGTTGGTCAAGTTTCCTCTTAACTTAATATCCACTTGCAATAGGCGCTGCTTCGCCGCGTTCCACTCGACAAACCCGTCTCAACTCTTGCACCGTTGATCCACACACTCCAATCCGAGCTACCAGAGCTTCGGTGGCCCGCGGAGAGACCCCAGATCCCAGCACACCTGTGTCCGTCAAACGGACCACTCGCACGCCAGCCAAAGCAAAAAGATCGGTCAAAAAGCAGCTGACTCTGAAAGAAGAAACCGCAGAGGAGGCGGAAGATAGGGTGGATAATACCACACCCACTTGCGAACGCCGTCAGACGCGTTCTATGTCGCAGACGCCAAATGTCAATCGATTCGATAAACTGATCAGTACCACAGATTTGCCAATAATTAAAGTAGAAAATTCAGAAATTTCGAAAAAAATTCCTATCCACGTTGAGGCATCGCATGATGATGAACAAGTACAATCTTTTGATAGGGGTAAGTTCTGTTTTTGGTTGTTCACGTTTCCTCTTAACTTAATATCCACTTGCAATAGGCGCTGTTTCGCCGCGTCAAACTCGACAAGCCCGTGTCAACTCTTGCACCATTGATCCACACACTCCAATCCGAGCTACCAGAGCTTCGGTGGCCCGCGGAGAGACCCCAGATCCCAGCACACCTGTGTCCGTCAAACGGACCACTCGCACGCCAGCCAAAGCAAAAAGATCGGTCAAAAAGCAGCTGACTCTGATAGAAGAAACCGCAGAGGAGGCGGAAGATAGGGTGGATAATACCACACCCACTTGCGAACGCCGTCAGACGCGTTCTATGTCGCAGACGCCAAATGTCAATCGATTCGATAAACTGATCAGTACCACAGATTTGCCAATAATTAAAGTAGAAAATTCAGAAATTTCGAAAAAAATTCCTATCCACGTTGAGGCATCGCATGATGATGAACAAGTACAATCTTTTGATAGGGGTAAGTTCTGTTTTTGGTTGTTCACGTTTCCTCTTAACTTAATATCCACTTGCAATAGGCGCTGTTTCGCCGCGTCAAACTCGACAAGCCCGTGTCAACTCTTGCACCATTGATCCACACACTCCAATCCGAGCTACCAGAGCTTCGGTGGCCCGCGGAGAGACCCCAGATCCCAGCACACCTGTGTCCGTCAAACGGACCACTCGCACGCCAGCCAAAGCAAAAAGATCGGTCAAAAAGCAGCTGACTCTGATAGAAGAAACCGCAGAGGAGGCGGAAGATAGGGTGGATAATACCACACCCACTTGCGAACGCCGTCAGACGCGTTCTATGTCGCAGACGCCAAATGTCAATCGATTCGATAAACTGATCAGTACCACAGATTTGCCAATAATTAAAGTAGAAAATTCAGAAATTTCGAAAAAAATTCCTATCCACGTTGAGGCATCGCATGATGATGAACAAGTACAATCTTTTGATAGGGGTAAGTTCTGTTTTTGGTTGTTCACGTTTCCTCTTAACTTAATATCCACTTGCAATAGGCGCTGTTTCGCCGCGTCAAACTCGACAAGCCCGTGTCAACTCTTGCACCATTGATCCACACACTCCAATCCGAGCTACCAGAGCTTCGGTGGCCCGCGGAGAGACCCCAGATCCCAGCACACCTGTGTCCGTCAAACGGACCACTCGCACGCCAGCCAAAGCAAAAAGATCGGTCAAAAAGCAGCTGACTCTGATAGAAGAAACCGCAGAGGAGGCGGAAGATAGGGTGGATAATACCACACCCACTTGCGAACGCCGTCAGACGCGTTCTATGTCGCAGACGCCAAATGTCAATCGATTCGATAAACTGATCAGTACCACAGATTTGCCAATAATTAAAGTAGAAAATTCAGAAATTTCGAAAAAAATTCCTATCCACGTTGAGGCATCGCATGATGATGAACAAGTACAATCTTTTGATAGGGGTAAGTTCTGTTTTTGGTTGTTCACGTTTCCTCTTAACTTAATATCCACTTGCAATAGGCGCTGTTTCGCCGCGTCAAACTCGACAAGCCCGTGTCAACTCTTGCACCATTGATCCACACACTCCAATCCGAGCTACCAGAGCTTCGGTGGCCCGCGGAGAGACCCCAGATCCCAGCACACCTGTGTCCGTCAAACGGACCACTCGCACGCCAGCCAAAGCAAAAAGATCGGTCAAAAAGCAGCTGACTCTGATAGAAGAAACCGCAGAGGAGGCGGAAGATAGGGTGGATAATACCACACCCACTTGCGAACGCCGTCAGACGCGTTCTATGTCGCAGACGCCAAATGTCAATCGATTCGATAAACTGATCAGTACCACAGATTTGCCAATAATTAACGTAGAAAATTCAGAAATTTCGAAAAAAATTCCTATCTACGTTGAGGCATCGCATGATGATGAACAAGTACAATCTTTTGATAGGGGTATGTTCTGTTTTTGGTTGTTCACGTTTCCTCTTAACTTAATATCCACTTGCAATAGGCGCTGTTTCGCCGCGTCAAACTCGACAAGCCCGTGTCAACTCTTGCACCATTGATCCACACACTCCAATCCGAGCTACCAGAGCTTCGGTGGCCCGCGGAGAGACCCAAGATCCCAGCACACCTGTGTCCGTCAAACGGACCACTCGCACGCCAGCCAAGGCAACAAGCTCCGTCAAAAAGCAGCTGACTCTTAAAGAAGAAACCGCAGAGGAGACGGAAGATAGGGTGGATAATACCACACACACTGGCGAACGCCGTCAGACGCGATCTATGTCGCAGACGCCAAATGTCAATCGATCCGATAAACCGATCAGTATCACAGTTTTGCCAATAATTAACGTAGAACCTTCAGAAATTTCTATCCACGTTGAGGCATCGCATGATGATGAACAAGTACAATCACTTGATAAAGAATTTAATCAATCTAATTATTTGTCCAAGAAAACTATAACCAAAGAGGAAGATAAGTCTGTTTATCTTCAATCTTCCATCGTATGTAAAGGGAACACTAGTTCCAGTCAAAAAGCGCCAGCAACTGTGTGCCGTGAGCTAAGATTTTCACAGATTACAGAGCGTAGCGTAAGCTACGAGGCAGATGTAGCGCTGAAGCAGTATAATAAGGCTTTGGTACCAAAACCAGCAGCGGCAGTCTTGCCGAAAACCCTGTCAAAAAAACAAGCCCCCGCACCCAAAAAAGACGTAAAACGTTTGAAGACAACTCGCAAGGGCCCGGGATCTAGAAATTGTTCAGAAATGGTGAGTCTTCACAAGTAGATTTTCGCAGTCCATAGATAATTTAACCATGTATATTTCTCACAGACAAACGCACGTTCTCTGTCTCAGAAATTAAAAAAATATGCCAAAACAAAACTGATCAGTTCCGATGAAGAAACCCGCGGTAGGAAGGTGACTTACTTCCGAAATAATGCCGGCCTTGTGACTGTTCATGAGAGCACGCCGGTAAAGTTCAACATTGAACTCATACAGACTAAAGCGGGCATCGTTTGCGTTGAGCCGGTCACTCCGAAGCAAAAATATTTCCAAGTGTTAGACGCCTCAGCAAAGAATTTTCGTGGCGGATTCAAGAAGAAAACTGCAGTAGAAAGCTCGAGCGCAAAATCGAAAGGTTCAAAGCACGCATCACAGGAACCTGCCAATTCCGCACAGCAGTCAGCGCTGCGCTTTAAGGAGCGGTTCTTCACCCATTAATTCTAAGGTTCCCAGATTAATACACAAACAAAAAGTAATATTGGTAAAAAAAAAGAGTCATAAAATCACTCGACCATTGCATTCTTAAATTTGTTTGTAGCTAAGATTTTCTTTTTTTGTTGTATTGCGTTTAATTAAATGTTAATAATATTGCCATGGTATTGATGTCATTTAACTATTTTCACTACTTTATTTCTGCTTTATACTTTATACATACAGACAGACGGACATGGCTATATCGACTCGGCTGTTGATGCTGATCAAGAATATATACTTTATGGGGTCGGAGACGTCTCCTTTTGCCTGTTACATAAATTTGCACCAATGTAAAATAAGGTTCATTGTACGAGTATATACCCATAACCCATAATTCAAGATAAAGTGCAAGCCGAACGCCTTAGTTTTTATGGCTCTTAGCCCTAAGTTAGCTCTTAGTTTTAAACTATTTGTTAGCTTTAGATAAATAAATAATATACCATTTGTACCTTAAGGTACATGGTATAAAAACGGGCTCGTAAACCGAGCTTTGTTCAGAATCCCCATGATTGACCGATACAAATAATTAAAAACAATAAAAAAACAAATTAAAAAACTATAGGATAATATTAAAAGAAACCATGTTGCCAAACGGTGCCAAATGATTAGTGCCAAGAGATTCCAAGGGTCTGACACCATTAAACATGTATTTTATACCCCGCATCAAAATTTGTATTTTGTTGTAGACAAATTTTTATTTCACATACATAAATAGCTTCGACACTTTAAAATTAGAGTTTTGTTCTATTTTTTAACAACCGCTTTAGCTTATATGGTAGTTAAGCATTTTAGGTTTTAAGCACAACTAGCTGTCTCTCAAGACATTTCTGTCTAGTCCATGTGCTTCCCCATCTAGCCCTCTATAAGTGTATACTAGGTGATCAGTGAGTGTAGTACGTGCTAGACAGAAGGACTAGTCATTTGGATACCACTATTTAGAGGACTTAATAAACAGCTGCGTTTACTGCTTTATACCTTTTCCAAAAATGACGCAAAATACTTTTATAGGCGCCTCAGTTAAAATACTAGCTTTTGGAAATAAAATTATTTCCCGCTTCAAGTTAAAATATACATTTATGTTATATGTAAAACGTATATCTATATTTAAATATATATATGTATATAAGTATTAGTAAATTGTATTGTTTCAAAATTGAGTGTTGATCTTTGCACATTTAAGGCCTGTAGTTCACTTAGTTTAGACTTCTACATTCTCATTGTGACTTTTGAGCTGTTGAGCTTAATTTCTTCTTTTTAATGAGCAAAATTTTTCAATGTGAGCAGTATTTTATTTATGTATACTACATGTACATATGTAAATATACTATACACCTCTGTGCGATCTGACTAAAAGACTTAAAGTAAGAGAGTGTAGGAGTGCGAAAAAGATCGATATTTGGTTGAAACCAGATAAAACTGATGACATTTCCCAAACAGTTGTTTTTATTCTTATACAGTAGACGTTTGAGTTAGGCGTACTCGCAATTTCTATTTCCTGCACACTTAAACTAAAACGTATCCTACACATACTGATCAGGACAGACTGGGAAGGCCAGGAGCTTATTTCGACTTCTGCTTATGGCTCTTCACTTGCTGCTTGCTGGACGGCTCTTCACTTCGATGCGGGGGCAGTCCCAGCTCGTTCAAGTACAGTGAAAACACTCTAGGGCTGATAATTACTACAATTAAAATTAAAAGCAAGACGGAACGGATATAGTCGAATGCCGCGGCTGTTAATTATTATATCGTTTTTAGTAGCCTCCTGATACGTAGATAAAATGTAAGCATTCAAATCTGATTTTCCCGTGTTTTTGGCAATAAAATAGTTGGAAAAGTTTTTTGCAAAATGTTGTGGTCGGTGAGGGGTTTTACATTGTGAGTGCGCGTATGTTTTAATTGTGCCACAGAATTTGCAAGCTCATTTAATTCCAAGAGAACTAACCGACTTAAAAATGGAACATTTTCCCGCCCAAGAGAGTTTTCAGTAACTACGAGTTCGGAGTCTGCCTAAAACTAACAACTGCGACTCTTAGGGCTAATAACTAACACATATGGATACGACTACGAATTACGATTACGAATTTATAACACGATTCGACTATTAAATGCAGACCTGACTTGACTCACCGACTGAATTTACACGACTTACTGGCTATATAGGTCTTTTAATAATGCCATGTGTGTTGGCTTATTCCTGCTTCAGTCGTTTGGCCTCGTTTCCGACCACATCGTTGCTGCTGTTAGAGCTGGGCGCCCTATGCTGCTCCGTGTCGCTGGTGATGTAGGCGAACTGACACTCAAATTCAAAATCCATATCCTTTTTCTGAAATTTCAAATATTACCACATCGATTATCCAAAAACTTTTATGTAGCGTTTCAATTCGAGAAAGACATTACCCTTACTCCTTTCAACTTACCATTCTTTCACATAAAACTGCAATTGCTGTCTTATGCTGGGCCTCAGCGATCTTGTGTTCTACAAGATAAAACATGTATTCGTCAAATAGTAGCCGGATCAAGTGAAAGCTTCCGAAACTAGAAGCAGAGCGTAGCGTCAGGTCCCGAATGATCATAGAGCTGTAAAAGCTCCACTTGAGTAGGAACTGGCGAGCAGCTCGAGCGTAGCTCGGCTTTCCCGTATACTCTTCCATGGCAGACTCCACGACCAACTGAAGCCAGTTGGCCCACTGTTCTAGCGAGCTCTGCTGCTGTAGAGCAGTTTTGAAGTCGTTCTCTAGGCGCTGGACCACGGCAGGGGCACACTGACTTACCCAAGCAGCTTGTTCCTGAGGATGTTATAGGTAGATTATTAAATTGAAAGTTGTAAATAGAAATCCAGCTAATTAACCCACCTGAACATTGTGAAAGTCAACGCGATTAAGATCGCTTAACATCTGAGAGATTTGCGAACCATTTTGAAGCACCGCCCGTGCAGCTTGCGCCAGGTGATTGAGTGAGGTGTACCGCCGAAGAGTTTGACAGAAGGCCGACACGGCGCTGGTTTTTATTTGAGCTAGCGGCTCGGGAATCCCAATCATACTTTCACACAACCAAATCTCCAAGTTCTTGGCAAAGTTTCGAATGGCCTGTGTAAGGGCATTTGGAATAGAGCGTAGTACATCCGGAATAATTACGTCCACGGTGTTTTGATAGAACTGATAGTCAACCTACAAGATAAATGACGTCATTTACATGCTGCAAAACGCACCCATAAGTTCGTTCTGACCTCTCGTACGAACTTTTGCACTTCTGCGCAGTGGCAGAGTTGGTAAAGCTTGGTCTTGCTTAAGTACTTCTCCTCCTCGCACTCGTCCAGGTTATTGTTGTCACTCGCCCGCCAGAAGTCACGCAATAAAAACTCTACGGTGTTGAACTCTAGGTTGAGCACGGCATCAAGGAAGGACTCGCAGTGCTCCCGATAGAGCGCCCGGAACGTATCAACATCCTCCAAAGTCAGTTCGCCATTGAAGCTGTGGCTCAATTCGATTGCCGGGAACGAAGGCAGGGCACTGCTTCCGTCGCCAATATACTGCGAAGTCAAATTCAGCAAAATTAATTAATTAATTAAATTAATCAAGTTGACTTCAAACTAAACGTTGTTATCCATTTCAGTACTAATTTTGTCGGAATATATTTTTGGTACTTTTTATGCCCGGCTTTTTTAAAAAAGAATAAAGGTATATTGAATTTGTGCGAATGTCAAATGTGGCTGTCCGTCTGTCCGTATGAACGCCTAGATTTTGGAAATTTTAATAGATAGCGTAAAACTAATTGCATTCTGACTCTGGGGATATCAGTTCAATTTTAAAAATCGGTTGAGCACCACCCTGCACCCCCGCAAACCACGAAATTCCGTAGCGTCCACAATTTTAATTCTATAGGCACTAAAATGGTTAGTAAATTGGTGGGGCCATTATCCATCTGCGTTGCGAAAATCAGCCGGTTACGCCCACTTTTGCTCGTGCAAATGACAAAATTGTGTTGCGCCCACAAGCTTCTCCATAGAAACATGGCCCGCACATCTCTAAACACACACCTCCGAACAACAAAAAATATTAAAATTTGTTGCGCCCAAAGTTGTACAGGTGTTATAATGTGTCAAAAAGCAGGTGAAACTGAGAACCGGGTATTTATAGTCGAGACACTCGACTATAATCACTCTTACTTGTTAATATTAAATGTTAATCCTTACCTGGATGCAAGCTTCGTAGGTCTCCGGCTTAAAGGTATGCTTCTTGATTCCGCCACCGTGCCTTTGTCCTGGACCTGTACCAGCCATTCCATTGGGTCCCATCTGTCCGGTGTTGCTGCTGCTACTGACGCTGACCAAAGCACTGCCGCCGGATCCGGATCCAGTGCTACCATATCCTGATGTCGACCCCATTATGGATTTATCGTCCATCGCCTGGCTTGTCAGTAGAGAACCCGGCTTGATACGGATGCCATAATAGTGGTATTTTGAGTTGCCGCGCGTTCCCAGTCGACGTGTGCGCAGTCCGGAGAACACGGAGCGTATCAGCTTGCCAAAACTGGCTGCATTCACCGGCTCCAGCTTCTGCTCGCTGCAATGCTGCATGTAGTGATTGTACAGCGTGCTTCTAGGTAGGCTCACCCCATCGGCAGTCTCGTAGTTACGCGACAGCCACTTGATCTGTAAAGAGAGATTCACAGACATACAACATTTATGCAGAGAGACATGGAGTGAAAGGGACGGGGCTATGTTTTCGAATGCACGGGGATTCAGTGGTTGCCATGACTCCAAACTCACCGTTGCCGAGGCAATCTTGTTGCTACTACCAAGCGCACTCTGGTCCGAGTCCGCCGGTGAGTGGCTCCCGCCTCCGGTGCCCAAGCTCCCACCGCTTGCCGAGTGCGTCGTCGTGGTAGAGGTGGGTGTCTGGGGTGTGCTCTGCGGCTCCTGGATGTAAGCGACCTCCTGCATTCAGTGGCTCCGATTAATAAATACCGCCTCCTCAAACAACTCCCCTTTCCGAATGCTACTCACCGTCAGACTGTGCGGCGAGTCACCGCGTGCAGTCACCTGTCCGGCTCCCTGGCCCTGTCCCTGGGTGTGGGCCTGCATCTGTGACAGCGGATGTTGGTTGGAGCCGTTAATCAACAAACCCTCTTCCACTGGTACCAGGTACGGCAGTGTAGTTGTAGAGTGGGTACCGTTCGAAGAACCGCCTCCTCCACCGGAGGATGTTGTCCCATACTGCCCAGTGGTAGAATAATATGCCGTCTGACCATTGCTTTGGTATTCTCCCACCGGGCAGAATGGATAAGTCCTTTAGTGGCATAGAAAAGGGATATATGTGAGGTTGATGGTAGCCAGTTAAGGTCACTGCTGCTTATTCGACTATTCAATCCGAAGCTTACATTTGCGTCTGGCTGGAGTTGCTGTGGTAAAGCTCTGAGTCCACATATTGCACTTGGTAGTTTTGCTCCTGACCGGACACTGAAATTCCAAAAAAATAAATATACGCAAATTACAATTGTATTAAAAACCTTCAAGAAATTAGATAAGTATATAGAAAAACTAACCAAATCCTATTAGCCATAGAATTTCCTAAATAGTCTATTTCATATGCCGTCGGCAAAGTTAACTTAATTTTTTCGAAAAGGTGTATTTAAATGTGGGGTGTCGTATAAAATATATAGTAAAGCTAAAAAATATATATCGTTTCAAGCATTATTAAAAGTAAAGAATAGATATACCCCTGCAAGATATTTTTTGAAAAATATACCAAGGTATGTGTATGGAAATGTAATTTATACAATAATGTATTTATACAATAATAGAAAGTTTCGATAGCTTTGCATTATGGACAACCCACTGAATAACTCCCACTTTACACTGCAAAGATGCAAAAACTAACAAACATATACCGAACCGCAGGCATATGCATATGTACGTATTAGATATACCAGCCGTATAATTACCACCGCAGTAGGACAAGTTGTTGTGGCGTCGATGGTGATGATGGTACATTGTGGCACTGCTAGCCGATCCACTGGACAGTACCGAGTTAGTGGCACTGCAACTTGAGGATACACTTGCTGTAAAGCCTCCACTGTTTCCGTTACCGGAACAGTTCGTGTACGAGGCAGCGTTGGCTGTGGCCAAGAACGTCTGATGGTGGTGATGGTGATGATGGTGATGAAGTTGCAATTGGAGCTGGGCAGGTGGTGGTGGATGCGTAACTGAGGATGGATTGGAGATCCCGGATGCCTGTTTACATCGGCACTTTTCCAGGAGATTTGAGTATGCTGCGGCAGCAGCAGCAGCGGTTTCGGGACTAATCACAGGCACCGCAGGTGACGGGTACAGTGGAGGTGGCGACTCCAAATGTTGCAGCTGGTGGATATGTTGGGTTTGGTGGAGCTGCTGGGACTGTTGCGTATAGTGGTGGTGATGGCGCGTCTGGCAGTCAAAGCCGTTCCGCGAATGCATTGGTGGCACCTTAAACCACGTGTGTTTCCCAATAGGTCTAAGCTTATCTCACGGATAAGTATAGTATTGTCACTTGTTCCTTAATATCCCAGCATATTTCGAAAGATACATGCAGCTGAGCATTCCACACATAAATTGACGAATTTTTGAATTTCGATTGTACCAAATTTTTTTTTGCATTTCAAAAGCAAGGCAAATTTGAAAACATCGAATTTATTATAACCAAGCAGAATTCAAGTTTGTCCAATTAAGCAACGTGAAGATTTTGATCACTTATGGTATAAAACCAGGGTTTTAAACCTTTAAATATTTAAACAAATTGATCGAACGTATATCCTCATTGTCCAAATGTTTTGCAGAATATCTTCAAATGCCAAAGCTGTAAGCAATTTATCTGACAAGAATCACAATCCACGATTTAAAAAACCATGTATAAATCTACGTTTCATGAAGAAATCTCATTCACAGATCATACAAAAGGTGAATGCAAATATCCAATTTCCATTGTCGTTTTACGCTTTAAAATTATGTAGCATATGTAGCAACTTATATATTTTTTTTAATGCAAAAAATCCTTAGTAGATCTTTGGCAAAATATTCGCACTCAAATCAGAAATTGTCTAGCGAAAGTCTTGCGAGCATCCGTATGCCATTCCGCGATAGCTGGATGTAAATGAAGAAGCCTTCGCCTTCGCTACCGGTTGCTTCTAGCAACTGACGGCGCTCTGTTAGTGTTGTTCTGAAAGCGAAAGTGAATTCCTTCTAACTGATGATTCTCCTACTTGGGGTTTTGATTATCGAATTTGGGTTGCGATGAATAGAGACGGCCAGGTGATGGGTCGGATGTTGAAGGTTGAATGTTGAATGTTAGTTACTGGATGGCTAAGTGCTGGATGATAATGGTAACGACAACGGAGCAACCAGTGTGCGTGCGAACGGTAGAATTACAACTGAATCCGAAATCAAATGTTATCCTAGCAATATGCCTCTGAAAATAATAATGATGATGATGATGATGATGGCGAAAACTCTGGCGAAACGACGACGGCGGCGCAGCAACGAATTAAATTACAACAACGGTACCGGTGGTTGCTGGGTTGGGTTTCTGTGGGTGGTGGTTGGGAGGATGCCCAGTGGGTGGTTTCTATTGTGATCCATGCATGCCCGTAGCGAGTAATCCAACCCAGACCCTTGAACACAGGTAGGTCTCTTCCTTCCCAACGTTTTTTCTAGTTTGTGTTCAAGCGGTGTGCTGGCTAATTCCGGGCTCAAAGTCGCATTTTCTGGGATCTGCACAAGTGGTAGTGAAATGGCCGGATGGGGAGGCTGTCCTGGCGAGCGGGATGGCTACAGGGTGACAGGGCGGGGTGTCAAGGCAACGCTACTCAGCCAATCCCGCTCCTCTTCCGGTTGCTAGGCAGCCTCTCTCTCTCTCTGTTTGGCTTTGGTTTCGCCCTTGCATCGTCCTGCAGCTCTCTGTTTCACTTTTGATCTCCCCTTCTCTCTTGCTCTCTTTTGCTCTCCTTCTCTCACTTACTGAGCAACCCCGGGCATCCTGCAGGATGCTGAGTGTGGGCTGTGTTGTCCTGGCCAACCAAATCGCTGGCTGGCATCCCTAAGAAAAATGTAAATGGCAACGTGGGAGTTTCGATGGGTAGCTTTGGGTTGCACCCCCAAAAGGGGATCAGTCGCGGGGCTGGAACAAGACCTCCAGAATGGAGAATGGCGTGCAATGCGTGGAATTTTCCATATTCATCCTCGTGGTCACAACCAGCATTCCGCTTGGGTTTTTTTTTTTTTTTGAGTCCCCTCACAACATATTCGAGATATTAATTCTGCTTCCTCTGCCAAGCACCTAGAAACTGTGCGCGCGTGTTTCCTGAAGTTGGTGCGGTCAGCTCTGCGGGCTATAGCCCACCCTCCGCCCAACCTGAAATATTGCCTTTGACACGATGCAAACTGTAAATATTAACAGGTGCCCCTTGGGGCTAAATGCTGCAGTTCGGTGAGTGGCTGGAGGGTGGTGGAAATGTCCTCTGACAATTATCCTTTGTAAGTTGCCTTTGGGGCCCCTTCAAGTGGACCGCATTCGTGTCAAAACATTTCCCTTATAAAAAGTGCCTGAACATTACTTAAGGAATTATCACAAATTATATTTTTTATGGAATTTGCAAAAATGGCGAAGTCACACGCATACAAGAATTAAAATTATGTTTATGACCTTTACTACCTTAATCGTATATTTTTCAGCAAATTAATATGATTGCAATTGCATAATGCTATTGAAACTAATGGGGTTAATTAAACTAAATATATAAAATACAAAATTCTTAGGAAGCCAACATATCGTGATCGAATCACATTTTTCAATGGGCTCTAAATAAATAGAAAATATGTATACGACTACCAAGTTCAAAAGCTTTATAGCGATATCTATTTTGCGAAATCTAAGCCACTTGTGGCAATTCCCAGCTCTGGTTTTACATAGAAAGACCAGAAACCAAATTGCCAGAATAGAGATGACATGAAAGCGTTATACCCAAAAGTAGTTGAGGTAAAGTCAACAAAACGAGCTTATCCTGCATCTACTTAAACGTTAACAAACAAAACAATTAACCTTTCGTCAAAGCCGGACACACCGAACTTTGGACAGAGATAATGTTCATGTGGAGGTCCTTTGTAGAGCTTCATGGCCGCGATTTCCACCGACAGATACCACTCGTCATAATACAGCTGCGGTTCGTTTCATTCCGCTCTGAGAAACGCACTTATCAGATTGCCCCCGCACCACACCGTATAATAAAAACTTATTTTTGTATAGGCACAATTAAAAGAAGCCCGGCATATGCTGCTGTTCTCTAACACAGTCCAGGATATCCAGGAACCACCTACACCACCCACCACTTTCAATCATTTCTACAGGTCCGGATTCCGCTCTTTTTTGTACTTTTCTATTTTTACTTGCTGTCGTTATTAAACGTTAAGCACGTCGTCTTCTGAGTCGTTGGTTCAATGAGCACCCCAGCGCAAATCCGTATCAATTGAAAAATACAATACAACAAATTTGAGGAGATATACTCTGCAGTGAGTTCTCTGCCCTCCTACTCATCCTTTCTGATTCACAGAAAAAAGTTTAACCGAAACAAATCTCCAATACTCTTACTCGTTTGGTAATCAGTACACTGGAAAAAATACTTCGTTTATTCTTCTCACTGTTAGGTTGTAGGTTGTGTTATAGTATTGATCTGGCTAATATAATTTTCTTAAATTTAAACACATTAGAAAAACCAACCTCACCAAAAAACAATTAATATTTCTCCCAATTGGGACCCATTTTCGCTCGGTGTTTGATTTGGTAAGCTCTATGTCAGAATTGAAGGTATTAACTGACAGCGGGCGGTTATTAATGAGTCGTGAATGGGTGCAGAATTCACGTGGGCACGGCGCTCACCACCTGCCCCCGCTCCGATACCCCATCGAGGACCAAACACCGTGTGAAGCCCTCTCAATTTGTTGTGATTATCCGATGATGTTGCCATTCGGACGGGCTATTGGCCCTGCTGCGTGTCCCTCGGTGTGCATGGTGGTGGTAATTTGTGCTAATAAAATCAAGTACGTCGGCAAACATAAGACCGCTTCCCCTTTCCCACCCTCTTTTCAATGTTGTTAGATAGTTTGACGGGCAGTGTAATCTCGATTAATTCATTGTGCGTCTCTCGAGTGGAATATAATAATTGTGTATCTGCCAGGAAGTGTATCACTTCGAAAATCTATCCCAGCTGCACTTTGCCTCTTTGTTGCTTTTTGTTTTGCACGTGCCTCCGTTGCGTTACGTCCTGTGGACAGGTATACTCTATTATTCTGCAGGGTGCAGAACCATCCATTTGTCTATCCACCCAGATATTATTTCACCCCAAATCTCCGGCGGGTCGGCATTTCCAATTAAGTCGCTTTAATTGTGATATCAGGCCAACGTTTAAAATGCGCCGGATTTTAAGCTGGTCCTGTTCCTGGCGCGTGTTCATGGTTCCTGCGCTGATGACCTCCCTCGAGGACATGTTGATCCTGTCATTATGTTTGTTTACAAAGCCGCGACTTTTGCTGTTTGTTATTTCCTGTTACCTTTGCCCACAAGTAAACGAACTTGATATTCTGGTTATACTCTTGCGCGCACCCGAAATCAACCGATAGGGCGCGCCTTTTTGAGGCTCGCTGTTATTCCTTATATTGGGTTTGATTTTTATCCATTACAATATGCATATGATGTTTTCTTTGGCGTAAATGCAATTAATAAATAATCATATTTGAGTATTTATAAAATTCTCAATATTTTCATAACTATAAGTGATCTATACTTATTATACCCGGTTCTTTAAAAAAAAGAAAAAGGGTATATTGGATTCGTGCGAATGTCAAATATGTAACAGGGACAAGGAAGCTTTTCCGACCCTATAAAGTATATATATTCTTGATCAGCATCAATAGCCGAGTCCATCTAGCCATGCCATGTCCGTATGAACGCCTAGATTTTGGAAACTATAATAGATAGAGAAAAACTAATTGCACATTCTGATTCTAGGGATACCAGTTCAGCCCATGTTTATTTTAAAAATCGGCTACCTTACTCCGCAGCCCCGCATGCCGCGAAATTCTGTGACACCCACAATTTTAGCTCTATAGGCACTAATTTTGGATACTACATTGGTAGGGCCATTATCTATCTGTGTTGCGAAGATCAGCCGGTTACGCCCACTTTTTTTTGCGAAAATTACAAAAATGAGTTGCGTTGAATGAAAAAATGAGAAGTTTCTCCATAGAAACACTTCTCATAAACACACACCTACAAAATAAATTACGAAAATTTGTTGCTCCCAAAAGTAGGTAGGTATTGTGTCCAAAAACCAGGTGAAACTGAGAAATCGACTATAATCGTTCTTACTTGTTTTTAAATTGGTGACCTCCTCCACAAGTTAAAAAATTATGTAGTTTAAAAACCGTAAAATAATTGGTCTAAATATATTAAAGAAAAAAAGACTCACCGGTCACCGTGATAAAAGGCGTTCCATCGTCATCCTCTGTTGGAACCTGCACCACCGTCACCTGTCCACTTGCCACCTGCTGGACGAGATCAACTCCGTCCTTTAAGGCACCCAGATCGGACATGTTGTGGATGGGAATCGAGTGTGTTACAGTGGTGCCATTGTGTTCCGTGGTGGTTATAGTTCCGATAGCATCACTGGTGCTGTTGATCACGTGCCCATGAATGTTCGCCTCGTTGCTTGAGTCGTTGGCATTCATGGGCAGTACAACGCGAATCACTTCCAGTTGCTCACCGACGTTTCCGCTTACTGTTTCCGTAGAGTCGTCTTCATGTAATTTCTTCTGCAGGATCTGACAGTTCTTAAAAAAAAATTTATGGATTGGGAGTCATTGTACAGCGTATAGAACGTTATCAAACCTCACCTGTGTCATAACATCCTCCAAGGTGGCGGATACAACAACGCCATCCTCCGTGCAAAACTCAAACTCCTCCGTCGGAGTCGGTGAGTTGGTGCCGGTATTCCCTGCGGCAACGGAGGCGGTGGTACTCTCCACATCGATAGTCAGCGGCTCCCCCGCAGACTCTTCTGGTGGCGTAGTGGCATTCGCGATAGAGGAGCGCGTCGATATGATGAATTGGCGCTGGGGAGCCAGGCGTGTGGTCATTGGGTTGTACTATTGACTGCTTGGACGGGCGGGAAACCGTTATTATACCATGTACCTTAAGGTACAAATGGTATATTAACTTTTTTTTTGTAATAACTACACTGCAGCCTCGATGGTAAATTTGTTGACTAGTAAGCTCTGTCTGTTCCTCAGTTTGTATTATCTGTTTCAGACTCCTTTCCAAGAGCTAAGGCAATGGCGGTGTTAGGTTTCGGTGATTTTATTTGGTTACTACTTACGGTCTCTAAAATAAACGGAATGCGAGATTTAAAGCGAACTTTTTATATGGGGATATTTGTTAGAAACTTACAAAATTGAAACTTTAAGAACAAATATTCTTTGAACTAAGTTTCCGAAGGCGGTAATTTAGAGTACGGCGACAAGGTTTTCTAAGTGGACCCAAGAATAAAATTGTACTTGATTAAAGTTATATACAAAAATATTTTCGGTTTTTAAATTTTTTTTATATTATCATAATGATTCCCATTTTCGCATTATAGTTATATTGTCTAAAACCTGATGATACTATGCACAAAAACGAGGCGGCCAATGGAAGATTTTTTAAAAAGGTTCAAGACATGTTTTCAAACAGAGAGCGGGGCTTCAATGAGGCATTCGATTCAACGCCCACCCACCTTGGCACCCACTCCACCTGTCTCTTCCCCTTCCCCTTCCCCTTGCCAAACCCCAACCATCGGCAAGATCCTTTGTTGCTTCTTGGTGGTGCACAGTGGTGGTTGATTCCTGCTGCTTCCGTTGGGGGCGTTGCTATGAAATTAAACTTTTCGCAGGTATTCTTGCTTTGATTTCCTCATTGCTTTGTTCTCTTAGCAGCGAAGTAGCATAAAAATATTCGTGAGCGTTTATAAACGTATATAAAAGTATGTGAGTTATGTACATATTATGTACATATGTTTAAGGAAGATGTTTACTGTACTGTATTATATTGTATTGCGACGTATTTATTTCAGTCGGCCATTTTGTATTTTCAATTACTACAAGATCTTTGGAAGTCAACTTCCTTGTTTTGTTGCGAAACACGTAAAGGTAGAATCATAATAATTAAAAAAAATATATATTCCTTGATATGCCTAAGAATATGTTGTACATTTCCAAACTTCTTGCTCCTGCCAACACGTTTCCTAACTTCCGTTTAATTTTAAAATTTAATGGTTTTTAGTAGACTATCCGTTCCTTGCGACCTGCAAATTTGTATATCCTTAATCCCATTCACGATATTTACACCTCTGTCATTGTAATAATTTAATTGCAATTTTCTATTTTTTGTGGGGTTGTATGGAACTACGTTTCACAGGCAATTGTAAAATTATATGTCCTTTTTTTGATGAAAATTTATTATGGCTTTAATTTAACAATTTTACTTTCATACCATAAACTATATGGTATAGCAGCTTTGAATATCCACTGGTAAACAATTAATCAAGGCATATATGTTAGAAAACATGTTGTTGCACTTATTGTTTCTTATACTTGTTTTATTGTTTTTAATTTAAGATTTTTGTCAGCAGTTTTCTTGATAATTTTTCACTGCACATGCACTTGCTTCAGCGTAGCCAACTAAAACTAAAGTTGTGGTGGCGCAGTCTAAAGCGCCAGCCGAGACCAATCTTCCAACGAGGAATCGAAGCAACCAAAATAATGGGGAATGGGCAAGGAAATCCATGCGAAAGCATGGACAAACCAAAGACCCGGCATACGTCACTTTAGTCTGAAAATTTGCTTTACATGTTGTTGTTTATAAACAATAAACGACAGCGATACAGGGAAGGAGCGTCCCAGGCAAGGGGACGGCAATGCGTCCTTTGAACGGATATGCAAGGGACTGTATCGGTTTGGGGGGGTCTACAGTACACAAATCACACAAAAATGTGAGAGTTCATAAAATAAAAGTGTGCAGTGCATCGAAGATGAGGGAAGTTTGCAAGTCACGACACATACACAATACTTCTAGCGGCCGAGTATTATTGTTTACTGTTTACACCTGCAAGCCCGTACACCCGTACACCCGTACACCGGTACTGTACGCATTCACTCACACGAAGGGAGAATAAATCACTAAGGACGCGCAACGCCAAATTATTGATCAAATATTTTTCTGCATGTTTTCTCTGGGTCTCTCTTTTTCAAGATTTTTCATGGCTTTTCTTCTCTTTTCTCATTCAAGTTTCTTGTTCCTTATTAAGCATTAAATTATTGTATGCACTTAACCTTCTGTTTACAAATTTCAGATGCGATCTATGTTTTGAGCACTAATATGCACGTACCACAGTGGAAAGGCTATTCACGTTTAAGCCAGGCCCGGGAAAAACACTTAACTGAACAGTGAAGTTCGAATACAAATTCAAAACTAAACTAAACTGAACTGCACCGAACGAACACACCGACAGGGACATTGGCCAATAGGGGGTTGCTAGTTTTGTTTGGTTTTCGTTTGGTAATAGGGAATTGGCCTGTATGCACTCCAGGTGGCTCATCAAAGGGAAAAAAATTCGTTTTAATGACAATCGAATTTTTTGGACACTTGAATTTAAAAATATGTAAATGAAATAAAACTTAAAAATGGCGTTTTGATATCCAAAGAAGGCAAAGAAAATATCAGTAGATTTGTGACATTGGTTGTAAGTTTGTAAGTCGTGCTTTTGCAGACATAAAAACTTTAAAACAATATTAACTTAAAGTTATTTCAAAAAGAATTCATTTGCGCTTAAAAATTGAATTTTCTTTTTGCTAAAAGCTGTAAGGCTGCGAGACTTGAGGACAATTGAAATCATTGAGATTACCTTAAAAATTATAAAATGCTTATCTTGGCTTTTCTCGGGACGGGTTATTATTGTTTAATAATCCATAGAATATTAAGCTTCCATAAAATACAATAAATATTTAAATATGATATACAAAACTTTAAAAAAGAGCAAGGAACCTTTTGATATGATAGTTTTGTCCACTATTTTGCTTTCCACCACCAGTCGACACATAAAAAAAGTCCATAGAAGAAACCACCTCCACCGGCAGCTGCGTTGGCATAGGGACAACTACTACCTATGGTATAAAGATAGGGTGAGTGGCCAATAGATAGGGGGAAACAGGTCAAAGAGGCACAGGTACAAGAATAGGGTTTGGGTGTTGGGAGGCGGAGAGATCAGACAGCGTGACGTTTTTTCCTATTCCGAAAATTCACCAAATAACCGTAGATTACTGTATGGGGCACAGTGAAGCGGAAAAAATAGAATATAAATATACTAATATTTGTATATACAAATTTTTTTGTCTTTGCAATTTACAATAAATGTATAGTAACAACATAAGACTTTTTGACAGACTTTCAAGACTAGAAAACTGCCGATCCTGCCAGAATGCTAAGAAAAATGCGTATTTCGTGGCTATTTCATAGCTAGGTTCGATGTGACGGCCAAATTGACATTGACATTCATTAGCTTCGACGGACTCATCAAATAGAGATGATGAATGTAATATGGCACCCGTTCACTGAGCGTGTGGCATGTGTCTCGATACTCTGGGTCGTGGACTGTGCCTCCGCCTCCGCCCACGCTCCCCCTACCCTATATCCTGTCCATTCCACACTCCTTTACGGGGTGAAGACGGAGGCAACGACGCGTTGCGAGGCAGCAAAGCGGAAACGGGCTGGAGGATGGAAGTGCTGTTGTAGTCAGCACTTGCAGGAATTTTCAGGAAAATATATTAAATTTATTAAATTTAAATACAAAAAATAAATAAATGAAATAAATGCATTTCTCAATCTATCATATGGATTTATTACAGTTTTAAGTTATGCTAACGTCTGTACCAAATGGGTCTCTATCCTTAAATGTGTCTACTTTAAATATACAATGAAACTGCGCACAAATTTACAATTTAAAATTTACAACAAATCGATAAGTGAACCTGCAGATAAAGGGGCATTGGGAATATAGTATATCTTGGGGCTTTCGAAACCCTGCCAATTATTCCCAGTGCAATTGAAGTTGGAGTTGGTAACGCTGGTTTTTACACCTGGCGCAAGGACTCGCTGTAATGTGCAACCGGCTATGGCACACTCCATATGTCCTGTAGCGTCAGGGGGTTGCAGGATCAAGGGGATGACTGACAGTCCGCTAGCAGGATGGTTCAACGGCTGACGGCTGATTCGCCGGATTGTTCAGCCGCCGCAAGGACTTATATTAATTGTCTTTAAATAGAAAAGCAACTCTTGAGTGCCTGGGAAAAGGCGCAAATGAAAATAGGCGCTGACTTAGCTGGTTGGGTAATTTTCTCATTTTCCCGTTCAATGAAAATTGTGGTTTGCCGTTGAAAATTAGAAAACTTTCGCACTCTTTTGATGTTTCTTTTTTTTTTTAAATTAAAAGTTTGTTTCGGTTTCTGTTTTTTTTTTTTTCTGAATGGCAATGTTTCAAAGACGGAGTAGTAAAGGTGAATAGTAAAGGTGGAAATCGGGAAAAGCGAATGAGGAATTCAGAGCTCAATGCTTACCATTTTTAACCAACAGAGAGCTCGGCTCGTGGATGTCCTGGCGCCAACAGGATCCTCTTTGGTATGTTTCGTATATACACTGTGCTCTGGGAGATGGGTTTAGGTATTTTGATAACTTTTCGGGAGAATGCAGCTTGGCTTTTCCGATTGCAGATTACGGCGCAGTAACGGGGCCGGAAGGAAATGTGAGAAAACGTAACGTAACTTATTGTGTTTGGGCTTTTTTTCGTTGCCTGGCAACCGAACACCTGCAGACATTTTCCGGCCTCCATAAATTGAGTTCCTTCTGATCCGTTTCTTGTTGGCTCCACCAGATCCTGAGGGCACTGTAATGCCTGACTGGTCCTTAATTATTGCACTTATAAGAGGTAAAAACAAACAAAAATATTTTGTTGCAGCAAGCAGCTGACAACAGTGTTGGGCAAGACAACAAGAAAACACACGGGGCCTAACAGCTGTTTTAACCACCAGTGTGGGTAAAGAACTCTACTAACTTACTCCCAGTCACAATAGATAAGGCGCTAATTTTTAAAATTTTTCTAACGCTATCAACAAGTTGCATGTGAACAACAACTTTCACGAACGTTTTTGTAAACAACAACTTTCACGTAAAATACAATGCGATTGGCATGCACTTTTTTAACCTTTATAGGAAACGTGACCAATTTGTTGTGTAATCCCCGCTAATTAATTTGTTGCGAATTGCAATTTTAACACTTCGCCATGCCAGTGCTAAAACATCAACAACAATATTGACAGCAATGAAGCAATAAAAGTGATTGCTAGGCTCTTACGTTGCCTGCTGAGGCATTTTGCTTTATTTATTTTCTAGTTTTTTTTCCGCTTTTGCTTTGGCTTAATTACCTGGGCAAGGCACTCAGGTGAGCAAAGTGCACACGTGTTGCACATTAGCTACCCATTTACCCGACCGCAGTTTATGGGGAACAGGCTGCTGGGTGTCTAATACTCGAGGTTGTATTACGACTCTTTGGCGTGCAAATAATTCTAAGCCAACCTTATCTAAAAATATACATTTCCCGTGGATTACGATAGATAAAGATAAAAAAAACATTGTCTTTGCAAGACTTAAAATCGATAGACAGCACATATGTAGCTTTATGTGGGTGCGACTGTGGCAGGTGTCCATCAAAGAGAGATCCTTTTGATATAATATTTCATAATGCAGATATGATTGCTCTGTTTACGGGTCTTGGTGAAAATGTTATAACAAAATAAAAACTTGCCACCGTCATTGCTTTTTGTGTACGGCAGACGCGAACCCACACACAAATATCTTAAGGTGACATACGTTGAGCAAATATGGCCGAAGCGAAGTGCAATGGCGGGGTACCCAGCACGTTTGTTACGTCTGTCGTGGGGTGAGAACCGAGAACTGAGATCCGAGAACTACGTCAAAGTCAGCTTTCAATGACATTCTAGCCACCCACGTGCACATGTAATCAGCAGCGCGCACAAACCAGAGCTAAGGCACAGACAGATACGGCATATTGGGTAGCTGTTGCAGCATGCCCGGTGTTTGTTCTTCACGGCTTATTTGAATCGCTTAAGGGCTACCATTGCGTATGCGTAACGCTGTAAGCCCGAAAAAGTTATACGACTAAAGGAAAAAAATCTATGAGGTAAATAGGAATACAAAAAACAACCAACATAGAAACAGCAACCGAATGCGATGGGATAACAAGTCAGACGCAAACTAAAAGGTGAGCCATAAACTCATTGATGAGTATATTCATGGGCATGCAGCATACGCATATTAAATTAATGCAGTTTCCATTACAGCAATTGCACACATATTCATTATTAATTATTGTATTTCCCCCCATAAACCAAATTTGACTTTACAACGAAACAAAGGCCCCCCGGGAGTCACAGTCAAACCTTGATAAGGTAATTATACAATATATCTAAAGGTACAAATGGTATATTAGCTTTGTGCAAATGTATGTAAAAGGCAGTAGAAGACGTCTCCGACCCCATAAAGTATATATATTCTTGATCAGCATCAACAGCCGAGTTGATATAGCCATGTTACCATTTTAGGTAAGACACAAACAATTTTATTTCCATATTTTTCCATTTAGCATTTCTACTTGTTCCATCCAGTGTCGAATATACGAAAGGAAGAACATAGAGTCAGTTCCTTTAAATGTTTTTTATAATTAAAAATTATAATGGCACAAACTATTTAAGTTTTACTGGCATGCGGCCAGATAAAAAGGAAATTGAAAACCATCCATTGCTTTATCTAAAGCAATTGCAGTAGCCATATCAATAACAAAGGCAACAACGGCAAACATTCATATGCAAAACGTGTAAGAATTTATACAAAAGTTTTACATAAGTAGGCGGCATTGGGTAGAAATAGAGGTCGTAACCGTAAACGTACACGAAATAAATTAGTGGAAATAAAAATATAATTAATTGACCCTAATAAATAGATAGATGTAATTATACATATATATTAAAGAAAATTTATATATGTATGCATATTCTATATATTACAAACGAAAAAAAAAATAATAAACTCTAAATTGAAATAAGAATCTTATAAACAAGATAGAATTGAGTGTTGCGACTGTGTTCTTAGTGTCCTACTGAATTTCAGAGCTTGGATAATTATTAAGTATTTGAATATATTTTGCTTTTCCATTTGCGCGATTTGCGCGAGCTAGGGGGGCGAAACTGTCTGATTTTTGCAACACGGGTACACATGGACTCTCCCAATATCATTTACGAATTCGGTGACTCCAGCGGTCAACATTTTGATGCCACAGTATTTGTCGGCTTGCGGCGGGCCTGGCGAAGGTAGGCGATTTTAAGAACTTACTTGTATTTTATTTTGTTATAGTCTCTAGGATCTACATTCATACATATGTATGAAGGTCTTCCATACGATGAGATGAACATGGATCAAGAATATCTGTTACATTGAATATACCCTACCTTTTTTGAGAAACGGTTATAAAAACAAAAGCACCCAAGTTTCCCCTTTGATGGAATTAAAACCGGTGGCCGTACTTGTCTCTCACCTGTGCCATCTGAGAAATTTTTTTAAGAGTATAGCGTACGCGAAGGTTCCATTTGTGACTAATTAATGCAAGCGCTGTACAAATTTTACATTCAATTCTCCTATGACACGCCAAGTCAACAACATTTTTGCGCGTATCTGTGTCTATATAGAGTGGGTTTGTATTGTTTTTGTTAAGTTTGTTCTATTTTTTTTATTATTTTCTCAGCTGCGAGCGCACGTGTCGTTGCCCCTGTCCCTGTGCCTCGGAGCGGTGGGACTTTTATAAACATTTCTCGGGATTTCTAATCTACATAACAACAATACCGAGATAGAAATATCAGCAGCAGCAGCGGCAACAATCGCAATTCGTGTTAGAACACAATATATTATCGCTCTCCGAACCAAGTCCACTTGAATCTGTCGTTTCGGTTTAATTTCAGATTATTTTTGGTTTTTATTTCCATGTTTTTTTGTAGTGTGCTAAATCGTTTTTTCTTATTATACAGTTTTGGTGTTTTTTATTTGTTTTTATTTATTTTTAAAAATTAAAAATACATGTTAAATAGTGGAAATATATTTTTATTTTCCCTAATTACTTTCATAGTGCAAATAAAGCCATTTTTAGTTCCCTGTCTAAGCCGCAATTTTTTTTGTTCCAGACAATGAGTTAGATATAAATTAAATTTTGGTGACCTTGAAAATATAAATACGTTTCTTCAGAATTATTTATGACACTATTAGACGTGTCCCAAAACAACACCACCAAACAAACAGTAGAAGCCCTAAGCTTCCAAGAGGAGTAACAAGGAAAAAAAATATTTTTAATGGCGTTACATAGAAAGATGTAACTATTTGTGAGAAAAAAAATGACGTTATCAACAAACCTGTAAACGCAAAAAAAGAAAAATGAACTTATGTTGTTGGGAGGGTTGAAAGAAATCCCTGGTAATGGAACGCAGTTTGCATTTAATGGTCGTGAAAGTTTACTTGCTAAGGCGTCTCCATATGCAACACGTGACCGTTAAAACCGTGCGCCATGTGTAGGTTAATGTAATACAACTTCGATAACACTTCCGCTGAGCTCGTCAGTACATGTATTTTCGTTTTGTATGTGCCTTTCACAAAGAGTTTGTTTAATTTTTATTCGAAATATTTGGAATTAACTAAAACGGGTCGTATACGTAACGTAGTGCAACGCGACACTGAAACACGTGGCACGTGCCGCACTGCTATTAAACAGACTAATTGACAAATGCCGAAACCAAAATCACAACAAGCCCCACCTATTATGCAAGATTCCAGTGCCAAATTGGGCACGTTTATGTCGTTCGTCATCGCAGACCACGGATCACACGGATTCTGGCTTAGTGCTATTGGCTCGAGTAAGTGCTGTCCGTAAATGTGTTGGAATGACCTTTCGGGGCTGCTAAAAATAAACCACAATAGCGATTTAAATACAACACAATCGCAAATACGCTGGAAAGTCCAGCGCAAAAACACTCGAACGTCTCCAACTTGACTTGTTTACTGTACACAATTTTATATTTTGCTTCGAATTCAAAGTGTTGCCTTTATAAGCAATTAAAAACATTCGCTTACGTTTTCAAATCTTTGTATATTATAATATGAAGATGAAATTCGACATTTAATTGGATATTCAACAGTGATAATTGTAGTAGTTTTCTACTTTTTCTGCTTTTTTATTTTTAAAAAATTATACATATATGCCATATGGTAGAACTGCTTCATAAAAATTATAGTTGAGTGTGTCGACTATAAATACCCGGTTCTCAGTTTCACCTGGGTTTTCACATTATACCACTGAAATTTTGGGAGCAACAAATTTTCGTAATTTATTTTGTAGGTGTGTGTTTTTAAGAGAAGTGTTTCTATGGAGAAACTTCTTATTTTTTCATTCAACGCAACTAATTTTTGTAATTTTCGCAAACAAAAGTGGGCGTAACCGGCTGATTTTCGCAACACAGATAGATAATAGCTCTACCAATGTACTATCCAAAATTAGTGCCTATAGAGCTAAAATTGTGGATGTCACAGAATTTCGCGGTTTGCGGGACTGCGAAGGGAGGTAGCCGATTTTTAAAATAAACTTGTGCTGAACTGGTATCCCTAGAATTATAATGTGCAATTCGTTTTTCTCTATCTGTTATAGTTTCCAAAATCTAGGCGTTCATACGGACAGACGGACATGGCTAGATGGACTCGGCTGTTGATGCTGATCATGAATATATATACTTTATAGCTTCGGAAAAGCTTCCTTTTCCCTGTTACATATTCAATATACCCTTATTTTATTTTAAAAGAACCAGGTATAATTACATGATATTATCAATTAGTTTGATGCGTAAAGTGTACGTGCTAATTCGAGGTGTTTTTCAATCCGAAGTCCGGACTGTAGAAATTAGGAGCGATGGCGACTACAACTTGGGCGCAAAAAGCAACATTTTTTCAAAGCAAAAACATTTCAACAACACGTGACAAACAACAACTGAGTGTGTGTGTGGCCCGTGTGTGTCAGACCGGCAGTGTGTTTGTACGGTTGCAAGTGTGCGCGTAGAATAACTGCCATGCTCGGCTCGCGTGAGAAATTACGTCATGCGCCACGAATTTTGAGTTGTTTTTGTGTTATTTATACTTTTTGGTTTTGTTTTCCACAACGTGTCTCGATTAAAAGCGTAAAGCTGCTGAATGGCAGGCGGGGGTGGGGGGCTGGGGAAGAAGGGGCCAACGTCGCGTATGGTTAGTTTTCGAAAAACCAACAACAAAAGCGGCGACTGTGTTGTGCGGTGTTGTTGCCAAGCGCTGCCTTATCAGCCGCTCTCCCCGGATTTTTGTCGCTCTGAAGCGAGCGAGAGAGAGAGCCGCCGCCCATTTTGCTTTGGAATTTGTCACGTTTCACGTGTTTTATTATATGTACTCGTGTGCATGTATGCATGTACGTGTAGTATGCCACTGGCCGTTTGTTGTTGCCACCGTTCGTTCGCCTTGAGCTTCTGCGTCGTTGGTTTCGCCTCGGTTTGTGTGTTAGTGCAGTGTTTCGACAGTTTTCTTTGTTTTTCTGGTACCGAAAAATCATTGCAACGGCACTTTGGGGCTTGTCGCCTGGATAGGAGATGGGAGCTTATCATAGCTCAAACGCAACTAATTTGTGCCTGCATCAGAGCAGCAAAAAAAAAAGGTCTGGCTAGTGTGAGTGCAGTGGGTTGTACAAGTTCGAACAGTCTAGCAACCAAGCCTCCAACTATCCGAGGCACAGTGGTGCGGATGGCTCGAAAAGGCTAAGCAAGCATCTGCGGAATGTCATCACGTTTGTACGTGGTCCAACCTATCGCATGGGAAAAGTTTAAAATTTCAAGTCTTTGAGTCTTTCCCAAGTGCCTGCATGGGGGATGTGATTTTTTAACATAACATTACGTATACGCACTGTCGGCAAATAGTACTAAAATTAATAAGAGAAGAATAATATAATGCGATAGTTTTATTATTGTTATTGATGAAGTAATCAGATTGCGCAATTCGCCTTAAAATTGTTAAGCAAGTTTCGGTCCCACTGTGGCAATCACGTTCGCAGCGCACGAAATGCGATAACGCACACACAAATAAACTCTCACATGAAAAAGAACACATACACCCACACACACACACACGCACACACTGTAGGAGCGAAGTTGAGAGGCCCCAGATACGACAAAATATACACAGATACACAACTTGTAGCTCTGGCAGCCGGGGCCATCACCACTCGCTCTCGCTCCCACTGAGGCTATCTCTCTGGGACCTTTTGGGGTCTCGTGCTACTCGGCGATTCTCGGCTCATTCATTTTGTTTTAGTCTTTTGTCGCGAGCAGGCGTTTGCTATTTTCCGGATACATTTTCGAACCCATCGACACTCCCGGTACAGTGACAATGCAAAAACAAGCCACCTAATCCGCCAACTAACCAATCCCACCAAAAGACAAAGAAAAGGCTCTCATCAATAATTTAAAACAACAAATTTTTGCCTGGCAGTCTTGCCGCAATTAAAAGATTTAACACAAAAAATTATATACAAACAGTGCTTCAAAAAGTGAAACACGCATACCCACACACAGATCTACACAATTCGTTCGCACGTTCGTCCATTTTCAAAAGTATCTGTGTGCTGGTGCTTGTGCTTTTGCTGGTAAAATTCCACTGTGAAACGAAAGGAAGTTATTGTTGCTGCCACCGTGCTGTGCTGCGTATTAATAAAACAAATACATTTCGTAAAAGTTTAAAACGTGTTAGCAGCCCAATAAGCGAAAAGCTACCAGCGAGTGTCTGTTCAATCACGTTTTTCGATATTATTGTTTTTCATTGCTTTTGTGCACTCGTATTACTCAGAAAAAAATACAAAAGACAACAATAAAAATTTAAAAAACTACAGAAACTTCAATTGAGAAGAGTGCACTTTTATTAAAGTACAAAAATAGATCGACGTGAATACGAAGATAAGTAATCCATGGAGAAGAAATAACTCATCGTCTTTCGTTCGTTATCGTTATCGCTGCGCTGCCAAGTTGATAAGCGAAGAGTGTAAACATTTAGAGTTATCAGTATAATTCCACATGAACATAAACACATTCTCCAGTATGCCATTACAAGTTAAAAACTGACAGCCGGACCGAGCAATCAAGTGTGATTTAAAAAATAAATAATATCAAAATCGTAGTATCCAACCAACCGACAAAAAATTCGCCGAGACCATTTCGCCGTGTTCGACAACCTGTTTGCTTTGCTTCAATTCGCCCCGGCATTTATCTTTCTGACGTAAGCAAAGGACACTTCCACCATTCCACCGCAAGTGCAACTGATTCACCCAACAACGGCGACGGCGACGGCGACGGCTACCGGATCCCAGTCACAGCCACATTCACATAGCCCACAAGTGACGGTCCCTAGGAGTGGATTCAAGGAGGAGCGGAGTGGGAGCGGAGGCAGGAGCACCACCACTATGGAGCCTTATTGGAACGAGGCGAACGGACATGCCGCACATCCGGTTAAGTATGAGAGGTAGGTATAAAGGTATGAAAGAAAATGCCACTGCCAAAGCCAATATCTGGGCTAAAATAAATCCAAAAACTATTAATTCACTTTCACCTGCGCGCGTTTAGCTTAAGCTTACAGAGAAAAAATATCACGAGACCGTGGAGGCTTGAAAAAACTACGACACGATTATAAAAAAAATTCATTTTTATAATAAACTTATAAAATTGTACTTCAGGTCAATGTTTTCGATATTTTTCCTCTGTGATTAAAAAATGAATTTAGTTTTTAATATAGGTGTCAATAGTCTATGTAATGTTTTTTTTTATAACTTTCTTGTTACTCTCGTCAGGATAATGTGAGGATATATTTTGTTTGGAATGTAAGGAACGTATATTTTTAGCTTTTGAGCTAAATAGCTATTCTGCATTTGTAACACAAACACGAATATTGGGCGCAGAAAACGTGGGCAGTTCTCTGTCCGCTGTTAGCTATTTTTAGCCGCAACGTAGATAGATGCTTAGTATTTCATCTTTATTTATTTTTTGCCAGAGCCAGAACCGCAACCAAAATGCTCATCGGAAGTACAAACAAAAAAGCAACGCACGACTCGCTAAACGTGACGTTCCGTTGATTTTTTGTGTTGGTTTGGTATTTTTTTGAACTTGAATATCATTTAAACGTGCTGAAAATAAGCATATAACAAATAAAAGGCCTTTCGATGGTGTGGTCATAGTGCGATAAACATTTAAAGCCGAGTGTCCGTCTCCTAAATGTCAACGGCCAATACGTTGCTATAAATATCAGTTAACAACAACAAAGCCCCCCCGCTTGACTCAGGGAGGTCGAATAGTGCTTTTTCACCTGTTTGTATGGCTGCTATACCCGTGTCGGATGAAAGTGAGAAATGGGTGGGGTTATTGGGAGGTAGATTAGCCGGTTGTCGCTGTCCTTTGCAAGGTCAACAATTTCTGCTTCCCCCGTTTTGTTGCTATCTTTGTGAGGTTTTCCGACTGAGCATTCATATATTTTGAGGTTCATTGCTTAAAGCCGGACTCCTGGGAACGTTTTCTTCTATGAAAAAAAACTCAACTTCGATTTTTGGGATAGGAAACCACCACTCGAATAGTTTTAATCGCACATACGTCACGTGTTTCATCTTAATTATATACCCATCCAAATGAGCTAATATAACACAAATGTATATGTGCTCAAAGTTATATATTAAACGATTCCCTTACAAAAATTTTTTTGAGTGAAAGCCTAATAATGTTGACGGAAAAATATATTAATTTAATCGGACCAGCGTCGCGGTTCTTATCTAACACCCTTAAACATGTAGTGTTTGGAATTTGCCTTACGCTATACCTATATTGTGCCTATATCTTTATCAGCGTAAAAACAGAACTGAAAATAAAGAACAGTAAAAAAAAAACACAAGTACAGATAAGCAAACAAACACGCGATAATAAGCAAAACGGGCGTGACGTACAAAAGTATATATCATCGGTGGCATGTGTGTATCCAGCAGATAGTGGCGGCCACGTTCGGTCTGGACTTTTTTTTTTATGTTCAGTGTCTAGAGTTGCCAAGCGTCAGTAAGATCTCGGGTTTGTTGCACGACGAGACAGTTGCTAAACCACTAGGAAACATTTTAACTTTCCGAAAATCTTTAAAATGCAGCTGTCTCTCGTTGTTTTCGATTTTGGGATCTTGTCAACGGCGCATCTTCCAGTGTGATTTGGAACAAACGCGGTATGGCCACATGGGATCTGGTGCTGAACGAGAGCTCTATGAAAAGTGTGTTTGTTTGCTGGCTACATCTGTGTTACAGGGATGTCTACAAAAAAGTATCCCTGTAGGCTAAACAACTCACAGATGTTCAGCAAGACAACACGTCAAATAAAACAACGAAAAGTGCAAAAACAAACAAATCAAACGTAACTATTGAGTAATAATACATATACCTAACATTACAATAAATATACATTTATAAAATAAATAAAAAAAATACATTCTATAAATACCAAACACATGACAAAGAAAAATTGCAAATGTCCACCGGACTCTCGACTATAAAAAAAACGACCTCTTTGCAGTAGTTTTAGTTTCGATTCGAATACTCCATTGGCATTTTCATACAAGCACGTAGACACGTTCACGTTTGCAGACGTTACTTCTCCAACTGGCAGGCTATCGCGCCGGACAATGTGTTAAAATCATAATACACACATAGTGACTCATAAATAGCTGTTTTGATGATTTAAATAGATGGTTTTAAGTGTATTTTGACCCAGTTGTGGCGAATGCCGTTTGGCGAGTGTGATCATTAATTTGGTTTCAGAAAACATGTGAAAACATTGTAGGTAGATTAGAACTAAAAAACTTATTGTACTAATATTTTTTTTTTGTCCCCGATTCCTAATTTGGTTATATTTAAGCTTTTCCCTTTTGATGACAAAGCTACATCCAGTCCAAATACTGTTGCAAAGGAATCTATACAGCACGTGCACATGACAGTCCAGTAAAATCGAATGAACCGCTGGTAGAGTAGTTTGTTGGCAGACGTTCTCTGGTTTTGGCACTTAGCTGAAGGACAATTTTTTCCCGTGCTTGATTGGTTGTGTTTTATAAGATTAGAGTCATTCAAATTCTGTTGTTTGTTTGAAGACATCACGTGATTGGGTTTTTATCTGAAAAGCAGGTGTGGTGGTACTCCAATGAACTTCTTTCGCGTAATTGATGTTAATCCATTTCTTATATATCGTGTTTTATCTTATCAGGGGAGTGCTAATCTGTGTGTAGTCATCTATGCCGAGAAACAAACCATACCCTTTGTTAATTATACATCTTTAAGTCAATGTGTATATGGCCATTATTTTCTATATATTATTTTTATTTTCCTGATTGACGCGTCCCTTTTGTGTGCTGCTCTCGGCTTTAAATTTGTAGACAGCTCATTTTCATTGACCAATGTCGATATGGAAAATTTTGTGACACATATTGGGTGGCGGTGGGAGAAACTTGTGGCAGTAAATTCATCGATTCTTTACCTTAAACATCAATACACTACAAAAACTTCATATAAAATTTGAATTACAATGTTAATTTGGTTGATAGTGTTGAATATGTGTTATTTGTCGAGCGGACGGATTTCTATTATTCCAATTGGCGCCCATGGGCAGTATTAAGTTTAAGGCATGAATCGCTGCATCTCTTTTAGTGTGAATGAATCAACAGTGAATCACACTTGCAGATGATTCCCTTACGGGTTTGCGGCTAGGATATGACTGCACAGACGCAACTTCAATATATTCAGATACCGGTTCTCTGACGTCTTTTATAAATTTTGCAACTTGTTGTAACTCTTAGATATTTGCTTATCGCAGACCAAGGAACTGCTTATAACAAGTTGTTTGGTACAGAATACGACCAATAAAAAAAATATTGTCACGTGTACCTAATAATCTAATCTTTAAAAAAATCCCTTGATAGGTACAGGAAATGGTTAAACAAAAAAATCGTTATCTATAAGAGACTAGTCAGTACTGAAAGGCAGAGTCATTTGTTCCTATGAATGTACATATGTATTTTATATAGGTATATGATTTCGCGGGCACCTGCAAACTAACGCTATAAATTACTACTCAGTGAACACAAGAGGTTAATTATCGTTGGCCGATTCATGCGTAGGCAAACGTGCCAGATATTTATAAGTATATACATATATATATATGGGAAACGATGTCCATGTCTTTGGCACCACAATGGCGACTGATCGGCGGAACTAAACTGTCGTCAGAGACTACCTGTAGATTTGCTGTTTGTGTGCCAATTACTTAATAGTACGCCAAAAAATGTAGAAATCGAAAGAACAAAAACGGCAACGTACACGTTAATAAAAACAACATACGTTAACTACTGTGGTGGGCCAGCGCCATCCGAACGGCCGGCATTTTGCCAACTCGTGAATTGGTAAAATTGGTGCTCATGAATCAAGCGTCTGATTTGGTTTCCAATTCTCTTCGACTGACGCTATATTTTTGTATAGAGCACTTTGCTCCCTGCACAGCGTTGTAAATAGAGTACATGCCCTGTTCACGGGATTGTCTGACAGATTTCCACAGGGCGGGAAATATGCAACAAATCGAAGTGTGTTTAACTATTTATTATATGCAACTACCCTATCCATTCATTAGCAAGTAAACTGGCAACATACACAGTAGTACATGGAACCTGCAGCAAAATAAGGCTGCCACACCCTCTCCCAATCACAAATACTCAAAATCAACATTTGTTTACATTACTCATACGTGTGGTTTACCACCGATCATTGGCCACGGTTTCAAAGTGAATATAGCAAATTGTGCTAACCAGCGAGATGAAAACATGTTACGGACGCCTTTTTGGCCAGGGTGACGGGGGCCGAAGCGATAAACAAGTTCTAGGCGCCAGGGACTGGTGCTTTCTGGTATCTCTAGTCATATACTAGATAAACATACGCTACAAATACATAGTGGTGGTATATGATTTGTTTGTTTATTGTCGCCGTTTATCGCCCAAGAGCCATGACGCTTTTTATATCTAATTCGCTTTTGCAGCTACTTTTTTTTATTATTTTCATTTAAGATTCTAGCGCTATCTGGCTTAATTTTTGTGCATAAGTCGTTATGATTATCGAGAAATTGACATTCAACGAAGTTCAAGAAATTGTTTCAGTAGGATGTTAACTGTCTTTATTTATAATTTTTTTTTTACTTTTTTTTTCTATTTGCACATAGCAATAAAAACGTGTAGAATCTAAATTTAGCCGGCCTTATATATGGTGTGTATGGTTAAAAACGTGTGAGAATTTTCTCGTTCGGGCATCTGGCGGGACCTAGTTCTCAATTTAAATAGAAAATGGTATATGCTAAGAAACAAGAAATTCTATTATTGATCCTAGCCCTTCCAGCAGTTTTATTGTTCATTGTGCCCGTGCGGGCGTGTAAGTGCAAGATATTGACAGTCTGGAAAGGAGGATCGAATTAGGATATATGATCGTACCCTACGTATCGTATGCTTAATGTATTTTAAGGCATTTCCTCTTTTTTTACACAAACCAAACCAAACCGCTCGTTTGATTTTAGCCAAACGCATCGAGACCAGCTTTGTGGAAAAAGTGACTAACTGAGGGAAGCAGCGCTGATCTGATCAACCCATTTTTAAACATAACGTTTTCCTGTATACCTTTGCAGTGCCATTGTTATAAATTTATGTTATTTAACTACAATAAACCAAAAACTAGTTTAGCAACGTCTAACTATTTATACTAGTTATAACCTAGCTTTAGTTATTACTCATAAGTTAAGGCTAAGTTACAGTGCACGTCATTAGTGCACTACTCAAACAAATACGAGAATTTGAATCAAAAATAAAAATAAATTTTATAAATCTGAACGAACAAAATATATAAAAATAATATACAAAACATTTATGAACAAGATTTGGACTTATCGTGTTTCTTTATCCTTCCTTCCCACTTCTTTTGCATATCGAAACGAATTATAGCGAAGCAGCTGTCTCCAGTTTTCCTTATTGCACAGAATCTAGTTTAAATTTTTCAACATCTGCCACGGCATACAGCGAGGACGATGCTGAATATGCCACCGGAAGACGTAATAAAACATCTAGGGTAAATATTAAAATTTAAGAGCGACCTAAACAATCGCCAATCATTTCTGACCTTGAATTATGAATCCATGAGAAACAGAACAAAATAAACATATAACAGAAATGAGACAAAAATAAAGGATCAGAAGAGCTAAAAGCAGCGCCCGGATGATCACACAAAATATATGTCACCCGCCACCAAGCACAACTCAAAACTCACCACCCACAAACACGAGCAATGACCTTCAGGCCGACATGCCGCCGCCAACGACGGAGCCGCCACTTTTGATCCTTTTTTTATTGTTAGAAAAATGATTTAAAAAAAGCTATACAAATTTAAATAAAAACAAAAAAAAAAAATCATAAACCAAAAATAAAGTCACATTAATTGCATTATACGTAACCATAATGTACAATAGGTCAGCGGGCTTCCCCAAAATGGGACCTAAAGCAAGATTTGAATTGCACTAACACAACCATTTTTCTTCCATATACACTTTAAATCTGCAGCAAGATCCGTTATCCCATCGAATAATAGAGAAGAGACGACGTGACCGAATGAACTCTTGTCTGGCGGATCTAAGCCGCCTCATCCCGCCCCAATATCAGCGAAAAGGTCGGGGTCGTATCGAGAAGACCGAGATCATCGAGATGGCCATTAGACATCTAAAACACCTACAGAGCGAGTGCCAGCAAAAGGACAGCGACTACCGCAGCGGCTACATGGACTGCATGAAGGAGGCAGCCAAGTTTCTGTATGACGTCCACATGCAAGACTTTTGCCACAGACTTCTGGGTCGCCTGCAGGAGCATATCGACGAGATGTTCAAAAGTAAGTACTTTTCGGTTATCGATTGACTTTGGCATTGGTCGGTAGTAACTGGTTATTTTACACCCCCAGCGGACTGTTATAAATCCACGCGCAGCTGCCACATGCCGGACAACGTGAGTGCCTCCAGCGGGAGCCCCCACCAGGCGTACCACCCGCCACTCTGCCACTTACGGGACATGCTGGGAGCAGCCTCGGCCTCAGATGTGGAGCACAGTCAGGACCACAACGACGTCAAGGACTTGAGCTTTAGGAATCAGCTCAATCAGTTGCAGAGGAGTCAGGCAGCCGCCGCTGTAGCAGCTGCAGCGGCGGTGGCAGCCACTAGCAATGGCGGCTCTCCGGCGTCTAATGGAGTTGGCTTGGAAAAGCTGACAATTGCCAACGGCACCGCATCCTCTGGCGGCGGAACAGCCGCGGATTTGCCCAGCAACCCCTCGGCTGGCAACGGAGGATCTGGCGTTTCGAACGGTAATAGCAATGGAAGCTCCAACAGCAATGCGGCAAGTTCAACAACACCTAATGCTGCCACCACAACCACAGAAGCATCCAAGGTCGCCCCTTTGGCCGCCCATCAGCCACATCAGGCGCCGGTGATTACCTCGACAGCGCCTCACCATCTGCATCACCCGCATCCACTCGCACACCTGCATCACACCCAGGATAGCAGCCATCAGGACTTTGAGTCGTCGCGCGAGCCGATCCTGCACACAGACACCTCCAACATGCACTCACCACCACCTAGGGACAGGGAGCTCCTGCAGCAGCTCCCCCACCTCAGGGATCACGACAGTTTATTGTCCGTGAGAATGCGCAACTATTCGGAGTCTTCTCATGAGGTGGAGCATAACAACAACTACAAATATAAAAACCACATCAAGGAGCGTTTCGTACACGAGCTGCACGACGAGGAGACCAGCAGCGAACACTGTCCGGTGGCGCAACATCTCCAGAACGATCACTCACACATGCAGGCCCTGTCGGAGCATTCCAAAGACGGAACCGAACCGGAAATAGCTCCTATTATCGCCAAGAAAAGAAAGTTGGCCGAAGCTGCAGCAGCTGTGGCTAATGGAGAGATTCCACTAGAGATTCACACAAATTCAATTACAGCAGCCTCCAGGTTGGAGAAACCGTCGCCTTCTACATTTAACTTTAGCGAAATCAAGGACATTAAGGCGGAGCTTCATAACAGTAACTCCAATTCAAATCCGCTTTTGACAAAGATGGCAACTCCCAGCAGCACAACGGCTCCATTGCCGTCGAGGCATTCGTTTACAGTTCCGATTTTCGCCTTGCACGGTCAAGGAAACTACTACGTTCCCCTCAACGTAGACTACAATGCTCTAGTTCCGTTCCTAAACGGAATGGATCTGCTGGAGAAGAGCTACACAAGCATGCCTGTGGTGCACCCAATCAACATTAATGTGAACTTTATGCCCAGCAATCCGTCGGCCTCTCTCTTGGCCGCTGCTGCAGCCGCCGCCGCTGTGGCAGCCGGAAAGCAGCAACAAGGCGGCGGAATTGGAGGAGTTGGATCACTTGTTGGAGGGCCGGGATCGGTGGTTGCAGGAGCTGGGGTTCCGCTATCCACGGCCGCCTCAGCTGCTGCAGCCGCCGCCGTGGTGGCCAAGGCCAAATTAGAGCAGGCCTTGAATCAAAACTGGTGAATTGGCGACAGGGTTGCCGAAAACACAGCGTCAACAGATGGAACAACTCTACCTCAGTAATTCTGTGAATAATCATCAAATGATTAATCTCAATCAAACAAAACACTAAGCGACATCTGTGCCCACGAAACATAAGCTAATTTGTAAAAAAAGAACTCTAAGGGGGCTTTTGAAAACTTTAAAAGAATGAAAAAAAGAATGGTGATTTTATTCCCGAACTCATCGTGTGGCTTTTGAAGACTCCTATAGTCTTCAAAAACGAACTCCCTAAAAAATAAATGAATTAACATTTTTAAACAAAGCGTAAATGTCTATTATAAACAGTATACAAAAAGAAAATGTAAAAAAATTTAAGATGCCAAGAGTCAGTCCCACGTAATAAAATCTGATAGATTAAAAAAAAAATACAACATTAAAACTAGATTTGAATTAAATGTATTTTTTAGAGGTTTAATGTTTTTGCAGTTTAAATAAATGTTGTGGTTTCAAATCAGGTAGTCGACAGCCAAGTGACTCCCATATAATATAATATATAATAAACAACAAAGAAATATATATTCATATGTAAAATGCAAAGCACTAGTCAGTGAAATATACGAAGATGTGAAAACAAGACAAGTGAAATAGAAAATAAATTAAACAAACAAAATATAATTGTTGTAAATTCTATGTGTAAATACTGGAAGCAAGCCAATGTTCGCTTGTTTAAGTTTAAATTCTATCAACAGAATACCTTACTCTTGTTGGTTACCCCTTAAAAATTAAAACAAAAAAGATACAAATATTTTTTTCTAACGCAATGTGCACCATGTTTCATTCTCGAAATGCGGTCCCTATAATAATTATTAGATATTAATGTTATTATTATTAATTGTTTAACCCCTAAGATGATTGTTTTTTCTTGTTTTTATTGTTCAAACAATTCAATTTAATATAAAAGATCTTTCTGCCACAACTATTTCCATCTGTCTTTAAAGGGGTACATGGTACCAGAAAATGATTCTGTTTTGGTAAGCAAAGCTTCAATGCAACAAAAACTGCAAGTTAATAGCACAAAGATTAGGTACTATTAATGTTTTCGTGATTTTTATTAATGTGTACAATAGTTTACTTTAAAATACTGTTAATATGCAACTGTTATATTTTATAATTGTATACAGATGTAATAAAAAAAAGAATAATACTAATTAATAATGCGTTTCGAAGATTATTTGCAAGTGCATTTTTATTAGCTTTGTTTTTAGATTGATTGATTTAAAAGAAATCCAAACTAATCAAACAAGAGTTTTTTTTACAATAACCGGGTGTCCCCCTTTCGGCACCCAGAGCTTCCCAAAACAAACACTAGATCGTTTAGAATCTAAACAATGTTTTTGGAGCTCTGTGTTAGAATAAATATGATAAATATTCTTAACTATAATAATTCAATATGTTTCCATTCCAGGAGTACTTTCTCACTCGATCTCTTTATTATTATTAATTACATACCGATTTATAATTCCAGTAAATAATTAGAATCCCAATTTGATTAGTAATCTGATTTGTACTCACCCTCGAAAGTCCGAACAGTTTTGGACAGATAATTTGCTTTTNGAATAATACTAATTAATAATGCGTTTCGAAGATTATTTGCAAGTGCATTTTTATTAGCTTTGTTTTTAGATTGATTGATTTAAAAGAAATCCAAACTAATCAAACAAGAGTTTGTATCATCTAAACCGGGTGCCCCCCTTTCGGCACCCAGAGCTTCCCAAAACAAATAGACTAGAATCTAAACAATGTTTTTAGAGCTCTGTCGTTAGAATAAATATGATAAATATTCTTAACTATAATAATTCAATATGTTTCCATTCCAGGAATACTTGCTCACTCGATCTCTTAATTATTATTAATTACATACCGATTTATAATTCCAGTAAATAATTAGAATCCCAATTTGATTAGTAATCTGATTTGTACTCACCCTCGAAAGTCCGAACAGTTTTGGACAGATAATTTGCTTTTGCCTTATTTTATTATATTGCCAAGTTTTAGAAAATTTTTTACTTTTCTGAGAAAAGAAACTTGACGAAGGTGTGATTAATGTGAATGATGTGATAATATGCAGCCAACAAATCATAATATTCCTGGCCTGCAACGGGGGAGGGAATTTTATTAATGTGCAAATTCAATTTTGAGTGAAAGTTATCTTGTAGCCGACCCAATTATTCGGCCTTGAAATTAAGATCAGTTATAGCCCGTCTTTTCCTGAAATGTTTTTGAGTTCTTCAATATTTTCTTTGAAAAAATTTTGTTGTATTTGATTATGTTTATTGTACATTTTTAAATAACTAACTAAATTGATACTGCAACTATTAGAGTACCGTATTGCTAACTAACTAGTTTTAAATATGAAATATTTAATCAAGTCTCGAATATCAAAAGTATACAAAGAACATCTGAGTGTAGGTATGAGCAAGATGAAAACTTAAGGGTATATCATAGAATAGCTCAGTTGAAATAAGGATAAGTTCCAAACGTTTTTAAAAAAGTGTTTCATTTTACTAAATGAGGTATGGAAAAACCTAAATACAGCATACAATTTTTGTGTTTAGAACTGAACTAGAGATGCACGCGACCTTAGCGAATTTCTTGGTTTTTTGTATGCTGCTTAAATAATCAGCAGCGGTGGATACAATGGATTACCGGAGGTTTAAACTCAAAAATTCTGACCATAAGCAATGTTAATGGAAAATTATAAATTTAAATAAAAATTAAGCTCCGTTGAAATGCAAATTTTTTCAAGTTTTCGAAACTCTACGGAAATGCCTCCAAAAGTAATAAATAAGTAAAAATAATAATCCTAATTTTGATCAGATTTTTTAGCTCTTACCGTCTTCACCGAACCCATTTGTATTCACCAATTTAGAAAATGTTTTTATTGCTCAAAGAGTGTTCTGCGCTTCAGATGGAACTCTACCATGTTGTCCATATCTCTGATAATTGCCTTGGGCTTCCGAATGTCCATGCTAAGTACGCGTAGGTTGGAGGCATAGTTTGGGAGACAGGGTCTCAGGCTGTCAGCCATCTCCCGACCCATATTTCTGGCCAACTGGATGAATGTCAGACGCGACTTGCCCAGCTGTTTTAGGGGACTGAACTGCTCGTGCACCTCTCTCAGTTCACCATAGTCTAGCACCTGCCACAAGCCGCTTTCCATGTTCCACGTGAACAGGATCCGGCACTCGTATCTCCGATTATGCAGAACGCAGTCAATCCGGCCGCTGCAATGCTGGCAATTTGTTAAAGGCTGATCCCTGGCTGAAAACTGAGCCATAAGCAAACAGGCGACTGTTTTGCTTAGGGGGCAGACGTTCACCACTTCGTAGGCCCAGTCATAGAATACGTTGTAGAGCTTCTGGTGTTTCTGGCAGAGCAGGCTGATCACATAGTAGGTGAAGGTCTCTAGGTCGAATGAGTGCTGTGTGATCATCACGCTGGCGCAGCGCAGTCTTTGATACGATGCCTGTGAAATCATTTGCATTTCGGAGTAGCATGAACCGTGAACCTCCATGGGCAGTGAGGTGTGGTATCCAGGGGAAATGCAGTCATCCTCCTCGCTCGTAATAACCGACGTGGCATCGTCTTCCTCCACGTAGCACCTTCTAACTTTCTTCGTACACACGGGTTTTTCTGTCATTACGCCGCCTTGCACCGGCATTTCCACAATACGCGGCTCTTGTTCTCTCCGTGGGGATAAGAACGATAGCCCGGCATTGGGCGACATGGAGCCGCCTATCTCAAACCGCTTGGCCATGGATACCTGAAGTGGGGACAGCGCACCGAGTGGGCCACCGGGTTTGTAGCTCAACATTTGTTGGGTGGCCTGCGACAAAGGTGGCGACTTTTGGTTAAGGATTTGAGCCGAGTTGGCTGCATTTCGGCTGGGGGAGCGCATCAGCATAGAACTGGAAGGCGGCGATCGAAAGCCCAAGTGCGGCGGCGTCTGTGTCGGAGTCTGGGCGGAAGGGTGTGGCGAGGATGACGGCGAAGCGCAAGGTGAGTTGTGGAAAAAGTGCGCAGTGGGCGAAAACCTATGGAAACTGCGCGCCGTAGATGTTGCGATAGAGGAACTGAAAGCGCGACCCGCTGAACGCACTTTGGTAAACGGTATGATGTTCTCGGAGTTGTCCTCGGAGAACTCGTACTTCTTCTCCGCTAGCCGACGCTTGCGGAAAGTTGAGATCTTTTCGCATTTTTCGTTGTCCTCGGAGAACTCGTAAGCATTGGATTTGTCCGTCATGGAACTGGAACTGGGTGTGCCCTGAAGGGAATTCGCAAATTTAAATTAGCTTCATTAATTAAATACTAAAGCTAAGAACACTCACCTTGAGATCTAAGGTGGTAATACCATTGCGGTACGATTTGGTCACAATCCGCTGGTTGCGTCTTCGTGACTGACTAGCCTCGCTGTTGCCCGTAGAAGTTGGCTTCGTCTCCGGGAGTCCGCAAGCTTGGCTGCTGTGCGGCGTGAAGATCAAACGGTCGTAGGTTTTTGGCGAACAACAGACGGTGCCATGGGAGGACACCTCATTGTTGTTATTACTGCGCTGTATCTGCTCGGTCTCAATATCACTAAAATCGGCGATGATGCGCGCCACCAGGCTCTGCTCATTGCAGGACTCCGCTTCTGACCCGGATCCCGTGAAGGCCACAGATGTGCGATCCTCCTCACAGGCCATCAGCTGCTTCGATGGCGGGAGAAACGAAATAAAACCACTGCCACAAGGTTGAGGTGGTGGTGCCACGTCGATGCGTAGCATATGCATGAACCCGTTTGAAATGATCAGGATGTGCTCCGGGCAAAGCAGGTTGAGCTGTGGCTCGAAGTGTGGATCTGTTTCTGTCGGTGAGTATTTCGTGTGCACCGTCAGGTGGCAGTTTAGGCAATGCGAGTTGTAAAAGGACCAACTACATGGCAGGTCCTCAATGAGCTTCTTGCACTCTAAACAACCCAGTTTAGGAACTTTTACGTATGTGATATAGTTGTCTTCGCCCTCCTCGATTCCAGCCCCGTGGACGACAAGGATCTGTTGCTGAGCATTCTTCCATTGCGTCATGGTCACAGTCTTTATGTTGTCCACCAAATGGTCGTCGAACAGACGGCGCGTGAAGAAGTAACGAAGCTCTTTATGTGGCTGATATAGCCAGAAATACAGTCTGGGGATTAATGTAAAAAAAGCGGAATTAGTTTAATGTTACACAAAATAATACTATTATTAACAGTATTTTTTTAAAGATTTTTTGTAGTTCCTGATTAACAGCAAGGATAAAATGTAAGCAAATAGTGTAGCCATTTCCCCATAACCCCTGTGAATACAACCTGAATACTGTAAAAAATATATCCTAGTCACTATTTTTTTTTTGGTATAACATTTAATTTTAATAACGTTGATCAGCCAAACCAATGACTATAAAACGTTGGGCGTAATAATAATAACAAATGATAACAAATCACTATAAGTTTCGTCGTCTCAATAAAAACATGATGGCTTGTTTTTTTTTTTTCGCGCATTCCCGTTGCCCAACGTGCAACTTCCCACCTCCTGCCCAACCGACCGAGGGGCGCGCCGTGTGTCGTACGGCTCGCATCGCGGGGATAGACCCGAAAGAAAATACGAGTGAACTTTTTAGAAAGAAAGAATACGAGGAAACTAGCTCTGATGTTGTTGTGATAGGTTAGTATTAGGGTCTTAAGGTTTTTAGGACCCTAAAAGGATCATGCAGGGCGTAGTTCGTTCTACAATGTGTTGTATTTTGGTATTTTTGCATTCCGCCCACGCAGCCCATCCCGCCGGCTGTCAATAGCAATAAGAATCAATATACTTACGTGTATTTGTAGCCCATGTTGAAGGAGTAGTGGTCGAGGGAGCTTTCGTTGGGAATTACCCGATGGCTCAACATGTATCGCCCGCAGGAAGTCAGTCCCATAAATATGTGCCTGCAATTGATAGGAATGTATGATTTTGGGGCCACTTCCAGCTGAAAACACTGGCAGCAGCACTTACCCCTGCATGTCACTGCTGGTCAGCATGTCCTTGAGGTGCAGCTTTAGCCTTTGTGGTATTCGCTCAAATGGCGTCTGATGCCGTTGGCCGGCGCGTGAGAATCCGGAAAAATGGCCCGTACGCTGGGGTATAATGAATATTAAAGGATTATATTATCATTTCGGGGCATAGATCGAAGGAAATTCTCACCTCCCTATCGAAGAGCATCTGCACCAGGTTACGTTTCTTTCTTGTGGTCTCTGCTGATGATGCCCCAGTCGGTTCCTCGGGGCACTCGTCGGAGCTGTCCGCCAAGGAGAGGTCGTCCCCGTCGGAGGACTCCGACAGGAACTCAGTCTCAGTCTCCGTTTCCATTCGATATTTTTTTATTCAGACTTGTTCTCGAGGCTGTCTTCTCCCCTCTACTGGTACGTAGGTAGGTGGCAGATAACTCGTAGGATGGTAAGCTCCCACCGCACCGGATTCTGACTTACACACTCTTACAGACCTACAGGCGACGCATCCTTTCTGCCCAAAGGATGCGGGCAGAGGTAGGATTAGCGGTTTCTGATTGGCGCACCAAAATCGCTGTTAGCCGGGCATTTCGGCTGGCGGTCGGTTAACTGTGGTTTTGTGTCGCTTAACTGGCAACTTGTGGACAGCCTTACGACGGCGGGTGAGTCGGTCAGGTTGTGCAGCATTTACGCTGGACAGCCTGTGGACTCAGTCAGTACTGACACCGTGCATGCGTCCGACCCTGCGGAGGGATGTAAAGAATGGCGTATGTAAAGAATTGTTCGGAAAACATAAAGATCACCACGTATCCAGGCTTATTAAACAATTCATTAAGCCTTATCAACTTCGTTGATATTAACTCACTTCGATATTATGCTCACCCCGCTATCTTTGCTCCCTTACGCCATCCGATAGTTTTGGGCATGCAATGCATCGAGCCGAAACTTGAAACGGTCACACGACGATAACTTCGATATCATTTGCCCCAGAGCGGTTAATTTGAACTACTTACTGTAGTTTATTACGCCCAACGTTTTATAGTCATTGGTTTGGCTGATCAACGTTACTAAAATTAAATGTTACACCAAAAAACTGTAGTTTATTGATATTAATCAGAGTTTATGTTTCATAAATTATACAATAGATATGTTTTTCATAATCTTGCATTGATAACAAATGATTTATATTGTGATAATATTCACAATAATATTCCCATATCAAAGTATAATTTATTTTATAGAAAATGTATGAATTGACCCGAAATTAGTAACCACATGCTTATAAAATGAATAATATATGGTGTGTTCATTGACCCTAGAGCATTTTGTGGGTCAATTCTTTTGCGGAAGCCACAGGAGACTCCACTACCTACCCCTCCGCCCAATTCCTATTTTGAACATTCGTCGGGTTCAGTGTGCTGAACAAAGTGCAGCATACAAAAAATAAAAAAAAATAAAGGGCCAGAAGCACAGCTCACCTCGCAATTTTGGTAATTCGGCATAAAAATGTCGAGCACGCCAGCAATCCAGAAATCGACTACACGTATTGCAGCGATCAGCGGTTTTGGGCATGGAAATGCAGAGCGCTAACGATCGATCGGACGGAAACCTGATGCGCTGGCTCCGTAATATCCATTGCACATCGACCTGCCAGCTTATAAGAGCTGGTTAGCCACCTCTCCGGTTTTAGTTTTGTTCTGAAGGTAGAAGTGTCGCAATCGGTCGGAAAGCAACCTTTATATCGAGTTATCTAAGGAAATAGTAGCCGTGATTTTAATTCCCACATCATTCACATATCACAGTTGCTGTTTCTTTTAGATAGCTCTTTTGTAAGCAGCCTAGACCAATTAATTTTATGTGTCAACATCCCCGTGGACAAAGTAACTGCATCCATTTTTCACCTGATTCTCCAGTTTCAATTTGTGGGATATACACAGTTCAGTAATGTAACATTTTGGTTCATCACTGGGCTTTGTTTATCTCATAAGAGCGAAATTTGTTCAACTTCTAAAAGTTCATAGCAGTTATATATTTGGGTATGTGTAACCAGGATATTAAATTTATCCACAAATAGACACAAATTTTAACACAATTTCACCGTTTACAATCAACTAATAAATTTAATCAATTTAAAGGAGGAAATACATTTATTTTTGTTTATTTTAGACAAAAACCAAAAGGTTTAATTTATTTGAATAGCGAGCTTAGGGATTTTTTATTGGTTTTACCAAGTTTCGGGGAAGCACCTCCAGAAACTAATTTAACACTTAAGGGACTACAATTTACATTGTAGAAATGCAGCTGGTGATACAAACGGGGCCAACATTTTTCTACCGGACTTAAGAGAGCATCTTGCGAATCATGTAGTTAAGAATGCCGCCGTTCTTGTAGTAAGTTATATCCACCTCGGTGTCAAAGCGCAAAATGGTCTCGAAAACAATGTCACTAGCCTGAAAGACATTTCAACGTTTAAATTTAATACTTTTAAAATTCTCAAAACGAGGAAATCTTACCTGAACTTTTATCTTTTGACCCGGTTTCAGATCAGCAGGGAGGTCAATGTTATAGATTTCGCGACCGTTCAGGTTTAGGGTTTCAGCGCTCTGGCCAGGAAGAAATTGCAGAGGAATAATGCCCATGCCAACTAGGTTAGATCGGTGAATGCGCTCGTAGGACTCAGCAATTACTGCCTTGACTCCCAATAAGAAAGGACCCTTGGCTGCCCAGTCCCGGGAACTGCCACTTCCGTAGTCCTTGCCCACAACTAGAACCAATGGAGTGGCCTCCTGACGGTACCGTTCGGAAGCGTCAAAAATGTCCAATTCCTCTTCGCTGGGAATGTGCAGGGTGCGCGGTCCCGTCTTCGGAATCAACTTGTTAACCAATCGGATATTCGCAAACGTTCCACGGGACATTATGGCATCGTTGCCACGCCTGGATCCGTAGGAGTTGAAGTCTCGTGCTGTTATGTTCCTCTCAGAAAGGAATCGTGCAGCCGGAGAGGTTCGGGCAATGGATCCCGCCGGGGATATGTGATCCGTAGTCACTGAATCGCCTAGCAAAAGTAGACACCGGGCCTTCTCAATGCTCTGCTGCTTGGGCAGGTCCAGAGTCATGCCCTCGAAGAACGGAGGACGCTTAATATACGTGGACTCAGAGGACCAGGAGAAGATCTTGCCTTCGGGCACCTGCAGGTTCTGCCAAGCATGAGAGCCCAGCTCGATTTTGCCTAAATTAATAACGCAATTTAGTCAGTAAACACTCATTATAGCTCTAATAATTCAAGACTACTTACTATATACCTCCCGGAACATAGCCGGAATAACGTGCTTATTCTCCACCTCCTGGATCTCAGAACGCGTGGGCCAGATGTCCCGCAGAAACACCTTATTTCCCTGAGCATCTACTCCCAATGGCTCTTTCTCGAAGTCAATGTCCACTCGGCCGGCGATGGCGTAGGCAATTACAAGGAGCGGACTGGCCAAGTAGTTTGCCCTGGTGTTCGGGTGAATACGACCCTCGAAGTTTCTGTTGCCAGATAAAACTCCCGCACAGACTAATCCATTCTTTTCGATTGTGTTCACCACGTTCTCATCCAAGGGTCCGGAGTTGCCGATGCATGTCATGCAACCATACCCAACAATGTCGAAGCCAAGCTGGTCCAGGTAGGGAATCACACCGGATTCCTTCAGATAGTAGGTGACCACACCCGATCCCGGCGATAGGGACGTCTTGATATATGGAAGAATGCTTAGGCCTTTCTCCACCGCCTTCTTGGCCAAGAGACCCGCCCCAAGCATAACCGAGGGGTTGGAGGTGTTCGTGCAGGACGTGATGGCGGCAATGACCACGGAACCGTGACTCAGATTATAGGACTTGCCGTCGGTCCACTTAAATTCGACAGAAGCGTTCTGAGCCTCTGGAGCAATGGCGAAGCCCTTAAAACCCACCTGCAAGTTAGATGTGAGGGATTTAATTCTATTTTTTTTGCCTTTTTTAAAAAGACACTCACTGGGCTGGAGAGGCAGGACTTGAAATCCTCTGGCATGTCCGAGACGGCTACACAATCATGAGGACGCTTGGGACCCGAAACCGAGGTCACTACAGTAGTTAGGTCTAGAGTTACGCTCTAAAACGATTGATAGTGATGAGATCAAGTACGTTTAGGAAAACTGATTGGCTTTTAATTTATCCCACCTGGGTGAATTTGGGATCTTGGGACTCATCCGCATAGTTGCGTAACTGGTGCGTGACCTTGAGATATTGACGAATAATGTCTATCTTCTGCTCTGAGCGATCTGAAAATGAATTACATTCCTTTCATTAGATTCCAACCAGAAATCACAATCGGACAGCTTGTCGATTGTGTAAACTTAACATACAATATTTACTTACTCGTCTGCTTCAAGTAGTTCAAGGCATTCTCGTCGATGGGGAAGTAGCCTACGGTGGCTCCATACTCCGGGCACATGTTGCTAATGGTGGCCCTGTCCGCAATGCTCAGCTCCGCCACTCCGGGTCCGTAGAACTCCACGAACTTTCCGACAACACCCAGCTGGCGCAGGTGCTTAGTGATGGTCAGCACCAGATCCGTGGACGTAACTAAGGGACTTAGTTTTCCTACCAATTTATAACCAATCACTTCGGGCAGCAGCATGGAGATAGACTGGCCCAACATTACGGCCTCTGCTTCAATGCCTCCCACTCCCCAGCCCAAAACTCCCAGTCCGTTAATCATCGTTGTGTGGGAATCAGTGCCCACAACACTGTCAGGATACAGGATTTTGGAACCATCGTTATCATCGTTTTCAAACACCACACGGGCCAAATACTCCAGATTAACTTGGTGAACAATTCCGGATCCGGGTGGAACAATCAGCATGTTATTGAAGGCTTTGGCACCCCACTAAAAATGGAAAAATCTCTAGTAATTCACGAGATGATTTTGTAACGGGGATGGAGGCAAAACCTTGAGAAAAGTAAACCGCTCCTTGTTGCGCTCAAACTCTAGGGATTGGTTCTTGGCCAGGGCATCCGGGGCACGTGCAAAGTCAACTTGAACGGAGTGATCGATGACTAGATCGGCAGGGCAGATGGGATTGATTTTCTCCGGGTTTCCACCGAGATCTACTACGGCGTCACGCATAGCAGCAAAGTCCACCACAGCGGGTACACCAGTGAAGTCCTAAAGTAAACCCAACCATTTAATTAAAATGTCCTAAGATCTGTTGATTTCCCTAAGCTAACCCACCTGCAAAATCACACGGGCTGGCTTAAAAGATACCTCCACATCATTAGATCCCTGCTTGAGACTTGGGGACCAGCCCAGGACGCTCTGCACATCCTTCTCGAGGATGTGGAAGTTGTCGCAGTTGCGAACCGCCGACTCCAGGAGAACTCGGATAGAGTAGGGCAGCTGGTCTGGATTTAAATACAGAAAACATTCAAAAATGCAAAACTATTAAGGAAACAAATGCCTCAATGTAAGCGATTACATTCAAGTAAAAAAGTCAAAAATAAATGATGTTTTAGAACTTCATCAGAAGTTAGTAGTAACACAATGCTAGGTAATTAATTAGTTATAAATAAGTTGAATGTTAAATTATATAAATTACTAAATCATAAGAGCAAATGGCCTGGTTTATTCCATTTTAATTGAAGTTTAGTTAGATATCAGTCGCCTGTTATTGCTTTGTTTGATGATCACTCAACATTTAACTGATAGTAGAGTCTAGTATTCTAGTATAGGCAGAGTTACGTAGTAAGGTGGCTCTACCATCACCTCAAACATCCGCCCCTTGCACACGCGCCGTTTCACTATAAAACATTCCACTGGCCATACAATTTTCGGAAGCCGCGACCTTAAAAAATCGGCCGATTTGCCTAGCTTTCCACATCTCTTGTATTGATAATACAAAACCTGGCGCACGATCCATTATCACCGACAGACGAGCCCCATTATGTCGGGTAATCAGCGGTGATAACTTTCGTTTTCGTTGAGAGGCTAGTTTATATAAAAGGTACAGTTTATATGCACGTATATACATATATAATATAGAGCTTAAAGAGCTTAAAAGTCTGGTAAATAGAAATCCTATTTGAGGTGCCATTAATTGACTCGGTTGACTTGCAAATTAAGCTGCCCGACTTTTTCACTCGATTCTTTGGGGTCAAACTCCAACTTCAACAGGTGATACAGCTCAGCTAGTGTGCCTGTTTTGCAAAATACATTAGGCAACTAGATGCTCTTGATATTGCTAATTGAAACACGTCGATAGACTCGCCTTAAAAATTGGAATGCCCACTCACCATATTTGCCATCGATGGCCGCGAGGTCAAAGTACTTGTAGGTGGTGCCGGCTTGCGTGAAAGTCTTCTTGAATTGGGCAAAAGGATTGGTGCCTGTTATATAAAAGGATATAGATTGTGTCTTGGAAAAACCCTCAAGTCCCGAGTTACTTGCCTGACATGATTTTAAAAAACTTAAAGACCTGATTTCACTTAAAAAAACAACTTTACTGAACTTACTCCGGACGAGCAAAGCTAGAAACTGATTGTTGATGGGGGCAGTTACACCTTTGGATTGCAAATTATCGTTTGCGGCGAGATTCGATTACCGGCCTATCGACAGGGGCTCCGCAAAAGGGGCTCATTTAATGAATCTTATACAGTATATTGCACATCCTTTGCTTTAATTTATAATATGTGTGTTTTATAACATTTCAACCATTAGAAGCAACGAAGAACCGCTAAGTTTAAAATTGAAATAAACGCCTGCATTTGATAAATGTACGCAGTTATATTTTTTTAGGCTGTAACCCATTTTATAATATACATAAACTGTCATGTTCTTAAATATACAACCAATGTTGTCTCCAAAGAGCAGCAAAGGATGATAGCCTTAAGAGAGCATTTTCCTGACCATGTATGGAAGGATGCCGCCATTCCTGTAGTAGGTAATGTCCACCTCGGTGTCGAAACGAAGTATCGTCTCAAATTTAGTTCCCCCAGCCTGAAATGTAAATCATTAAAATGGGAAAAATAAAAAAAAAATAACATATAAACCGAATGAATAGTAAGCTCACATTGACTTGAATTCTCTGGCCCGGTTTGAGGCCGCTCTTGGGCAAAATGATATCGTAGAGCTCGAGGCCGGTTAATTTGAGTGTCTCGGCACTTTGACCTGGAAGGAATTGTAGGGGGATAACTCCCACGCCTACCAGATTCGAACGGTGAATGCGCTCGTAACTCTCGGCAATAATAGCCTTGATTCCCAGCATGTACGGGCCCTTGGCGGCCCAGTCCCGTGAGCTGCCACTTCCGTAATCTTTGCCAGCGACCAAAACAAGAGGGGTACCTTCAGCTCGGTACTTTTGGGCGGCATCGTAGACGTCCAGAATTTCCTGGCTTGGAATGTGCAGTGTGCGCGGTCCCGTCTTGGGAATTAGCTTGTTGACTAAACGGATGTTAGCGAAACATCCTCTCGAGAGGACTCCATCGTGGCCACGACGCGTTCCGTACGTGTTAAAGTCTCGGGGTGTCACATTGTTTTCCGAAAGGTAGCGGGCAGCCGGCGAGTTGCGGGCAATGGCTCCGGCCGGAGAGATGTGGTCAGTTGTAATGAAGTCGCCTAAGAGGGCCAGACAACGAGCCTTCTCAATGTTTTTCAGTTCGGGCACTTCCCGGGTCATGCCCTCGCAGAAGGGCGGGCACTTAATGTACGTCGATTTGGAGTCCCAGGTGAAGAGGTTGCCATCGGGAATTTTTAGAGACTGCCACTCCTTAGTACCTTGTTCGATGGTGCCTAAAATGTATAAATGTATAAGGTGTATGTATTTGAGAAGTATTTGTGGTACCCACTATAGGTTTTTTGGTACATGGCGGGAACAATGTGCTTGTTCTCCAATTCCTGGATATCCGAGCGGGTGGGCCAGATGTCTCGTAGAAACACCTTATTTCCCTGAGCATCTACTCCCAACGGCTCTTTCTCGAAGTCAATGTCCACTCGGCCGGCGATGGCGTAGGCAATCACCAATAACGGACTGGCCAAGTAATTGGCCCTGGTGTTCGGATGGATACGACCCTCGAAGTTTCGGTTTCCAGACAAGACTCCTGCACAGACCAGACTATTATCTTCAATCGCATTAACTACCTTCTCGTGCAGCGGGCCAGAGTTGCCGATGCAGGTCATGCAACCATATCCCACGATGTTGAATCCAAGTTTTTCTAGGTAGGGAATCAGACCCGCCTTCTGCAAATAATATGTGACTACCCCAGAACCGGGCGACAGGGATGTTTTGATGTAGGGCAAGACATCGAGTCCCTTCTCCACCGCTTTTTTTGCGAGAAGTCCTGCCCCGAGCATAACCGAAGGGTTTGACGTGTTCGTGCAGGATGTGATGGCTGCCAAGACTACGGATCCATGGTTAAGCTTGTAGGTTTTGCCATCTTCCCAATTGAGTTCTCCCACATCACCCAGGGCTTCTGGGGCAATGGCAAAGCCCTTGAAGCCGATCTGAAAACAACAATTTAAGTGTATTTTTTGTGTGTTTGTTTTTTATAGATTCACTTACGGGACTAGACAAACAGGATTTGAAATCCTTTGGCATATCGGAGACATTAACTTGATCATGGGGTCGTTTGGGGCCAGACACAGAAGACACCACGGTCGCAAGATCCAAATTGACTACCTGAAATATATTGTTACGTTATTTCTAACATTAAAGAGATATACATAAATATTTGTTTGACCAACCTTAGTAAACTTTGGATCTTGAGATTGATCGGCAAAATTACGGAATTGTTTGGTAGCCTGGAGATATTTTCGAATAAGTTCGATCTTTTCATTGGAGCGATCTGGATATGAATTTATTGATTATAAGACACATTAATTAGTCACTTTAAAGTTTAAAACTTACTCGACAGTTTCAAGTAGCTAAGAGTGTTCTCATCGATCGGGAAGTAACCCATGGTGGCTCCGTACTCTGGACACATGTTGCTAATGGTGGCTCTGTCCGCAATGTTCAGCTCCGCCACGCCGGGTCCGAAAAACTCCACAAACTTTCCGACGACTCCCAACTGTCGGAGATGCTTGGTGATGGTCAGGACCAAGTCGGTGGACGTTACCAAGGGGTTAAGCTTTCCCTCTAGCCTATAGCCAATAACCTCGGGCAGCAGCATGGAAATGGACTGGCCCAACATCACCGCCTCTGCCTCAATGCCGCCCACTCCCCAGCCCACAACTCCGAGTCCGTTGATCATTGTGGTGTGGGAGTCAGTACCTACAACGCTGTCAGGATAGAGGAGTATGGAGCCGTTGCTGGGGTCATTCTGCTCGTTCACTACATGCGCAAGGTACTCCAGATTAATTTGATGGATAATGCCGGAGCCAGGGGGTACACAAAGCATATTTCTGAAGGCACTAGCAGTCCACTTGAATAAATAAAATTATAAAAGTTAATTTTATATGTATTAAATACATTAATATTTTGTATTGTTATTAATGTGCNTTTATATGTATTAAATACATTAATATATAATATATATACAAACCTTTAAGAAAATGTAACGCTCCCTATTCCTTTGAAACTCGACCTCCAGGTTTTTTTCCATTGCATCTGCAGAGCGTGCAAATTCAACTGGCAGCGAGTGGTCAATTATCATAACCGATGGGCAGATGGGATTGACCTTTGCGGCATCGCCACCTAGCTGCACCACTGCATCCCGCATGGAAGTAATGTCTACCATCGCAGGGACTCCGGTATAATCCTATAGTTTAGTTTTCTCGGTTCATGGTTGTGTAACATACTCTTCGTGTAACTTTTAACTCACATGGAGCACCACCCTAGATGGCTTAAAGGACACTTCCACATCATTCGATCCCTGCTTGATGGTCGGAGACCAGTTGAGGATATTGCGAACATCCTTTTCCAGGACATGAAAGTTATCGCAATTTCGCACTGCTGACTCCAAGAGAACACGGATGGAGTAGGGCAACTGATCTGCAATGGTAAATAGATTGGTGAAATTCCCTTCGGCAGCGAATTGCATGAAGAAACCCCATGCCTCTTATCAGAGCAAGCTCAAAATTCCTAACCCACTCTATAAATTATCTTCAGGCCTGACGTCACCAGTATCTTCAGGTGATAACACAGATAAGTGCTAACACTTGTTAGAGCTGAATTGACAGACATTCGGTTATCAACAAACGCTTCAATGAACGGAGGTTTCCATAGGGGTCATTCGATACTCTGCTGATAGATTATCTTATCAAATGTAATATAATTGATCTTTTAGTAGCTATGAGGATAAGTGGGCCATCTGATTTTACGTTTTTTTTTGCACTTTTAAGTATTTTGTTATTTTATATTTAAGTTATATAAAATATAATCCAATTTTCAAACTTTTATATCTATACTCCTATAACACTATGCGTTTACAAGACTTTTCGAGTCACTACAAATCAAGACCCTTAATTGCTTGAAAATATCAGTTTATACTTAAAAGTGACCTGTTGTTTTTGTAAATTAGTATGTTATGATTTCATTTTGTATCTTTATTATTTCGACTTACCTGACAATTTTTTCACTTTTCAATTCTTAAAAATTTTTCTTTTTGTAATTTTGTCTTTTTGTTTTAAATTGTTTATTTAAAATCTATTTAATTTGAATGATATTTCAATATGTTATTTGATCGTTTTAAAACTCAGAAAGTAAGACTGGGTTTGTTTTACAAGATCACAATTATCATAAATGAATTATGTAAATGTTATGACGTCTTTACGGGTTGTGGATATTTAATTTCTGTCCGCTATTAAATAAAAACATAAACAAACTACTTACCGTATTTCTTATCAATGGAGGCAACATCGAAGTACTTGTAGGTGTTTTTAGCCAAAGTGAAGGATTTTAGGATATTGGTAAACGGGTTTGGACCTTTAACGGATCAGGATTTTGGTATTGAAGTCTTGTTCTTTATCGAAAAACATATGTAAATATATAAATTGGTTGTTAGAACTCACCGGACATTTTGATTGTTGGTAAATTTGACTGAACTGACTCCATTTAAGAATAACGACTTCTTTTATACATTCCAAAAGATCTGATTAGACTTTGCAGCGGTATGACCCTCTGGAGCTCCTCAAGAAATCGCTGATATTTGGAATTCCCAATACAATGTATCGATTCAAATAAATCGATTGATCGAGAAGTACGGTCTTGTGCGAAATGCATTTTACGGTCACACTCTATCTGCCAAAAACTTGATGGGGTAGTTTTGTCTTGGGAATTTCAATAAATTTGATTATTAAATATCTCAGACCTGCCGGGAAAACTGAAGATGGCTAAGGAGCAGCTACGACAGATGCACTGTGAGTTCAATACGCTGTCGCGGTGCGACGGCTCAGTAATGTACAGCCAGGGTAAGCGTTAGTTCCTCTTCCCGCCAAAAGAAAGTATGACACTGCCCACAATAACCCTTGGATTTGTGTTTGTTACAGGTGCTTCCATGGTCATCGCCGCAATTCTGGGCCCCGTCGAGGTGAAGACCCAGAATCTCAGCAACGACGGCAGCTACTTAGAGTGCAACTACCGACCCAAGGCGGGCCTGCCGCAGATCAAGGAGCGGCTTCGCGAGGCGGCCGTCAAGGATGTTCTGGATCTGGCGGTGCTGGTGGAACCCTACCCACGCTCTAGGGTGTCCCTGCAGCTGCAGGAGATAGAGGATCGCGGCAGCGTAAGTAATAAGTTCGTGGAGGGGTTTGAATTGGTTAAACTGCATCTGTCTTCCCTTCCAGATGGACGCTTGTGCCGTGAACTCCGCCTGTCTGGCCATGCTGATTGGTGGCCTGCCACTGAAGTGCAGCTTTGCCGCCGTGCACTGCATCATCGACGAGCAGGGCGATTATGTCCTGGATCCAGACCAGAGCGAATGCCTGCATCAGCAAGCCGGCATCACGTTCGTCTTTGACTCTGTAGAGGGAAACCTGATGCTACTACAGGCCAAGGGAGCCTTCAAGATTTCCCAGTTCAATGACATCGAATGCCTCTGCCGTGCGGCAAGTGAGGAGATATTTAAGTTCTATCGGAGTCAAATAACACATTACCATGCTCGGAGTCAGGAAATAAAGGAGCAGAAATCGATGGAGACCACATGAAAACTAGGTACGCCATTATTTTGTTTATTGTAGTTGCTAAGATCTGTTACGTTAGCTGTAAATGCGTGTGATTTCAAGTGGTTTATCATAGAATACTTGTTATACTCCCCATAAAGAAGCCACTCTTTTGGTTTGGTTCATAATGCGAAGAACTGGTTCAAATAAATCGATTGATCGATAAGTACGTCCATATGCGAAAAGCATTTAACGGCCACACTCTGCTGAAACCACGCCATCACGTTGTCTAGGGAATTTTTAAAAATAATTGACTATTAAATATGATAGACCTGCCGGGAAAACTGAAGTTGGCTAAGGAGCAGCTACGCCAGATGTCCTGTGAGTTTAATACGCTGTCGCGGTGCGACGGCTCGGTGTTGTACGGCCAGGGTAAGCATTAGATCCTCTTCCCGCCAAAAGAAAGTATGACACTGCTCACAATAACCCTTGGATTTGTGTTTGTTGCAGGTGCTTCCGTGGTCATCGCCGCAGTTCTGGGCCCCGTCGAGGTGAAGACCCAGAACCTCAGCAACGACGGCAGCTACTTAGAGTGCAACTACCGACCCAAGGCGGGCCTGCCGCAGGTCAAGGAGCGGATTCGCGAGGCGGCCGTCAAGGATGTTTTGGATCTGGCGGTGCTGGCGGAAGCCTACCCGCGCTCCAAGGTGTCCCTGCAGCTGCAGGAGATAGAGGATCGCGGCAGCGTAAGCATAATTCGTTCGAGTAGGGGTTTGAATTGATTAAACTGCATCTGTTTCCTCCTTTTACAGATGGACGCTTGTGCCGTGAACTCCGCCTGTCTGGCCATGCTGATTGGTGGCCTGCCACTTAAGTGCAGCTTTGCCGCCGTGCACTGCATCATCGACGAGCAGGGCGATTATGTCCTGGATCCAGACCAGAACGAATGCCAGCATCAGCGCGCCGGCTTCACGTTCGTCTTTGACTCTGTAGAGGGAAACCTGTTGCTGCTACAGACCAAGGGAGCGTTCAAGATTGCTCAGTTTAATGACATCGAATGCCTCTGCCGTGCGGCAAGTGAGGAGATATTTAAGTTCTATCGGAGTCA
>JAJJHQ010012807.1:110580-150473 GCA_021223825.1 Drosophila ironensis
GAGGTATCCCCTACCATACTTGTTAGTCGCGCAGTTTTATTTATTTACAGCATTGCATATAATTCCATCCGACTTGTCCCTTTGATAAAAGTTTTTGATTTGTGAAAATAGTGTAAAAATGTGAGAGTCACAATGGCAGCCACTTGATTCCCATTGCCTTTCTGTGAATTTTTTGCTACATTATAAGTGAAATATTAACAAAATAGTAGAAATAGTGTACAAAAATGGAAGAGAACTGAGCTGGAGGGCACTCCCTCGCTTGGCATCGGATGGATAAGATGAAGGGCAATCCCTCTCTTGGCAATACTTTATAAGAAGGATCGAGAATTCTTCTCAGAATCGGTGAGTTAATAAGCAATCCTTTATATCTTTTGAACAAATATATGACTTTGCATGAACGTTTTCATAAGAAAGTATCCCCTTGACTCTTTATGCTTTACGAAATGTCTTGAATTATTTTGTTTGGGAATCTAGTATGTATGGTAAATTCCTTTGTCACCCTAGAGAGCTCAACCAAGCCCTTGGCCCTTGTTTATTTTTTTCGTCGGCGAAAGCCGCTGCAGACACAGCTGGTAACGTTTGTCTGGCGCTTATTAAAGTAAAATCCCTGACTCAAGTGCCTGCCATTACTGCTGCAGTTAAAAATTTTCGCAAAACCACCCAGCATATTGTTATTGTTTATATTTTTGGGGTGAGCCTGGTGGAATTCATGGTATTTAATAGCTAGTGCTATTAGGAGCTTTAAAAAGTTTTTGTTCATATGTTCTAAATAATGTTACCGTTTTGTATAATACATTACTACGAAGCTAATATTTAGAATTTACTTTTTGTGAATGTTCTTTGAAGAGTATTCGTGGGGAGCTGGCATTTCGTATTTTTATATTTTTGAGGTGTCAATTCTAAGAGCAATATGCAATCGTTGTATCTCTAACCCATCCATTTTTTCGCCCCCCCTGCTTCCGCTTCCTGCCGTCCGCTTCCTGTTTTGTTGCTTCTTTTTTTAGCCATCGCTGCGCGTGGCGGTATAATTGAATGTCTCAGGTGTTTGTCAGACATCGCTTAAGCCTTTGCTGGGGATTTTCCGCTGCGATGTCCCTTGCCCGGGATGGCCTTTTTAAAGGTCCTTAAAGTATGGCAAGCCTTCTTTTGGGGGAGGGAGGGGTTGCTTGATATTTGTGTGACATTCAAATCCGCGTCGTTTCGTTCCATACCCACGCGATGCCTAATTAAAACATTCATCTTCATTTTCACCTTTTGCCTAATTAATTCACACAAAAATCAAGTAAATTAATATGAAAGCCAAGCCAAGAAGCTGACAGGCAGCTGACCAACCCACCCAGCGCAAAGGACCCAAGGTTCGTTCTTCCACCCCCGTTCTCCATCCCAGTGTTATTGCCTTTGGTTCCTGATGTTGTTCAGCTTTTCGGACGCTAACGAGAATTAATGGTTTGCAGTGGCAACACAATTACGGCGGCCAAATCTTAGGTAAGCAGCAAAAGTGTCACCAGGACATAGCACACAAAAACAAAAAAAAAGTTAAGTAAAAGCGAAATAGAAGGAAATACAGCTCCACATAATTGGCTTTGCAGAGGAAGGCCGGTGTCAAAAACTGCTCAATTTACGCGTCGTGAAATTAATTTATGCCCAATGCAATAACCTCGACCACGTCAATAAAATACATTAGAGCTAGTGAGTCTTTATCCGGGAAATTGTTCTCGAATTTGGCCAGGGCTTGCAGGGGCAGGAGAAGGTGTTCACCCTTGGGCACACACACAGTTGGCTAATTGTGCTACCTAGCATCGAGTGACACACATTTTTTTAAACCAATAGTTCTAGAAACGTTTTCAGCGCAATTTCAAGTCGGTAAAACTTTATTTTTGTCTGTTTTACAATCCCTTTTAAATTCGAAACCCAAGTAGAATCACAAACTGTTTCAAAAAAAGTAATGGAACGTTTCGGGAATTTTCCGCAGTGTTCCGCACACAAACACGTGCTCCGGTACATCCTGTAAGAAATGCGCCTTGCAAAAAAATTTCCATAATTTGGCGATCTAAATGCAAGTGGCGCAATTGAGGCGTAATTAGAGCCTGCCAGTCAGTCACTATAGCGCACCCGTGACCAGGGGTGAGCTTGGTTGATGTCCTAGAAGTGCCGCTAATTGGTTTCTGGTCGGCATCGGAACAGTCGACGGTTGCAGCTCCCAGCTTTCAGCGATGCCAATTAAAAACGTGCTCACATTATGCTTTATTGACTTTCCCACCCGCTAGTAATTCTTCTGATATCCTCAATACCCGAAGGACCTACCTGGCAATAAGCCAGGGTGGAGGTCCGTCTCTTTCTATCTTGCACGAACGGCCTCCAAAGCCCAGCCTCTTAGCCATAATGCCGTTCTCTGGTTGGCCATAAAACAAATCATACAAGTTTATGGTCACCTTACCTACATTGTCCACTACGAAACTTTATCTTTTTATTTGCGTTATTGCCACAGATTAGACACGGGATTTAGTACAATGCCCGGGCCCAGATACAGAGATAGATATATGTCCATAGACGCCCACGTAGGTGGAGGAGAAGCACGCACATGTGCGTATCTACATACGGGGATCTCCCCCTATTTTCCGATAGCCAGTAGAACGAATTAAATATGACCATTTGTGTAATGGCCGAGACTTAAAACTCGCTACACGATTCAACATTGCGGGCGGGAAAAGAATGTAAGATGGCCAGACATACATACTGTTTTTGGTTGCTGAAAAAAATCGAAGGCAAAATGCATGACGTTTCTCCCGCTCCGGTTAAATTCAGATCCGGCGGAAGCAAAATATTAAATATGAATAAAACCATATGCACAAAATATATTGTTTTTATGAAAATTGCATCTTCGGAAGCTCCCATGCTCTTTAAAAACTTTTATTTAAGCCAACTGTCTACGAAGATTGGCATTTGATTAAGTTATTTGCAAACCGAACCACCATAAATAACAATCTTAAAAAAGCGCGGAAATGGAATGAGGTATGAAGGCCAAACGAGAAAATGCAAATTAAAAGCCAACTGCGACAGTCTAGATAAGAGTTCTCTTTATATATTTAAAAGAAGGCATTTTTAGGGAGGAAGGTGAGCCGTAGATGCCGACTTGGTCCCAGAATCCGGCCGGTTCGTGGGGCACCAGTGCGCGGTATTTTATTTCGCATTAAGAGATTAAGATCAAAATTAAAATTTAAATTACCACGCGGTACGTTGTGCGTTTGTGGCTGTATCCTTATATTTTTTTAGAGCGTTGTCAAAGTATTCTGTATTTTCCCATTGTTCGTCCAACTCTTCCTTGGCCTTTTGCCTTTATTTTTATTAACTTAAATTTTTGAATAGCTTTAGGATTGTCAAGCGAATCTTCTCTCGCCTCTATCTAAAAATTCACAAAGAGTAGAATTAATTTGTGTGAACGACTGGCTGCTGATTGACAGACAACTTAATTGGGTTTCTTGGAAATATTTCGCCGAAACTTGCAATTAGCAGGATTGAACTTTGTGCCAAGTACTGGGTCTCTGCAGAGGATTACGCTCCATCCGATAAACCTAATAAGCTGCTGCAACTACAGATGCACTTGAAGAAATATTCATAGTGTGTATCTTACCTCTAGGATAATTACCATGGCTCTTAAGTAGATATCATTTTAATAAAGTTAATAGTTTTTGTTTGTAAAACTATATATTCAAAGACCGTGCTTTTAATATTTAAAAATATTTTATTTCAAGTGCTTGTGCTCCTCCCAATCGAGCAGTAACCGAAACTTGCCGCAATGTCAGTTTCAGCCCCAGTCTGTTTCTTGGAGTCCCACACCCACCTGAGACCTCTGCCTTAAAATCCGATGGCTGTAAGTGACGCAATGCAAAATCCTTGCCACAAGCCCTAGAAAAATTTATGAGCACTCAAGTTGATTCAATTTAAAATTTCGCCTGCCGCGAGCCTAGCTTGTTTCATTGCTTCGTTTTCCCTTTTTCCAAAAATGTGACGCTGACGTCTCATTTTTATAATTAGGCTAAGCCCCGGCCCAAAAGCCATGTTGCCAACTGAGCTTGGTATAAAGTTCTCCACCGCCTTCAATGTTTTAATTTCTCCTTTTTTTGGCTTGCTAATTGTGTGAAGAGTTGTGCCCGTATTCCAACAAGGGGAGGTTTCGTTCGGCACAAAAACAATGAAAAACTTTGGATGTTTGGTCGTTGTGTTGGTTTGGACATTTCGGGGAAATATACAAAAATTTGCAACTAAAATAACTACAACAAAAACGACAGATGGGAAGGAGCCACAACTAAATTCCTGCAGTCGGCAAAAAGTTCTCAAAAAGTATTTTTTGATTGACATCAATTCTGACATTTACCTGCAGCAACGAATATGATTTTCTCCAACCACATCCCTGATCTTTAAGACGAGCCATTAAATAATATCTATTTGTATTTTAGTCTGAAGATTAAATTATATTTATGTATCAGTTACCATTTGGCATGAACTTGATTGGTATGGAATATTTGTAAATTTCATAATTTCATAGGATACATTTACTTGGTGATTTTCTTTGAAAAATTATGATTAAAAAATGTTTTTTTCGTAGGTTAAAATTTGTTAACGTTAAAGAAAAGCATAGAAATCAAGGCCCTGGGATGTGTCAGGATGTAAAAGTCTGTAAAAATCGCAACTCAGCTTTTGTTGGGCTCACGTAACAGTTTTGTTGCTTGTTTTGGGAAAAGTTTTTGGCGCACCGAGTGCGGAAGTTGCAGCAGAAAAAGAGGACGGCTGAGGCAAATGTGGGCGGGGTTGCATGCAAAGTGCAAAAGCTCGTTGAATATGACCGGGGCATTAAAGATGGCATAACCGTGCGAGTGTTTGTATGCGCTTATGTGTGTGCAGGATGTCAAAAGTTTTGCTAAGTAAAACCTCATGTGCATCTAATTAAAAATATAAAAAACTTTATTTTAAAGCCGGCAAAGAAAACTTTGTCTCCTCCGGAAATGAGTGTTCCTGCCGAGTGCATGTGCCAAAAGTGCGGCAATAAAGCGAAAGGATTGTTGCTTCCTGTCCCGCTGTTTTGTATTTAAAAGTTCCCAGGCATGTTTATTATAAGACTCCAGTAAGTGTAATAACGAATTTTTTTTGCAAATAAGCTGCCAAATTGGCACAACTTGCTGCGGACTAACGACAAAAGGATCCGGCAGGCCGACGCATCCTATTGCCGCATAGAAGTACTAGCAAAACAAAAAGAAATTCATCAACGTTGCTGACCAAAGCAGTCACATCCCGTCTATAGAAGATCCAATGACAGGCACAGCAGTAGTCGGTTTGAGTGACTGTCTCTGCCTTCGACTTGTGCACATGGCAGCAGATTGCTTTCGTAGCTTTTCTGGGTACCCGTTCTGGGGACTGTTCTCCATTTTTCTGTACCATCCAGTTGATGTCATTAATGCAGCTGGGTAGTGGAAGAGGCACCTCGACCAAATGAAAATGCTTCGCAATTTGGCTTTTCACTTGGCGACATGAGTGCTGCCACTTTTCCACAAAAGCCACCCAATTCAGGGCCTTTTCCCTCGAAATTCATGCCCTTTCTCTCAAAAAGTGTTGCCAAGTTGCTTCTTCCTTTGTATTCGACAGAAGCAATATAAAAAACATAAGCTGAAAATAAGATTTTTGAGTCAGTTAGTTTCGTTTTGTTGCGTTTTTGCTCTGTGTGAGCACTTGCCCCAGCTTCGGTGACATCGTCTGGCTGACTCTGCGCCTCACTGGGTGATGTATTCATGAAATCGTGTGATTAATGGCTCGCACAACATTTGCACACAGTGCTCCAACTCCAGCTCCAGCTCCAGCTTCAGCTTCAGCTCCAGTTTCAGCTGTAGGTCCTTAGTTCAGCTCCTGCCTCCGCTTCCCATTCTTATCCGGCGGCCGTTTCTGGTCCTCATTGCATCCTGGCGCTCATCCTCGACAGGCGGCGTATCTGTCTGCGTTCAGATAAACTTGCCCGACGAGTTACCCTTTCCCCTTAGCACTCGCAAAAAGTAATCATGTACTATATGTACAATGTTTACTTTACACAATGTGCATTTTTATTTTCTTAGTTTTACAATGATTACTACCTATANAATAATGTCTCAATGTTTAAAAAGTTCAGAGGTCTTCTGGGTAAAAACATAACAATGCAATAATATAAATTCCAGTGCACTAGCGCTGCCAAGGATTGGCAGCAAGTGCTGCGCATGCAAAACAAGCACATGTGTGGATGAGTAAGGGGACAGAAAGGACAAACAGACAGACAGACAGACAGACTCCTGTTGGCGGGGACGACGACGACGGCATTGGTCACAAAAATTTTTCGGTTCTGCGCGATTGCCTCGCATTTTATCAGAAAGGAACTCGAGTCGCATGAGGCGATGAAATTAACAAACATCCTGATCCTGGCTGGCCGCATCCTGTCTGCAAACAAAAATGCGGCGTAATTAAACCGAATTTAATTGCTTTCGCCAGTTTACCCAATTCTCTGTTGCTTCCCCCCATAACGCCTACCCTTATAACTATGCTATAATCTTTGACACTTTTATTGCAGCTCTAAAAGTTATTAAATTGATTTAATAAGCTAAGCGCCATGGACATCCACGGAAATAACAACAACGGAGAATGGCGACTGTTTAGCATTTTGAAGTTTTATCTGGGGGCGAAAAGTTTTCCAAATGAATTTGATCGCCATGGCATTCAAAGCATGGCTTTAATTAACCCATTTTTCATCGGCACTGGCTGGGGGGGCGGTGTGTCCTATGGGCAGGTACAGGCAAAGGGTTAGGTAATCTTATCTGCTAGGTCGGCCAAGAAATGCCAGAGCTACAGCAGCAGAATCCTTGGTTTCTGTTTCTAGCTTCGAGGCTGAGGCCATCACTCATCCGGATCCCGAGCCTTTGTTGTTAGCTGTCTCCCTTCCGATAAGACAAAAAAAGCCCTCCTGTGCTCCTTCTCGGCTGCCTTGGCCTGACTTAGCCTTATCAGCGTGAACAAATTTGAATTAGGCATTTGAATTATACATTTTCATGCCGAATTATGCGAGGCAGCGTAGCTTAGCTCTTCTTTACTTTGGCTTTGATTACGCGAATAAAAGTGCCCTTTTCCCCCTTTGCAATTGGCATATAAAAGTCTCTGAAGTTGCGAAAACCACAATCGCTTTGTTAAACCAATGCTTGAAAAGTTTGTTAAGATTTTACTTTAGTTAATTGATAAAAAATAGCAATTCTTTTATATTTTATTTTTTTGTTATCTACCATCTTTACTCACATTAACAATATTTTGTTACGGAATTGACGGAATCTACTTTATCTATTTAATATTCAATTATCCGGGCACCTATCAATAGATTCAAGAAAAATAAATTGAAATAAGTGCAAATATAATACCTTAAGGGAACTTTTCCCTAGAATGTGCTTTGACCGGCCAAGACAATTGGATGCGGTATTTACGAATACGAAAAAAAAGAAGTCTCGTACAAGTGGTTTCATTTTTAATCAAGCTCAAGTTTTGCATGGCTGGCATTTAGGTGGGTCAAAGGTAAATGCAACTCTGCAACAGGACCTTCCCAAGAAAAGCCAACGAAAGTGGCAGATTTCGGGGTGGAACAGGAGACGCAGATGCAGACACTTTTTATGGGCTATAGAAAAACCTCAAAATTGCAGATTTAATTTTATTTTATTGCACATTTTCCGGCTACCAAAGAAAATTGTTTCTTTATGCTGCAGTGCTAGACACTACAGACTGATAGAATGAGAGCTGGAATTTAATCAACGAAATATTTTGGAACTTTTACGAAGTTTTTTAACAAACTTATTTCCATCTTCTGTCCAGATTGGGTTGCCTGCTCCGAATGATTAGTCATTAATAAATATAAGCAACAAATTGCTCGAAAAATTCAAAAAACAAAGACCATTTACAAGCTCAGTGAGCATTCAGAATTGCAAAGTAGTGCATAGAGAAAAGGAAAAAAAGAAAAACAAGGAAAGTTCCCACTGCTATAATATTTGTAATCAAACGCAGTCAGAGCCATAATAATCAAGTCGTAAAACACAAATCCATTTTCACGCTTGAATAAACAGCCGAAACACAGGACTCGATTGAGTCTCGAGGTTTCTGAGGAGGTCATAAGATGAGCAGTAAAAACAATAATAGTAATGGCGGCCAAATTTTTACACCTTCCACGGCACAACCACAGAGAGCTGCTACCAGGACCAGGGATAGAATTTTGTTGGCTATAAAAAAAGAATGAAGGAAAAAAAAGAAGCGGTAGTATCTCAGTGGCAATTTGGACAAGAAATTTAACGACAGAAGAACGGCTGACAACCCGACCGACAACCTGTAAATTTTGCGCTTTATTTAACTGCGGCCACAATGACAAATCTGTGCATTGGTATTCTGGTCATTTAATGGTCGTAAAATTACTCCATCAAAAGTTGTAAATTCGAAAGTAATAGAAAAATAATAAGCGAGTGCGATGCAAGCATTGACAATGTTATCATCATAAAATCCTTGGAAGGAGAAAAGTGAACGCTGGAGTCGTAAAATAAGTCCTTGTGTCTGGGAATCCTGGCGTTAGTTTTCACACCCAAAGAATAGAGCGGATGCAAAGCTCTGGTATCATTACACTTGAGTGTTTTACAACTTCCGTTCGGCATAGCCATAAAGCGTAATCTTCATGTTTTTATTAGAAGCAGAAGCACGAGCAGAAGTAGGATAAAGGGAGGGTATATCTTTGTCAATGGCGCTTTGAGGACATCAAATTGACATCTCCTTGGAGTCGTAAAACTCTGCCACCGTCTGCTCCGTCCTACATATGTTTGCGAAATAGTGATTGTCACCGGCTAAACAATTAAGTCGGGGTTAGAATGGTGTGTAAAAAGCGCATAAAATGGACATAAACACACAGAACCCGAAGACCCTTCAGAAGGAGCATCAGAATTACAATGACGATGTCGTCAGCGCATCGTAAACATTTTAAGTCACAGTTTATTTTCATTTGGAAGGGATAACAACACAAGTAGATGACCCGGCTCGTAAAACTTTGCTGATAACACACATGCCGTCGCAACGATAATAAAATTATAATTTAGCCCTCACATATCCATGGTCCGCTAAGGCAACTTCTTTGGGATCCGAGTGTCGCAACTCTGTAAAGTGCGCTAATCAGCATCTAAAATTAACTAAATGCCCCCTTATGTTAGCTACTTGACACTATTGCGGCCGTAAAACCTGGCCGAGACATGATACGTCCTAGACATCCTTGATGAGCTATTAAGTGTATAGGGGAAGATGCGTTTTTCATGTTTGAGCTCGGACATATGGGAGCATGCTAAGTCATTATTCTTGAGTGTCTATTAAGTGGAAATTGACTCTTCCGTATATTTTCTCTGGACGGGTTTTTTTTATCGAGACAAAAGTAAATAACGAGATTAATTTGGTGGCAAATTTACTTGAATGCTAAAATTTATATTGATTCATAAAAATGTATTTATTATAATGTCCAATCTCATTAAAGCCGTATATTTATACCCGGTTCTTTTAAAAAGAATAGGGGTATATTGAATTCGTGCGGATGTACAATATGTAACAGGGAGAAGGAAGCTTTTCCGACCCTATAAAGTATATATTCTTGATATAACCATGTCCGTCTGTCCGTCCGTCTGTCCGTATGAAGGCCTAGATTTTCGAAACTATAATAGATAGAGAAAAACTAATTCACATTCTAATTCTAGGGATACCAGTTCAGCATAAGTTTATTTTAAAAATCGGTTACCTCCCTCCGCAGCCCCGCAAACCGCGAAATTCTGTGGCATCCACAATTTTAGCTCTATAGGCACAAAATTTGGATAGTACATTGGTTGGGCCTATAACTATCTTTCTTGCTAATATGAGCCGGTTAGGTCCACTTTTGTTCGCGAAAATGACAAAAATGAGTTGCGACCAAAAGCTTCTTTATAGNAAAACCAGGTGAAACTGAGAACCGGGGATTTACAGTCGAGAAAGTCGACTATAATCGTTCTTACTTGTTTGGTTTGTGCTTTAAAAATGTATCTACACACTGTATTCGTAACAATTATGCTGGAAACCTCTAGTATTAATTGATACCACCCCGGTCTGCATACACAAAGCTCGTATGAAGTGTTCCACACAAAAGGGGGGATGCTTACTTCCGCCATTTTCTATGATGAATTGCCACTTTTCCAGAGGAGAGATGCGCAAAGGCAGCAGCTAGCGCTACATAGATGAACCAAAGCTGAATCAGCCTAGACGGAATAAAGCTTGAAGAAGCAGAACAGACCAGGATAGGAGCTCGCATAGATACACATTTATCCAGATGTCGGCGGCGTTGACAGCGAAAAAGAGGAGTGCACGACTCCGCAAAAGGACTTGCAGTCAGACTCGCCAAGGCAGGTAAAATACCCGCCCAAACATTCGATAAAGGACTCGGGAAGTGCACTTTTGACGCAGGACAACCTCGTATTCGGGGTGCTTTTTGTCCCTTATTTATGTCTGGCAATCATAACAGAAAGAGACGGGTGTAGCCGCTTCGGGTTGCATGAATGAGCGAGGAGGCCAAAGCGAGAGCAGGTTATGGGTCTAGATCTGGAAACTCCAAGGACCAGGGACTCTGGCTCTCTTTCTGGCCAACGTCGTGCCGTTCCTGATGTATTCCGTACAAATTGCAGGCCTTAGTGTTTTATTTTTGCCCTCTAACTCGGGGTGAAACGTTGCGCTAGCCGCTGGGTGGGCGGGCTTGTGGGTGGGTCAGTGGGCAGGCGAATCATCCATCAATGGCAAGGACAACAGCGAATGCTCTCATTGAGAGTGCTTTTGACATTTTTGTGTCGCAGACACAACAACTACACAAAAGGTTAACGTGAGAGGGAGGTTCAATATCTGGCAGCATCCACTTTTCGCTCCTTCTTTCATATATTTTGTTTTGAAACGAACTTAAGCAGTGAAATTGATTTGAAATTTTGCTACTAAACTTAGTCTACGCTCTGGCATAGGTATTCAAGGTGTGGAATACCATTTCTCGTTTTCAGCTTGCTTTAAATATAGTAACTTCCCATGAAATATGGCTGGCCTTGATCCATTTCCAATTTGATTTTATTGCCCAACCTACATAAAAACTCAGCTTCAACCTGTGGCATCAAATCCTTCACTCGTTTTGTATGCGCCTGCATTGTTGTTGTTGGGCTCCGCTTTTAGCTTCATTAAATTTATGTTGCAATTCCCGGGTAATCGCCGGTTACCCCGCAACCATCCCTTGTAGCACTCCCACAGGAAAATAGCCTGAGCCTAGTTGCACGTGCCGCGTGACCGTAAAACAGATCGTAAAAGTTTATTACTTGCGGCTTTTGTTTGTTACTGTTGCTGCTCGCACTCTCTCTCTGGATGAGAGTGCTTTCCCTTTTCCCCGCTTTCTCCCCGGCTCCCCTCTCAGTTGCTGTAAGAACCGCCATCGCCTGTCAGCTGTCAAATTGAATTTGTTTATATTGCCAACACAGCTCGCTGGTCCAACAGGTTTCATGTTTACCCCTCTTCCCAATCGGAACACAAACCGGAAATCATTGCGTCATGCTGATATTTTGTATTTTAACGCCCTAACCTCCTTTCGCCTTTCTATTCCCGTTAGCCATCGGGCACGCCCCTTTTTGGTGGCTCTCCGTTTTGGCAGCAAAAGTCTATTTTTGTTGGTTTAGGTCAGTTTAGGTAGCTCTTCTGGGTTTGACAGCTAAAAGTCGAGGTCAACTTTTGTGTGCCCATCAGTCGCGCGTGTGTGGGTTGGTTGGTATCTTGTGTGTGTGTGTGAGTGAGTGTGCGTGTGTGTGCGAGGCTCCATTTACGGGTCCACGAACGAGTCGCCTTTGCAAGCGACGCGTCCTTGTCAGTTGCCAAAAACATACACAATCGATATTATTATAGCCGTCAGTCTGGCCCGTCGTCTATATAGATTTTCAGTCACCGCCTGATATTTTCTTTTTTTTGTGTCTGGGTCGATGTGTTTTGGGCCTGTCTGTGACAGGCTTGAATTTCAGGACTCCACTTTGTTTGGGTAAAGATTTAAAATTTAATCAAGCGTCTAAAGGGCGTACAACCCCAACCGAAAGGGTTTGAAAGGTGGCTCACGGGTAATGCCTCATATTTGTACTGAATAGTACATGTTGATTAAGACTATCTTCAATGGCATGCATCTTTAAATACGATTTTTTGGAAATTAATTAATACCTTATTTCTTTCATATAACTAATACAAATTTCGGCTATTATGTTTTTGCATTGCATAGACTTGCGACCTTAAGTATACACTTTTTATTATGCATGCAGTATGTTTTTAAGAAAATAACTTTGAAGTATAATCGTATGGTATTGTATGATACTGGTTAAGCATATAAATGGTTTTATTTTATATATATGTATAATGCAAATATAATTTTATCACACAAAAGTATGTAGAATTATGTAGAATAGAATAGAAATTATCTCTAAACTATTTATAGATTTTATTGCACTTTTTAAGCACGCAAATTTGTTTATTAATTAATTTGATAAGTTATACAAAAAGTATTCAGTAGTAGAGCGGGAGCTTTAAAAAGCTTTTGCGTAAATTGAGTTAATCAAAAAGTTGTCCAATCAAAAGTTTAAAAATTGTGTTAGTCTTCAAAATGTTGTCGAGGCATTTGAACGCAAGTAAATCGTACTTTGTGCAGATCAATACTTTTAAAAGATGTGTGGCAACAGAAGTAAGTATTACGATTCACAAAGTTTTATTGTTATTAACCATGATTTTTACCAATTCTTAGAATTATGCAAGTTTAGAGGCAGCGAAACCCTATGATGCGATTCCGGGTCCCAGCAAAATACAGATGATACGAGCTTTTATGCCGGGCGGTAAGTGATGAAAAGCTTTCAAAAAAATTCTCTTGAAAAAAATTCTCTTAAAATGTTGTTTACCTCTAATAATATTTACCTCTAACGTACATATATGTATACATAGGGCGTTATAAAAATGTGCCGGTCCATGAAATGTTTCTTGATCTAAATCGTCAGTATGGCGCTATATTTCGAATGCCCAGTATTGCCGGAGTGGATATGGTGCTCACCATGAATCCCCAGGACTATGAGATTGTCTTTCGAAATGAGGGCCAATTCCCGTACAGGCGCAGTTTCGAAGTAATGGACTATTTTAAAAGAGTTCATAGGCCGGATGTCTTCGAGGGTCATGATGGGCTGACCACTGGGTAAGATGTGCAAGAATTTCAAAATTATAAGATAAATAATTAAAAACTATGCACTTCTAATTTATCAGAAATGGTCCGGATTGGGGTAAAATGCGAACGGCTGTCAATCCAATTTTGCTACAGCCCCGAAATGCAAAGCTGTATTTAAATAATTTGCTCCAAGTCAATAATGAGTTTTTGGAGCGGTAAGTACGTAGTAATTTAAAAAAATGTATAGATAACATAGGTGTGCTTACAGCATTCGAGTTTTACGAAATCCAGCGAGCCAAGAGATGCCTAATGACTTTGTTGAGGATATACGCCATTTGATAATTGAATCCATATGTTCGGTGGCCTTAAATACACATCTGGGCTTACTGAGAAAACCCCAAAACAGTAAGGATATACAAGAGCTAAAATCCTCCTTGCAAGATGTGGTGGAACTGGGTTTCCAGCTGGACATGATGCCGCCTGTCTGGAAGTACCTGCCGGTGCCAAAGTTCAAGAAATTAATGAAGTCATTGGATACCATCACGGACTTTTGTAACCACCACATAGAGCTGGCTTTTAAAAGGATCGAGGCGGAAGCAAAGTCAGGAAAATGCGCAGAATCGGGGCTGGAAACAAGTATCCTCGAAAAGTTGGCCAAATTCGATCGCCAAACAGCTGTGATTATAGCCATGGATTTGCTAAATGCGGGCACCGATCCTGTGAGTTTTTAATACTTTCGACTTTAATTATTCAATTTATTTTATCCACAGACTTTAGTTTCACTTGGAGGCACATTGCTGAGCTTAGCCAAGAACGAGGAGAAGCAGAATCGATTGCTAGAAGAAATCCGTAACATTTTACCATCCAAGGAGTCGCCTCTTACTTTGGATAACATGAAGAATCTACCCTATCTGCGGGCCTGCATCAAAGAGGGAATTCGGCTGTACCCCATTGGACCGGGAACGCTGCGTCGTATGCCCCACGATGTCGTGCTTAGTGGTTACCGAGTAGTAAAAGGTACGGATGTTGGTATTGCGGCAAACTATCAGATGGCCAACATGGAGCAGTATGTTCCAAAAGTACGCGAATTTCACCCGGAACGATGGCTGCGCGATAAAAACAACAAAAATTCACACTTGGTTGGCGATACTGCTACCCCCTTTATGTACCTACCATTTGGGTTCGGACCGAGATCCTGTGCCGGCAAGCGAATCGTTGACATGATAATGGAAATAGCAATTGTCCGGCTGGTAAGAAACTTCCAGATTGGATTCGATTATCCCATCGAAAATGCCTTCAAAGCGCGTTTCTTTGTCCAGCCTAATATCCCATTTAAATTCAAGTTTGTGGAAAGAAGCGATTAATTTTATTGGAATTTTTAAGAAACAGGTTCAAATTCAAGTACGAGTAAGCATGCTATAACTATGTGTTTTGTTTCTCAAACGTGATAATAAATTCATTTAATAATAAACACATTTGGGACTTTTAATACCTTCTTGTATTGAAAATAAGCAACTAGGTATAGGTATAGATTTCAAATAATTTAGAAACTATGTTTATTTATGTATTTAAACATAATTTTGATGTAGTGCACAAACCTCTTTAGAGCCTGGCAAAAGTCTTTTGAGTGGTCACATAAGTCATAGACGCTGAAGTATCGGCTTGAGCTCAGTATTGCCTTTGACGAGCTTCTGAAGAGGTTTGGCTACCTGGTGAAATAAAATTAATACAAGCTCTTCGGGGGAAAGGGGGACCAAATTCCTGAGGTATTTGCTTATTAAAAGAAAAATAAGTTTATTTTAAGACAACTACATTATATCATGTATTATACCTTTTATTCTTCAAATGTATTTAATACATTTGTACGAGTATTACATATTAAGATTTTAATAATACCGATCGTGTGTGAGTAAGACGACGCGCAAAAGTATGCCCCACTACGTAGACTATCTGCAGGCGCCATCTATGTTTGAAAATTGTCAAAGGTATTTGCTTTCGCTCCCGATTTAAAGAGTATTTAAAGAGTACCCAGTTCGTCTGAAATTTTCCACTGGTACCAAAAATGTCGTCCTTCGTTATCAGTTGTACTTGGACAAACAAATACGCCGATATAAATAATTCAAAAGTATTCATTTTGACATCGAATAGACAAAGTTGCATTGAATTTTCATGTTTGTTCTTCCGTCTTCGCTGTCTCAGTTGGCTGTAGTTCCAGTTCTTTTATTTCTTTCGGTTACTTGCACAGGTCTTATCTGTCCCCCATCCTGCCCACTTCAACGGCCTCTCGGGTACGAGTGAGTGTCCAGCTCGTATGTCCTGGATTTTATGCTACCAGACCCTATCTGCCCCGACTCACTCGGACTCACTTGGCCGTCGTCTTGTGCATTATTAAAACTATTCTGATGGCGATTCCGAGGAACGGGGTCCATTTGAACTGTCAATGCTGGTCCAGGAACTGTTTGCTTCCCTGAGTATCAGGTCCTAGGTCCTTGTTCCCCTTGTTTTTGTATCACATAAAGTTTTATCGCTCCCCGGGCGGGGCTTGGTATATTCTGCCCTCTCAGACCGTCTTGATTCCCTGGCAAGGGCTCTGGGCGAATGCATTTGCAATTGCATAAATGAACACCGGCAGGAGTACCAGCAGGAGGTGTAGGTAGGGTGGATGGTGCGACTATAGGCAAAACGAATGGAATTCATTATTGTCTGGTAGATGTCCTGAAATTTAAATCGCAATCGAGGTCGGGAATGTAGGCGTGGTTGAGCCCGAGGTGCTGGCCTTTAAATTGAAAATGCATGTCAAGGAGAGGCACAGACTACACACAAATCACAGTATATGCGCGCATTTCCAAATTTGCAAGGCTCGATTTTCCGAAAGGCGTGACAGTACCCAAATTTTCACTTTATGACGACGCAGCAACCTTACGGTATTCCTTGACCCCACAAGGTGAGCAATTAGGCAATGTCCCAGCCCACCTTCTCCGATTCCGAACAGCACATCTTGGCCATTGCAATTTTGGCTTTACGCATTGAACTTTGACTTACCATCAACATGGGGCACACTGTACAGAAAACACTGCAGCAAAATACGAGTATATGTCTAAAAAATGTATAGAACATGTGACATATAACATACATAAATCTTAATATGACCAAAATTGGCTAGCGTTGTTTTTTATATAATAGTTAAACATCTCTGAATTTAATCAATTTAATGTTCTAATAAAATTGTTCTCTCTGTTGAATTGCTATTGTGGAATATGCAAGGAGGGACAGCTTTTGGCTTCTCCAGGACGTCTTGTGACATGACATGATGTCCTGCCTGCTTCACTGGCTGGTCGGCCTTTCCAATGCCTGAGCTGCCAATTTGCAACAGCACGGGCGTGGCAAACGGACCACGTCTAATGATGGCATACATACAATAACCTGTCTACCCCGAGTGCCTCGGACTTGGTTGGACCACGGGCACGGGCACGGACATGGGTACATGCCCACGCCCACGCTAGTTACTTGCTGGGTCCTTGGACTTGTTTCTAGTCTTTGGCAAGTGTCATGTCACACAACGCACTCGGGCTGGCTTGTCAATTTCGCAGCTGGGCGTGTCCTAAAGGCACGAGGAGCACGAGCATGCCTTAAGCCCCGGTGGCAGGCATTAGCATGTTCAGAGCTAAAAAAAAGTATCAACGATGCAGTGCAGGACAATCGGCAGGATGGCAGACAGAGCAACCCAATCCCCCACTCGGTTCTCCACCCACATTTCTACCCTCTGAGATGTCGTCCCCGCCCTGACAGGCGTCCATGATTAATGGTTGTCAATGGCATTCTGCTCTTCGTTCGGTTCAGTTTGCATTGGATCGGATCGTCCCTGTTTAGCTTGCTGGGGAAAGTAATTTTGTTATTTAAAGAAAAGCCCTCAGCAGGCTCTAAGGATTCTGTTTTGCAGGAAATTGATTTCTCACCGCTCCGCTGCTTTGCGTTTTTCTCTTTTTTTTCCGCACAACTCCCAATTCGCAACCTTTGCACCCCGCGATAAAAATGTGAAGACAAAAAAAAACCGGGGGCTAGATGGTGTTAATGGCAATTGGAAATTTGCGTAGGGTGTGGCTAAATTTAATTTATTATTTCGAAAAGCAAAGCATTTCTAATCAAATTGTATTGGTTAATATGCGTTGCATGGGAAATTGAAAAATTGCGTCCCCAATTGGTGGAATATGGGGATATCCGTGAATAGGACGGGCAGAAATTTTGATTTGGTACGGAAATGGGGTGTTCATAATGGCATTAATGAACGATCCACTTAAAAACATGAATGGGGGTTAAGTATTTTGCTTCTTATATGTTATTATTAATATTGTTATATAGAAATTAACAGCAATTGGAAATTGCTCTTTTTACAATAGTCAATAGTAACGGAAGCCTATCACATTTAAATTGTTAAATATATATTTCTCAATTGCGCTTTCTTAAAGTTACTTTTCTTCGTTATTTGGTGGACTGCTTTTGCTAAAATTTCCGCAGGACTATCTCCCTGCCACTGTTCCCGCTGTTTTAGCTGTGTATATATTTTTATTAATTTTCCAAATGAATTCCTGACAACGACAAAAAAGGGACTGACAACAACGATGGCAACAACAGAAGTAAAAACGATTATAGTCGAGTGTCTCGACTACAAATACCCGGTTCTGGGTTTCACATGGTTTTTGACACATAATAGCATTGAAATTTTGGCCCCAACAAATTTTCGTAATTTGTGTTTGGAGGTGTGTGCGTGTAAGAGAAGTACGTGCCATGTTTCTACGCAGAAGCTTGTGGGCACAGCACATTTTTGTCATTTGTGTAGACAAAAGTAGGCGTAACCGGCTGATTTTCTTAAAACAGATAGACATTGGCTTTACCAATGTAGTATCCAAATTTAGTGCCTCTAGAGTTAAAACTGTAGACGCCACAGAATTTTGCGGCTTGCGCCGATTTTGAAAATAACTTGTGATGAATTGGTATCACAGTATTCTACATGCAATTAATTTTTGTCTATCTACTCGTATTATAGTCTAAAAAATCTAGGTGTTCATACAATCAGCTGGTCGGACGGACATGGCTAGATCAACTCCGCTTTTGATGCTGATTAAGAATATATATACTTTATATGGGGTCGGAACATCAATCTTCTCCCTGTTACGTACATTCGTATGAATTCAATATACCCTTGTCTTTTTAAGAACCGGGTATAAAAAATGGGGGCAGCCATTGTCGGCCAGTGGCAGCCCGCTTTTTCGGGCTTTTTTGGGCAACTGTTGGCGACATTATTACGTTACTTACTTTGCACCATAAATGTTGTTACGTCATGGAAGGCATGCCCACATCCACCCACCCACATGTGTGCTAAAAAAAAAGGGAAACAAAGGATTCTACAGGAGAACGGGAGAAAGAATGGATGCCACGGCAGCTATCATTGTTATGTGAATGTGACGACTTTTTGACTTCCGTTACGCTGATGTGTTTCCTTTTCCTGTTTTATGCACAACGCTTGTTTGCCCGCGTTTCCTTCAGTTCTTCCTTGACGCATCCTTGTTCCTTCCATTTTTTTTTCATCCGTTTTAAATGCTTGCCGCTGATGAAATGTAGCCAAGGATAACAGGCCGACGATTTTACGCCGCGTTGATTTGCACGACCGCCCGCTCTTGCTCCCGCTTTCGATGTGTGTCTGCATCCTCAATTTCCATTTTATGTTATTTTAATTTTATGTTATTGTTATGACACAATGAAAATAAAATTGAATTGACACTGATGTCCTGGCTTCCTTTTTGGACTCAGCATCAGGACCCCCCAAAAAATGTTTGTACGCCAGTTGGCAGTGACGTTTTTATTGTCGCAGGACCCACAGTCAAAGTCCAAGGTGATTTCTGGAAGGATATGAAAATGGCCCATAAGTGCGGTTGAATCGATTTTATCGCTCCACTTGGGCTCAATTCAAATCCTAATTTTCACATTTCTGGATTCCGAGAACTTTCAATTTTTGATGTTGGTAGATTGAACGTGACCTATGACCCACCACCACCCACCCGCAGGACATACAGCCTCCCCCGATTCGCTGACAATATTATTTGTCGCGCAGGTTCAAAACAATATCATAAAGTAATTTATATGCCTGCCATGGCGAAGGACGTAGAACAACGTAGAGGGGGCGGACCCCCGACTGCCGACTGCCGATGATATATGGGCGAAATGGCTTTTTAATGACAACGACGACAACAGCAGCTTGTACAAATTACAAGCCAGCACAGAGGAGTTACACATCCGAAGAGTGCCATGATCCTGATTGACCAGACCTGGTCCCAAACATTGCGGAATGGCTGCTGCTCCTTTCTGTGCGTTAATTTCGATTGTCCTTAGCGGACTGAACTAATAAATGGGCCACACGTCCTGAAAGATGAGTAGCTGTTTTGACGGCGCGACTTCATCAAAACTTGTTCTACTAATAGCCCCCTGAAATTCTCGTAAGCACGTCATAGACACCCTAATTTCATGTTATTATGTTACGGAGATTTTCCATGTTGTCGATCATATGGTGAGATGAATCTTTACGATTGTATATATATTTAACCTACATCAAATATTTATTGTGTTAAGATTAAAAAGGCATATACTAGTAGTATATTTGATTATTTCTTGAACAACGTTTTGTGAGGTACATTAATTTTCCTACTTTTAAAAACGCATTTCGCCATTTCTTTTTGACGAGGAAGTGAATGGCGAACAAAGCTGTTGGACGACAGGTCGTGGCTCTGAATCCGACTCTCAGCTTGGGTCGGCTCGGTTTGGTTTGGTTTGGTCTGGCTCTGGTCTGGTTTTCTGGCCGAGTCTTTTCCTGGACAGAAATATCCTTGCTGGCGGGCTGGCTGGATGGCTGGATGGCTGTTGTGTTGGCTTTGCGCAGATAAGAGAATTGTCCTGTCAACCGGAATGATATATGCGCCAGCGCATTCAAATTGGGCTAACAGACGAACCAGCAACGGCGCGGACTGGCCGTGCGATTGAGGATTTTCCCAACGTGGACCAGGACGCCCGTTCTCCAGCCCAGAACCCAGACCCAGACCCATTTCCATCCCTACTCCATCTCCACTCTGCAAGCATTTTCATATGCAGGATGTGTTTTCCTCGCACATCAGCGTGCGTTTCCTATGGAATGCTGACGATAGTCGACTCTGTTTCCCTTCGCCCCGTCAACTTCTTCGGGGGTATTCTGTTTTCTTTCTTTTATTTTTAGCTCCTTTTTTATTCTTAATTTTTCCCCCTTTTTTTTTGGGTTTGTCGAGTTGAAAAATTGGTGTGAAAATTCAAAAAGAGCGTCGAGTGTGTGAGTTATGGATGTGTGTGCGAGGGGTGTTGCGAAATTACTTCGTGTGTAAAATTATGCGAATTGCGTATGTGGGGAAAAAGTGGGAAAAGGTTCGCAAAAAATAAGAAAAAAGTGTCAGAACAGAGCAAGAGGCGGGAAAAGGTGAGAAAGAATATTCATGAACGTATGTATGTATGTACGAGTATATATCCGGGCCAAGGAGCATGGTAAAGTGGGAAATGGCGGAACGGAGTGGAGATACGGGCTGTGGCATTTCACTTTTATTGCATTTCAACACTTGAGTATTCGCGCATGCAGAATTTCTCATAATAAATGTAATAAATAAAAATGTAACCTGAAATGTGACAGTTTTCGTTAGAATGGGGTGACTGGAATATAAAGTCTCTGTACATCCTACAGTAAAAAGGGAAAATAAAACAGGTGATCCAAAGTGCGTCACAATCACATAAGCTAAAAAAAACATAGCCACTTTTGCGTGGGCGCTTAAATTAGCTCATCACAAAACTCAAAATTACCTGAGTTTCAACAGCTGGAGTTAATAATGCTGCTTTATTCTGCCCGGTTTTCTCTTCATCGGAATTAAGCTTTTGGGCAGTATCCAGAGATACCTACTTCCATCGATGTGACTGATGTCTGCCTTTGGCTACACATTACTTTAAGGTTGTTCAATTATCGGCTAGTGCCTTCGTATTTGTCAAACTACACAGCAAATACTCGTACATATAAAAATAACAACACTTGAGTTAAAAACTCAGCAAAAATAAGGTGACGCCGTCTTGCCACAACGAATTTATAATGCCTTTAGTTTTGGAATCTTTGAGAGTATACATGCCATCTTTAAATGTTAACACCAGTCTAACCCCTTCAGGATAAGTACTCGTATATTTAGCTTTAATAAGTATATTTATCTTTATTGGTAGTGTATTTAAACTCGCTGATATGGGGCAAGCTTTTAATGCTAAATCAGCACAAAGTTTTCAACGCTACAAAGAGCAGCGTCATCAGTTACGAGTGAACAACACCAGGCCGTATATACAGAATCACGAGGCACCAGGACAATGAAATAATTGACGCCATTGATGCCATAGCCAAACCTCAAACTCAAACTCAAACACCAAAAAGCCAGAAATCCGAAATCTGAAACAAGCTGAAATACGCATATCCGGGGGAGAAGTGGAGGGACATTGGACTGGGGCATACAACATTCTTTGGGAATTGAGCTCATTATTGCATCGACAGCGACATCAGCAGCATCACAAATGCCGTGCCAGGACCACGCCTCCATCAGTGTAAAAAGGCAATGCCTTCGGCCAGGACTATGGCCACACCCAATCCGCCACGGTGCTCTCGAACCGCCCAGTTTGCCGGCCAGGAGTCAACTGTTCGTGGTCAAAATTGGGATTCTAATGAAAAACGGAGATGTGGGTGGTGCTGGTGCGCCGCCTGCCTAACGATTTCAAATTGCGCCAATAATGATATACAGTGTCGAACGTGAAGGAAGTATCAGGATAATTGTATACCCTAAATACACACGTTCTCCATTTATGCAAACTTCCAAGCAATGTTCAGAAATTTGATCTCAATTCGACATCAACAAACGATCATTTTGAATTTAACCATTTTTCTTCTGATAAGGCAACCGCTAATGTAATGTTTTGGTTGTATGTAAACGCCTTGAAAATGATACTAAATGTATCATATGCATTTTAAAAGTGCGCATTCTTGTACGTTTATGTCTTGACCGGCAAAACGAGAGCCAGAAGTGCTCTAGCTTAGCAGGCAGATTGATGTTTGGGAAGCAAGTGCCATGATGACTGCGAGACTTCCACTAGGTCCTGTTCTATACAGCGTTGCGAGGATAACCCATTGCCACCCCGTGCCGCCTCCTTTTTCCCTTTGCAACCCCATCCAGAGGGAAAGGCATTGAGACTGCTCTTTGGGGCGTTCAGGCTGAATAAATGGGTGTAAAGGGCAAACAAAATGATTAATTGCCATGAGCTTTGATCGCCTGCATACACAGCAGCAGAGAAACATCAGCAGGAGCATGAACAGCACAGCACAGCACAGGAGCTGAACAACAAGGAGTCGTGGAAGGATGTGCCCAACAAAGGGTGCAAAGGATGTTGATGTACATAGTTGTGTACTGGGAAAATGGGGCGATGGAGATGGAGAATTTGGATTTGGGCAGAGGGTTCGGTCTCTGGCGTTATAACAGAACGACTTTGCTTCCGTTTGAATAAACAAACACGGAAATGTAACCCTTGCTTGTACAGCGACAGGAATACGAAAGGAGCCGGAGAACCGACAGAAACTGGCCAGGGCGAGAACCGGGCCCCAAACTAATGCCGACCTAATGGCCAACGGCAAGCTCGAAACTCCTACCAACACTTGGCAAAAATGCACTTGTCGAAAAATGTTCTTTTCTTTGATTATTTTATTTTCATTTTCCTATTCCATATGCAATAACTATTTTTTGCTTCTTGTGTAGTTGTAGATATTTAAATAATTATTTGCCAGCAAATATCAGTTGGAATTGTTTTAATATCGAAGTTCATTCATGCTCTCTGTGCAAGCCAGTGTGCTGGGCTAGGCATCAGTCAACAACAAAGCGCATCGCAGCGAGTTTTATCCTTGGAAATCCTCTAATGAGAAGGGTTGAAAATTTTTTGCGGTCGCTGTAGCTTTTGCGTTCGCAATAGTATCCTGATGCGGCTGCTCGTGCTGATAACATGGCTAGCAGCGTTGGTCAGCAGTGGCCGGATAAAAGGATAATGCGGGTGTCATCCTGCCGTCCCGTCCTGCCACATTGTGGGCGTGTGTGTAATGTTGCATGGAGGGCCTAGCTGCCACCCACTCTACCAGAAAAGTATTTGTTTTAAAATTACATAAAAATTTGCTACACTAAAAAATGTAGAATGCCAACGCAAAAAGGACTCCTCGCTGACAATATGAAATGCACATTTTAGTGGCATAATTTCGCAGGACATCGTAAACTACTTGGAGCTAGGCCTATCCTGGAAAATTAAATGAAAAACGTTCTCCCGACCCATAAACATTAAGAAATGTTGTGCCCTGGATCATGGCGGCGGTAGACTGAGCCAGCTAAGGAGCGTGGCTGGTCGTGAGCCGACGATAAGCAGACAAATCGCTGAGAAAAATACGCAATTTAAATGCATAACACACACAGGACATGTCTAATGCCAATAATAGAAAAGGAAATCCCGTCACAAATCCTTGGAGCGTTCCCCGGGCATGCGAAAAAAATTATGTGGCCTACGTTATGGCGCACACATCCTACACCCTTACACAGCCAAATACATATGTGAAAAACCGTTGGAAAATATAGAAAGTAATCTTGCGAGGGAAAAAGGACGTGGCCAACCACCTTTGGCGACATTTTGTTGCAGATTAAGTCCTATTCGCACATGGCTGGCTTGAAATACGATACAACCATAGGAACGCATTGAAAGAAAGGTGAGTGTGTGTATGTCTCAAAGTAATTGGGACATCCTGCGAGCATATAAAGTGGATATAAAGTAGCAGGAGTAACCCTAAGGCACAAACATCGCACTGGCTCCCTGGAATTTTTATGCGTTCGAATGGCGTTGTGCCTCATCCGTTTTTCCACTCGCTGTGTCCCTTCCCCTTGGGTTTTCTGTGGGAAAGCCCCATGCCACTACCATCGGTTTCTGGGGGAATTATAACAATTTTCATGCTACTTTTCTTTTTTTTTTATTTGATGTTACGCTGAGCTTATGATTTCTGAAATACGACATACATGGAAGGTAAAGATGATTTGGGATGTGTCACAGCATTTCAAGATTTAGGTACCCACTTATAAAAATGTATTGATATATTTCGCATATTGGAAATGCCGCAACGTTCTCTGAAATTATTCAATAAAAAGAATTATATAGAATAGAAAAAAATAGTCAAGAAGTTTTTATTTTTGCATTGCTGGATAGAACCATAGATATCTTCAGTTTTAAATTTCTTCTCCGAAAGTAATCTCGAATAGTTGAAGAGCTTATGTCTGCAGTATTGGAAATTTCTCTTGTGGCAATTGGCATGTCATAAACAAATTAACGATCTTTGGTCAACCATTGCAGCTGACTCAGTTATGTCGACAATGCTGATGCCTTACCAGCAAGGTGAACATAATGGAATAGATGGAATTTTTATCACAAGTAAGCCCCAGCCGTGGTCGGCGTCAGAAATCGTATCGCGGATCGGTTGGCTGGTAGGCCCGGAGCCATTTGTCAAATGCCGAGGCCATATCGAGAGACAATATACATACATATATATAAATGCGTGTGTGCGGGTGAAAAGGATATGGAAGGAGACGGAAAATGCGCGACGCGGAGCCGCAGATAAAACCGTTTCGGGAAAACACAAAACAAACATCAAACGGGCAAACAAAAAAGGAAACAACAACAACAACAACATAAATATAAAATGCTACACAAACACCACAACACACATGGAGAACAAAAGGATGTGTGGCCATATTTTTCACGCATCGCTCACAGGACCACCTCACACTGGCACTCGCACCCGCACCGTCCCGCACCGCCCCTGAACCCGCACTCTCTCCTGCGAGCGTGCACATCCTTGCGCCATAATGGGATTATGGCCGATTAATGCATTGACATGTAACGATTTTCGATTGAATTTATCGTTTTTCGGCGGCTCGAGCCATTTTATTCATTTACGCCCACCAGTACACGTACCAGTTTGCAATGATATTTGCATGAACGTATACAAACGCTTTCGCCCCGTCTTCGTCCTTTTGACCTATCATACCTCCATATCCCCCGATATTTGCCTCTGGGGGTTTTAGGGAACAAAACGGCTCTGTTTCATAGAACAACAGCCAAACAACTGAGTACAATATGCAAAACACAGCCATAATCAAAAGTTTTCTATAGTTTTATTACACAAAGTGGCTTCGAGTGTCTTAGTTGGACCTTGCAAAATGTTTTATATTTTATTTAAAATGAATTTTAGTCCTATTTACACATGGCATTTAAATGAAAAACAAATTTCTTGTATCATTTCTGAAAGGGTATCTAAAATTCAAACCAGTACCTTAGCAGTTATAGTTGTTACTGCCTCAGCTACTGCTACTGAAACCGCTATTGCTGTTTTGTTGATTTAGATTTGGCTTTGAGCCGGCTATGGAGCTGCCAAGTGCATTGTTGTTAGCGCTTTTTAGACAATTAAAACTAACAATGCCAGAATGCTGCTGGCTGAAAGACAAAAGAACGCGAACATGAGGCCAGGAGCTCACTGCCAGTGGCGACTGTGATTAACACATGTAAAGCCCGTCCGTTGGCGAGAGCAGCGGGGTGTCCTAAAAATTAAGCAAAACGGTGGAGGCTTGGAGGGCGAAGGATACGGCAGCACATGGGACTGTCTCCGGGCTTGACTTTATCAATTGGGCATCATAATCCCATGGTGGTGGTTGAGTGAACCGTTGTGGTGGTGGTTCTCGGTTCGTCCTGGTACCCGAATACTCGCGCCCGCTTCATTTTCGCTGCAACTGTCGCCAGTAGCGTCGATTAAGTCGTAATTAGATTTAAGGATATACCACCAGCGGCCCAGCAAGATGATGAATTTCTCCGCGGGCCCTTGCTGCTATTGTTATTACACGGCAAAAAAACGATCCAATCGTTGGCATTAAAACTAAAGAAACACATCATTACGAAAAATATTCAATTATATGTAAGGAAAATATTAGACTTCTAAATGAATGGATCCAAAACGGCAAATGAATCACCCTATGTAGAAGTGGGCACACTTTTTTCTGCAGAGTATATTTGGGTACGAGTGAGTAGTATTCCATAGTTGTACAGCAAAATTGGTGTGGAGTAGTCAACACTGTACAGTGTTTTGGTGCGGAGTAGTCAACACTTAGTTGACTTACTGTACAGTGAGTGACAGCACTGCGTATTTCATAATTGCAAATATAAAATTCAATAAGCGTAGCGTAGACAATACCATAGTTTCATCTCATATAAAAAGCTTGTAAACAATTATTCTCGTATGTTGTTCGCAGTGCATTTATGGTGCCGATTGCCATTTCGCACCCCAAGGGGAGTGCGATCTGGATTGGGTTTTGGGATTGGAAGCGGTCAAATGAGCAGTCACTAGTTGGCAATCGGCAGTCGAGCAGCTTATGGCATGTTGTGCGACGTTATCAGCAGGAACAGTACCAGAGGCTGAAAGGAATGGAAACAGGAGAAAGGGGGAGTATAGTATACGATGAACGACCAGAAGCTGTAGCAACCCCTGCGCGTGTGTTAATCAGCGTAATGGTCGCATTCCCACTCTCATTTCCAGTCCCGAATCCCTGGGTGCACAACTGCCAGCCTGCTAGTGGCTACGATTCCTTCAACTTTGGCTCAACTTGCGCATTATTAGCAGTATCACCAGTAGCCGGAGTATCCTTTTGTCCTTGCTGGTGGGTACTATTAGTGCGCCTTTCTCTCGAAGCTCGCCTGTGTGTCTATCTGTCACTGGATTTATTGCAATCATTAATCTTCCTTGCCGGACCACCCACACAACTTGCCGCCCCGCAATGCACTTGCAGGACCCCCAGCATTCACCACCCTCCCAGTGGGTGTTAGAGAGATTTTATTAAATTTTTGTTCCCTCTGCTTTGATTTTATTAATTTGACCTGTGGTGTGTGGCATAGCAAAGTACCTACTGTGTAACGATTTTACTTGTTTTATTTTCCACTGAAGGAAATTAGATATACAGTTTTGTAAATGGTTCTGAACAAATTGTTTTAATACATTTTTTTAAGCAATTCGGGTGAGGATTCTTGGCTTGATTGACGTATGCTGGAATCTCGCAATGATGCTCAGTCTTTGCCTTATAATTGCTCTGCACTCGACGCGATACATTCCAGGGGATGACGAGCAAAACGTGGGGATAAGGTTTTAAAGGCGCAAGACGAGAAGAAAATAGGCAGCGAGTGTTAGGTCGTTAATCATGGCGATGTTGCAACAACCGAAAGCATCGTTTGGGGATTCAAGCACAAACTGCAGTCGGCAACTGGGAAATTTTAATTGCTTCTTTAGGCGCTTCGCTCCAGGGTGGCCTTTAGGCCAAATAAATAACAAGTAAGAACGATTATAGTCGAGTGTCTGGACTATAAATACCCGATTCTGAGTTTCCAGCAGATTTTAAGAACGTTATACTATAATAGCATTGAAATTGTGGGTGGAACGATTTTTCGTTATGAAATTTGATGATTGTATGAATTTGTAGCTTAAATAACTTATTTGGACAATCACGAGATTTAAATCTGGTATTTAAATCCAGGTAGTTCTGATAAGGCACCTGCCTCCCGCAGAGATGGGTTAAACAGGTTTAGTCCACGACAGCCAGTTTTGGGGGGAAATGTGTGGGAACCGCATTTATTTATTTACATCTCCGTGTAAACATTTTTTGTTTCGATGCGGATGCCAAACGTATTTCCAATTGGTTTGTGATTACAAAAGCGTATCGGGCAAGTCATGATGTGTGCAAACATTAAATGGCGTCACTCCCCCGGTGAAAGCCCAAAGACTGTACGCTGAATCCTGAAAGCTGAATGGGGAGTGGCTGCCATACGCACACGGGATATATGACGCGTATCTGCGAGATACATTCCAATATAAATACAAACAATGAGCAGGGAATGCGTTTAAACATTACACGCATCGTCTGTCTTGTTCGCTCGTTATTCCCGGTACTCTCTACTCAAAAAGTAAAAGGGTATAATTTGTATTCGAGCGAAAATATATATCCACAAAGGGAAAGGATCCACTTCCAGTCTCTTAAACTATAAATGCATTTACAAAATGGTCAATATTATAAAATAAGTTAACCGTGAAACAATAAGTGTTTTAAACAAAAAATTTAGAAATAGAATAATTATAATAATATTAGGAAATGCTCCTTTTTTTTTGTTAAGAACTGAGTACCGGGTATTTTGATGTCGAGACTTGTTTTAAATGTGTGTATTTATTTTTTTAAGTCTACATGTATGAGTTGGTGTGTGCCAAATGTGCGTGTAATTGCAAATTCAATGAATTGTTTACATTTCTTTGCGCTTGTTTGCCATTGTAGCCCCGCCTCCTATTTTGGCCATCGTTGTTGGCTTCAATTTGTGTTGTTGTTCACTTGAATTTTCCCTGGTGCTTCGATTATTCTGCGCTTTGTGTTCCTTTTCTGCTGCTGATTTTCATTTATAATTCGTGTGCAAAATTAAATTAAAGCCAACTGACAGCCCCCCACGAATATGGCTCTCCCCTGTTATTGCGTTTTAGCTGGCAATCATTTCCATTGGCCAAGCGAAAAGGCAGCGAAAATTTCACATAATTCACGACTGGAAAATTGCTGTCAGCCGGCGAAGCAGAGCTCAAATACCCTTGCCGTTGCCATTCCTCCCCTCACCTCCCTCACTCATCACACATGCATCAAAGTGCAATAACAATCAAGAATAAAGACGGCGCAATATAAGGCTAATTGCAATTTGACTGCGTTTACAAAACTCCTCCTAACTTTCACTCCCACCTCCTCGCCTCCCGTCACATTTATCCATAGTTGCACTTTCAAATTGCTTTTTTGCTATGAATAATTTAACTTTTTTGACTTTCGATTTGGAGAAAACACGAGAACCCGAAAAAACTGAAACCCGCAACTGAAATTCCGCTGACATTGACAGGGTGAAACGCAATTTCTGCCCGTCCTGAACCTCCAAGCCAATTCTTAATCAGGAAAAAAAATGCTAAAACTATATAAATTTCAAGTAAATATCTAAATATTTTCCGGTAAAAATTTCAAAGAGTCAAGAAACAAATGTTAATATTACCAAGCTTGTGCGTTTCGATATTGTATTTTGTAAACTAAACCGAGGTGCACTTGTTTTGAATAATTTTTTCAACCCTTTTTGAAAGTGTAGACTTGAAGCCCGTTGAACACGTACACGGTTCCCTTATTTTTGATGTTGTTGGAAAATATATATATGTATTTCTTTTTTGCGTTTTTAAGAGGTAAATTGGAGTAATTTTCCACACGCGCCAAATTAAAAGGAACCCTGAGAAATGTTTCAGCTGACGCACAATACTCGTATAATTGGAAGTCCTCGATTCCAGAACACCATTCTGGGAGGATTCAAAGCACGGGCATACAGGATATCCCCATGGGTCACCAGGGGCAGCGAACCCTTCGCCGATGCGATTCATTCATCATTCATCATATTAAGTGTTTTATTGCAGTCTCTTCGGATTAACTCCCATTACGGTAATTAAATCACTTCCATGTGAAAATTACATAATTACAACATAGAAACTCACGCAATGATAGTTCACATGCGCGGGAGCATAAACGTATTAAAAATAATTTACTTAACGTCAAGGAGTCGAGGCCTTTTTGGAGCGCCCAAAAATGTAATCCAACACTTTGTCAATTAGTTCCTCCCTGGCTCTCGTCCTTCGCAGTGTGTTTTTGTCCTTGTCTTTGATCCTTGTGCCAGGATTGAGGCCCTCAAACTTGCCCGCTTTTGAAAAATTGTCGAGTAGCAAACACTCAAAGCGTGCCTGGTGATCTGGTCAACCCCTTAAATATTTGCGCAAACACAACCAAAGGTTTGAGATTCGCACCCGGTTGAAATTCTTTGGGGGATTTTGGCCACATTAACATTGGTAATTATAAAAGGGAAAACACGATGCTTGGCTTTTGGTTTCCTTTGAGATTTGTAACATGAAACCATATTTATTTTATTTTGGGATTTGAGGAAGTTTTAGTCTACGTATAACAATTAGTTCTTTGTTTTGGAGAACTTTTTAGTCAAGTGGAATAAAACCGCGGAGGCTTGTGAGTAAGGGGAAAACTATATTCGATTTTGGATCATGGAGTGACACTGTCAGGTCATCAAAAAGGAACCGCAGGAAGTAGACTTTCCTCGATAATCGCCATATTTGGCGTAGACCCGATTGTGGTTAGCCACAGCTAAATCGATGCTAATTTCAGCAAAGGTTTGAAAGAGCCTACACACACACAATTTGCCACAATTGCATGAGGTCTCGGTCGCTCAGGTGAAGAGCAACGACAAAACCTGAAATGAATGCATTTGCCAATCTAATCACTATGGCCCTGCAAGGCATGTCCGTAACCTGTAAACGGAAATCGGAAAACGTTAGCAGTGATAACTCAGGAAGCATATAACTAAATGGCAATGTCAGGAGGACGAGGCCACTCCCATATCCCGGTTAAAACTCGCCCGAAACTGGCAGGCGCATGTCGTGCGAAACTGTATCTCTTTCGGAGTATTGGCCAAATGACAAAATCATAATTGCATTTCCACAAATAATGCGGCCCAACCAGCCAAGTCCCTGTCCGCCCCAAAAAAGAGGCAACTACCTGACAATGGTTTAAATGTATTGATAATGGATATTATGCGAGGCCGAAATTAACAGCCAGCCAGCCAGCCAGCCGACCAGACAGCTGGAAATTATACAAAGTGTCCAGCATCCCTGCAGGTTGCGGTTTGGCTTTCAGGGAGGGAGGCATTCACTGCCATTGGCTGTGGTACTGGAGCGGCATTGGTACCCATTCGCACTGAACCGAACGAAGAGGCGTTTTATAATTAAACCACAGTCAATTACAGACAAAAGCGTCAGTCAGGGCAGTCGTGATAATTGGGTTTTCATATTGAAATTGGCCAGAAAAGGCAAATGCAAAGGCAGCGGCAACGGCAAAAGCAGCCCATTTAGCCTTGGGCCGCCTTCTTTTGTATTGGGTACTGATTTGTAATTGCATCTACCCATTTAGCGGCAGCCGGCGATTTCTCAAATCAAAACCGCCAATGCTCTCTCACTTCTTGCCAAGTGACATGCAATTGACAATAATGCCGCGAATTATATGACGCAATTTAGAATATTGTTGCTGACAGTGCAACGATGGTTTGAAACCCAAAACGGGGCCCAAATCGTAATGCGAAAACGCGTTCGACATGGAGACGACCCAGTCAACAATCCCGTCAAAAGTAAAAATTCACGACAAAAATTGCAACGAAAACACATGCTCCACATATTTGCCGGACATTTATTGAAGTTAAGTTCTCTGTTCGTAGCATAAATAAAACATAATACCTTCTTGCTGCAAAAGCCGCCTTGACTTCGATTGGGATGCTGCAAAAACCTAAAATGTGAGAAAGTTATATCTGTGATCTAACGAACCGGAATATACCCTTGGAAAAAAAAAAAAACAATCAAGAAGATCAAGTTCAGTCAGACATACAGCTTTCTTTTTAATATAATATCTTCACGGTATTTAAAGTATATATAAAATAAATAGGGGAAAGGGTATGAAAATATGTACTTGCGGCACTCTGGCAAGTAAAGATCCAATGCTTGAGAAACCTGTGCGCATGTGCAATTGATCGAACAGGACTGGTGGAGCAACTGGGATTACGTATGCTCCTTGTGCTCAAAAACTTCTTCGGTCGGTTCGCCAGAATCACTTCGTTTTTTGATGCAGCAGATTGAGTGCGGATGGGGCTTGGTACTGGTAAGCTTAAGCTGGTTTGAGCCTGGTTTTGGACGCTCCAACTGGCCGGGACTAAAAAATTTATTAAATCTGCTGCAGCGTCGGCGGCTCAAAGACGAAAGCCGAAAGCCCGAAAGCCCGTAACCCGGCGAGATCAGCGCATAATAATTTTTCACATGAGCCGATTGGACGACGACAACAAAAACTGGCTACTGACTTACATACCTGAAAGGCGCATTTATCAAAGCGCTCTCAACTCCATGAATGAAATCCAGATTCTGAATTCCATTTGGATTTTAAATCTGTAAGGAAGTCTCTGCTGTCTCTGCTTAATGTTCGGGGCAAATGTGACCAAGTTTGGCGACAGATTGGGATGTCATTGGTCGGCAAGGAGTAGCATTATCAATGGAACCAAAAAGAGAAGAACCCAAAATAGAATAAAATTACTTGGAGTATGACCCACATCCACCTTAAGCTGAGCAATGATAAATTGGGCGAAAGAAAAGGAAATTAAAAGCCATAAGGTTTGTAAACTAGATTACAAAACAAAATAAAAAGGAAAATGCGAAACAAAAAAAAACCTTGTGCATGCTGAAATGCCAAAATGGGCGGAAAAAAAAACACAAAAAACAAAGGAAAAAGGCAGAAGAAGGATAAAAGTAATTAAAGTCCTTTGCCGAAAAAGCCATCCAATGGAATCGGGAGATGAAGGCCTGACAGCTCAAAAGTATGTAGCACTAAGCCGGGGAACCCGCTACCAGGACACTAAGTAACTGAATTCCACGAGCCGCATTTTTAATTATAAATTATTCAAATTCGCCAACATAAATCATTGGGCTGCACGCACCGAGCAGAAAACAAAAAAACCAAACCCAATCCGCTGATTTTCTCTTTCTGTTGTCCTAGCGGGGTGGGAAAAGTTAGGACTCAAAGGACTTTGCTTCACACGCATCGCATCGCACCGCACCACACCGCACCGAAGCTCATTCGCAATAATCCTGATTTATTGCCGTTTTGTAGTGATTGCACAAGATTACGCGACAACAAATAGATCCTTCATTCCTTCGCCCAGTCAGTCACGAAATGCTAAATTGTAATCAAACAATGGCAAGCCCAAGACCGACCGAACTAGAATCCGGCTAGGACACAAAAAATAAGGACTCGCTGCGTTTAATTTTGGAAAACAAAATCGTTGCCCTTGTTGCAGAATGGAAAGGCATGGTAAAAGGAGTTTCGGGGATCGGGGGTTCGAATGCCAAATGAGATTTGAATTTAAAGATTAGGCGCTTCGGCGGCAGGACGAATGCTTTTGGTCCTGTTCCGTTTCTCTTCTCCAGCTTCCGAGAGTTTTGTTCTGTTCTTTTCAGTTCTGTTATGGTCAAATGTGACTGCAACTTTTTGTCGTTTACCTTTTTGCGCTTCGATAGCTATGTTTGACACTAAAGAAAATTATTAAAGCTTGGTGACGGTTTGAGTGAATAATAAATGTAGTTATAATTATAAAACATGTATTAAAAATTATAATAGCTTGTCATTGTTNCTCTTTCTGTTGTCCTAGCGGGGTGGGAAAAGTTAGGACTCAAAGGACTTTGCTTCACACGCATCGCATCGCATCGCACCGCACCACACCGCACCGAAGCTCATTCGCAATAATCCTGATTTATTGCCGTTTTGTAGTGATTGCACAAGATTACGCGACAACAAATAGATCCTTCATTCCTTCGCCCAGTCAGTCACGAAATGCTAAATTGTAATCAAACAATGGCAAGCCCAAGACCGACCGAACTAGAATCCGGCTAGGACACAAAAAATAAGGACTCGCTGCGTTTAATTTAGAAAACAAAATCGTTGCCCTTGTTGCAGAATGGAAAGGCATGGTAAAAGGAGTTTCGGGGATCGGGGGTTCGAATGCCAAATGAGATTTGAATTTAAAGATTAGGCGCTTCGGCGGCAGGACGAATGCTTTTGGTCCTGTTCCGTTTCTCTTCTCCTGCTTCCGAGAGTTTTGTTCTGTTCTTTTCAGTTCTGTTATGGTCAAATGTGACTGCAACTTTTTGTCGTTTACCTTTTTGCGCTTCGATAGCTATGTTTGACACTAAAGAAAATTATTAAAGCTTGGTGACGGTTTGAGTGAATAATAAATGTAGTTATAATTATAAAACATGTATTAAAAATTATAATAGCTTGTCATTGTTATCCCCTGTCTCTAAAGTCATGAACCTCCAGAAGCTTTTGGCTTTTATTTCAGTGCAGAAAATGTAGGTGGGGCGAGTGGTGTGGCTGGTGAGACAAACACACGCAGAGCTAAAAGATAATGCCAGACAATGGCAAAAGTTGCTCGACACCACAGCCACCCCCAGTATCCTGATCCCCCCGCCCAACCCCATGTCCAGATAAGCGCACAGAAATCATTAATTATCCTTGTTTCTTGTTTTGCTGCCTGCTCTGACTTTTGATTCGTAGTCGCCCTCTCGGATTCACAGCATTGTTTGTTGTTGTTTCCTGGGTATACGAAAATGGCAAAAAAATATTGATTTGTTTCTAATTTTAATGAAAAATTTGTGATTTTTTTTTTTTTTGGTGGCGTCGCAACGGCGTTGCCTTAATTTAACTTTTTTGATGGGCACTTTGCGATAGTCGTTGGCTTTTCCGCCTTGTCTTTTTGTTGTCTCCTAGACTTGTTTTCCCGGCGAGCTATCGCCGTTTTGTGCTTGCTTGGCTGCAGTAGCAGCCCTCGAAAGTGTCACGCAAAACCATTTTCCAAAACTAATGATGGAAGGTATTTTAATTATATTCCGTCCGCCTGGCACCCCCGCTTGGCTACCAAGGATCCATTATGCTTGTCCCTCCTTGTGCATTGCTGCAGAAATTTTCTTATCATTTTCATTACCCGCTGTCTTGGCTTTTGCTTGACTGATTCCGATTTGGATTCTGTTTTTGTTTGGGTTTTTGTTTTCCCCGTTTTTTGCTTGCAATTTTCTGGCCAGCATCATTAGTAAGATTAATGAGCGAGTGGCAAGAAATGCCAACATTTTAAAGATACAGATACGAGATTGCGAAGAGAGAGAGAGACTGTGTGGTGGCGGCACAACCTAAACCAGTAAAAAGTGTCCTTGCCCTCATGTTGATTACAGTCGCACCACGTGCAAATTTATATGCAATAAGAATTCGAAAATATATGTGGGGCGATGTGATGTTGGGAGGATGCTCCTTCGGTGCTTGTGTATCCTTCAGATGCGCCCTGTGTGTGAGAATGGTTTCCAAACATTTTGAGCGTTCGCCTCGCCGCACAACAAATTTGCCGGCGCGTACATTTCATGCATACCAAAGAGCTAAGAATTACACTGGAATATTCAATATTCAATTTGAAGTTTTAATTTTTTGGAAGCCCTTTATAATTGTCTTACTTTTTCTTGTTTCTTTGCAACATTTCCATCAAGCTTAATCCTGAAACCGAGATCATCTGGGTAATTACAACTGACTTCCTATTTGAGTCTTTGGTTTATAGGATATTTTTTAAAATCTTTGCCAGTGCTCTAGTGAAGCAATCTGCGAATCCTGGTGAAGGAGCTGGAAGCCGGAGCAGGTGGCTCGAAGGATAACGCTCGAGTTGCAGCTCAGGTTCTGGACTCAAGGTTTCCAAATGGGGGGGTAGAGACGTTTTTTAGCTGTCGCTTGTTTATCTATTTTACTCGCCTTCGTTTTTTCCCAAGAAATCCGCAAGATTAAAGCAAAATGCTGTGCAGCTACTCAGCAAAGGAGCTCAGCTGAAATATTTCGCTCTGCGCAAATTGAAATCCAAAGGGCTTTCGAGCTGGCAAATTTTTACATTGCCCCGCTATCTACGCTTAGCATCCTATATCTGCGTACACCGCACTCTGACAGATATATAAGCGTTTGCGATTTTTGCATTCGCAATGGGAGAATGCGAGATAGGCTGGGCAGTCTGGAAATGCGGCAGGTGTGGCAGCCATACGATTTTGTTTAAATACATTGCTGTAAATTCAACGGTGTATTAAAAATGTTCTATAAATCATGAGGATGATGCGTATTTTGGCAAAGCATATAAGATATATTTTTTGGTGGCATTAAGAATATTAGTAAACCATATCTCTGAATTTTTCCAAACCATTGCCAGCAGGATGCAGGTATTTAAGTTCTTTTTTTATAAGAGCGTGACAATTTTCGGAAAAACTACAATAAAGACAGAAGGTAACATAGGGCTAGTCTTACGTCAAAGTTCTGGATTCATGACTTGAGCCCCCTTTTAAGTTGTCCCTTCACTGCGCCCATCATAATTACTAATGTAAAACGTATTAATTGGGACATTTAAAGCAAAATGTGCATAATTGCGTCTATGAACTAAGAGCGTGCAGAGCGTGTGTCCAAGAAGATTTATGCCAGAGCGGTAGAAAAAATGGCTAAACCGACACATCGGTGGCATCGGCAGCCTCCACCGAATTACGCGGAAAAAGCTGTAGCATTTTGCCATTTGCCACGCTAATTGCGCATGCGATAAATCTTGTCAATTAAATTATAATGTTTGCATGTGGAAGATGCAGTGGCAGCAAAACGATCTCGGCGATTATCGAATGTTTTATCACCTCTGCCACTCCTCTTGTGCGGCTTGGGGCCCCCTTCTGCCTCCTTTCACTATACTTTCATGCTCCCTATTTGTGCATATAGTATGTGTGTATAATTAAAATGTTCACAAGTGCCAGAACGCATTGGCCAGTGGATGCGAACGGAGATGCTGACAGCGGCCGTCGCTGGAATTTTGAGGAGCATTAGTCGCGCTGCATTTGCTGCTCATAAGAGTTGATGCTGCCGCTGCTGCTGCCGCTGCTTGCTGCTGCGCCAGTTGCAAGTTGGCAATGCAACGGGCCAAATTGTATTGGCAGCGGCGCCGACTCCTGACTCTCGATTCTTAATTCGCAGATACTTGGACGCCCCGGTGCCCTGATGCCGACTGCTCCCGTTTCAGGTTGTACAAACCAGTTGGGCGCATAAATTTCCAGCTTGTCAGCTTTTGATATATTTTCATAAATTGCCACAGTGCATTAATTAATTAAGCGGAGTTGAGTTTTCGAACATTTTCTGGTCTTCCACTCGCGCGCTTTTTCTGTTCTATAGGAACGCTCTTTCCATTCAATTTCGGTGGAATTTCAAAGTTCAAAGTTCATAGTTAAATTTACAATTCGATTTCCGCCAAAGAAATTCTATACTATATAATATTTTTTAATAAAAAGTGCAACTAATTAATAATTGGTAGGGAAGATTCCATTTTTGTTCAACAATTTAAATAATTTCTGCTGAAAATAGTGAAAAAGAGACAAAAACAAATGATAGTTTCATGGCTGATAGTTGGAGATACAGACAAGAAAAGCGGCAACGACAATTTACTGCACGCCATGGCCAATTGAATGAATACAAAAATAACAACCATAACAAAAACAACAGCCGATTTAAGCTAAGAAAATTCCTTTAAAGTCGTCAGCTGACATTCGAGTGTAATTTTCGAAACTGATTTTACATCGAAACCAGTTAAATTGTCAGAAAAATCAACTGTCAACATGTCAAAAAATCGTTGACTATGCAAATGTGGAAAACACGGAGGTTTCCGGGATGTGTTTCGGAGGAAAATGTATTTCATGCCAAGCAAAAATGTGTGCGGTGTGCGTGTATATCTCCCGATAGATAGAAATCTAATAGGGACGGATAAAATGTGATTTTCTAAAATGAAACAAAATGTGAAATTCTCATAAGCTGTTTTCAACAGGGCAGGCGCTGAACCCGATCGCTCTAATTGGCTGCCATGTCTGTAAACCGCTCAAATTACCTAATTATGAAATGAATGCGATGCATGTACGAAATGTTTCCAATGCATGGAGATGGAAATGGAACGGTGCTTCTTTGTTCTGGCCACAACAATAATGGCACTCCAACCGCAGAGCGTAGCAACTCATGCAACTGTCGAGACAATAGGAGGTCCGTTGAAAAGCTGAGCAGATCTGTAGATACTGACCCTAACCCCAGCACGGTGAATGCATGAATCCCCAAGCCCTCGTTCGTCAGTTATTCAAATCGTGTCTGAGTGCGAGCTGTCAACAGTGTTTAATTTCGGGGGTTTCTCCTGTTGCCGTTCCACATGCGACGCAAAACCAAGTGGCGAACTCGCCGAGTGGAGAATCGAAAACCGCAATGCACTTTGACCAGCCGTATTACCATTATTATATTTAGGTGCTTTGGCAGGTAGTGACATTCCCGAAGGATGCCCAAGTCCCGTGTTCTGCTTAGCAACTCAACAGGCTAACAAATTAACATGCCGCCTGTGTTTTGGTCACTCGCCCGAATGTCACGCAACCGGGAAAGGGTCACAAGTCCAGCGATGTCCTGCGGCTATGTCCTTCCGCATGCAAATGCCTATCCGAACACCCAGTACCTTCGTTGCATTCGCTGTGGCTGCGGCTGCCTAATGGCCACACCTGTTCAATTAGTCAATGTAACCACAAATTCTGGTTAAATTATCGCATTAAAATGTTCGTGCTTAACTTCAGAAATGTGCGTGCTGCGTGTCTCGACTCCCATGCTCTAGTCTGCGTTTTCGTGAAATGAAACTCCTCTCTGCAACTGCAAGCACTTTGAACCGCCGGCAGTTAATCAGCGTCTTGACCACAACCTCAAACTATAGCAAAAGCAGGGGCGCGACTCAAATTACATGCACAGGAACAGACATAAATTTTGTATCAAAATCCACAGGGCATTGTTTTATTTTCAATACAGAAAATTTTGTAACTCTACGCTAATTATCGGAACAACCGAAACCGTTGGCAAGGACTTGCGCATGCGTGTGAAGGTCCCGGAAATTTTGCCGTTGATCCTTTCGACAAGCTTATGAGCAGTGCATGTTGTCGTTATTAAGGAAGTAAATAAAACTTAAACAAGATCGTTGGCAGTAATGTGAACTGTGAAATACCCTGCTAAAAAAAACCTTTTCCCAAATTGATTGTTTAATTTGCATTATTGTTAAAGTTAATATTTATGATTCCCAGTGTAGGGATTGCATTGCAGAGTAGGTAAATAGGTAAAGCCTACTTAAAAGTCCCGAGTTTCGGCCTCATCAGTTGCGATAATTGTTTTGACAAATTGTCAACTGTCACTGTTTCATTTTGGTTGCAGTCTTGAACTTGGCAGAGTATTTCTTCGGCTCCCTCTCTTGTCCGTAATATATCAGCTTCTGACCCGATCCAGGCAGATCGGTGGTCCTTTTCTCTGTATCTGCGGCTCTGGGTGCTTTTTTTGCATTTTTATCTCGCCAACTGTGGCGACTCAAATGTGATACTTACATACGAGTATATTGGAGCTTCATTAATTGAGAATTGTTGTTCGCAGAGCCCGTTTTCCGGTTTGCGTTTTCCATTTACATAATTTATGATAAGCAGGCGCGCGGCTGGGCAAACAATAATTTTGAAGAAATACATTAATGGAATCAATGGGATGGGAGCCGAGTCGTCCTGCCGACCGTTGTCAGAACTTGTGATCGGGGATTGAGATTGGGGCACCGAGTGCATTCGCCAATCGGCATTTACACTTTGATGAAGTCACCCTCGTCCCGGCGGCTTAATTAAGTTGTGTTTGCCGGTAGGTACAGGTGGGTTAATAACTGAGGGTGGCGGTTTGGTGGGGCCTCCTGCCACAAGCAGCTGATGAACTCTATGTTTGAATGCATATGATTTCTCACGCTGCAG
>JAJJHQ010012807.1:150894-330540 GCA_021223825.1 Drosophila ironensis
CCCGCTCTTCCGAAAACCTCGAAATTCTGTGGCGTCCAGAATTTTAACTCTGGCGGTACTAAATTTGGATAGAGCCATTTGGACAGAGCCAAACTCAGAACCGGGTATTTATAGTCTAGTCGCGTGCCATTCATTTTTTTTTCTCTGTGTAAATTGAGTTTTTGCAACGGCTCAGCCTCCGGCCTCATGCTCATGAGTTTGCCTTCGGCCTCCCAGACTCGTCTCCCTATTTGGGAGTTCGGGGCGATTGAGTGCTTTTAAGTCATTTGTGTCACGACATGCTAATTTCACATGAAACCTCTCGCCGGCTGTTGGCTGTTAGTTGTTCCTATTCCTGTGGACCGACTTCCAGTCGGGGCCCCGCCCCTAGGCACTGGTTGGGACCACGTCTGGTGGTTTGCAGGCCTCGGTCTTGACAAACGCATACATGACCAAAGTACTGTGCTGCGCTGCAGCCAAGCCACTCTAGACGTAGGCACACTAGACCATGGCAAGCCGACTAGCAGACATCAACAATCTCGTGCATGTCCCAGCCACGTTCGCATCCACATTATGGGGATCCGGAGCAATCCCACCAGGGGTCAAGGGTTCAGGGAGGAGGGCAGCAGCAACAACGGCACCTGGAGTGCAGCACTCAAGTGTACTTGCGGTTTTTGCGTTCACTGCTGCCAATGACATTTTGGCCGGCTAAAGTGCAAAATTTACCGGTGGCAGCCGGTCGGTCGGCCGCAGAGTCACCGCCTTTGCCTTTGCCTTACTAGGGGGAGAACAATGCCTGCCGACTGACTGACCAACTGCTGCTGGGGCCAGTAGCTTGGCCATGGGTATTTGAAGCGCACCAGCCCCCTCAAAAACCCGCCCATGATTAGATGACCGGCGACTGAGCCCGGTTTCCAACTGCAGTTATTAGGTTGTTAGTGGCATAGTCCATGCCATTCTCATCGATTTATGCACTTCACAACGTCTCGTAATGTAGTTTTTTTCGCACTCCTCCGGCGGCTTGTTTTTGGTTTGGTCCTGCTGTGTCCTGTGACCACAGGGACCTTTTGCTTTTCTGGGCCTGTTGAAGAGTGTCGTTTGGCTAATGGCACGAACCTGAGAAGAGGCTTCCACTTTTTGGGAAGCAGGAGTAGGTTCATTTTGGCATTGTCTTGGCCATTTCAAAAACAGACGTAACGGTTGAAATTAAATTGAAATAGAGGGGTTGCATTCATATATAAATGACACTTAATCGGTAGGACTTATGAACTTTGAAATATCTCAATAAAACTATGTTTGGGACCAAAAATGTGTATTCTTGCAGTCTAACGGCAAGAATGAAAAACTTATGAACAGATACAAATAATATCCACCTGCACCAGTGTAAAGGAGTACTTTTTCTGTGCTTTGGTTACCATCCTCAGTTACCATCCTCAGCTCCCGATGTGCAGAGATGTGTGTATGTGTGCCCTGAATGAAAAAGCCTTATAGCCAGTACCCAAGAAACCCCTCGTCCATAAACAATCTTGGTTTGGAGCAGTCGTCTATGCCGGCGGCGGCAGTGGCTCTTTGAAGTACGCCAACTATCAAGATCTAAACGCAGTCATTAAGAACAAACAAAACGACTTTATGGACAGCAAAAAGTACGAAAACAGAACCTAAGGAGAAGTGAAGCCAAATCGATTGTGAGGATTGGAAGTTGCGAGTCCCGGCGATCTTTATCGAACTGCAGACAACTAATGATCTAATAAAACCGAAACCAAGGCATCCCGAGCCACAGATACAGATACAGATACAGATACTTGGCGTGGATTACCGGCCCAAGACGTAGACTCGACTGAACCGAACTAAGCTAAAAACGGAAAGAATACTGGGTTCTGGAGCTACCGGTTGCGACGGCACACAACACAAAAGGAAAAAAAAAGGTACATGAAAAACAAACGCTTGGAAGCTCCAAACGAGCCGACAAGTGGAATCGTGGATGAATCGCGAGGATTCAGGCAGTAAGGGGGGGTATGCAGAGAATCTGAAGAGTTTATCTATGATCTTATATCATGTACTTTCGACATTACAATTGCGGTAAATGCTTCTAGTTTTTAGTAACAGCGCGTACACAAGGCAGCCGCAGCTTTATCAATGGTCAGCAATCATCGCCGAGGCAAAGGCTCAAGCTCTTCGAGATCCTTGATTCGCCTCACTTTGCTTCTGATCGGCCACTGAGGGAAACCTCTTTCAGACCTACATTTTCTGGGGCAATCATATTAAAATTTTATACAATAATTTGGTAATAAAAGCTGTAACCGCTTTGATTGTCTTATTATAATAATTGAATTCCATTTTATGGATAAATAATATTTATGAACATAACTTTACACCAACCGGTGTGGGAAAATTGTTTATTTTTTATTTGCAGTGTTTTGGTACTTTTTGCGGGATTCTGGCAGTGTCGTCTCTGGGTCTGGGCTTTGATTCTAAATCTGAATCTGGCCCCAAAGCGAGTCTTGTGGTTGCTGTATTTGCATGCAATTGCAACGCCGTGGCTCCCGGGCAGGCTGCTGCTGCTGCTGCTGTGCATACAAAAGAGGGAATCTATAGCATATGACCTCTTTTTAGCTTCCTTTCCCAGTTTCAATGCGGCGATTGTTTGTAGCTGTTTCGGCGGACACAATTACAATCACATCCCGATCCCGTCGGCAAGTTGGGTACGCAAATGCGGCTGGCTGCCGGGCCGACGCTTGCTGATCATTTTGATATGGTTCGGATAACAATGAGCCTTTCGGTTTGCTTTCCGACTGGGGCACTAACAAGGCAACTGTAGGATCTCATCGTTGGTTTCAGTTTCTGTTTGAGGCCGTTTCTGGCTGAGCCTTCGATACAATACGATTCTTTTTGTTTGTTTGCCGCCGCCAACGCCGCCAATGAAACTGCAATACCCCCCCTGATCATTCCATTCCGGCTTTTTTTTGTGCCGATCCAAACCCGATTCTTCAGCTAAACCGTTTTTATGGGTCCTGGGATGCCCAGCCATATTATCATAAATATGTATCAAATTGACGTTACCATCTTCTTGAATTTTCATCTACAGACTACTTGTCATTGTCTTTGATTTTCCCTCATCTCGGACTCATTGTCCACGGCCAATGAACTGGTTGAGGGGCGGTAAAGTGGACACTGAATGGCTTAGTCTTTGATAAGCCGACTTTCTGTTTGGCCCTCAATTTTTTGTGTCGTTCAGACCGATAGGATTTAACCATTGAAATTGCAATATAGTTTTATTTTTATACCCAGTTATAGTAAATAACTTATTCTGTACCAGCATCCGTCGATTCATTTTATTCGGTTGAACCTCTGCCTCCCATCGGCTTGGACAATACGCGTTTTTAATTTTGTATGCCCCGAAAGTATGCTTTATTCTAAATGAGCATATTTTTCAAGAAGTTGTCCTATTTAAAATACCTTTTATTACAATTTTTCCACATTTTTCTAAGTGCTGGTAAATGTTACCTATTGTAAGATGTTCCCAGAAATTTGCGATGATCCCCAATTCAGGATCTTTTTGCCATTAAAGCCCACTTTCTTTTTGAAATGTTTATTTCTTATTAATTCGGTCAAGACTAGTTCAATGCCACAAAGGGGATCCAGCCAATCATTGCTTTAACAAATTACCGACTGCCGGGTTCTGGAGTCTTTCCGGCGGGCTGGGCAACAAATATTTATGGGGCAAAGATGAAGCAGTAGCTACTTCTGTTGCCTGCCTGTCGCTTTTCCAAGAAAATTAAGTAACCCAAAAGGCGCCCCCATTCGCATTCGCATTTTACATTCACTTTGCTTCACTTCCTCAATACAGCTGCTGCAATTTAGCTTATGTTTTTAGTTTCCAGGTTCCAGTATTCAAGCAACTAGCGATGATAAATGTTCACTTAATCAGCATTTAGCGTAATTTCAGCTTTTACATTTTCTGTCCATGGCCAGGTCCGCCTCGGTGTCTTCTTTGGCCGCTTATCTTCGGTTCTTTTGGGCTCTTAGCACAGAGCTCTCCAATTCTGAAATTTTGCTCCTTTTGCACCGGATCCCAAAGGTTCTGGTGGCACGGCCAGGCCACTCGCAACTGCAAGTTAGTGACCAATTATTTATGACATGAAATTACAAATTCATTTTGTTTAATTTTTCACAAACGCTATCGTTGGCTTGGTTCTCTCTTTTCCTTCGTCCGCGTCCGCTCACACCTGTTGACTAAGTTTGTACTGAAAGAAAATATTGGGAAGAATATGAACCTTTAATTTAGATAACATTTTTAATTCGTCTGCCTTTTATGTATATTTTTATACCCAGTTCTTTTAAAAAAATAATAAGGGTATATTGAATTCGTGCGAATGTCAAATATGTTACAGGGACAAGGAAGCTTTTCCGACTCTATAAAGTATATATATTCTTGATCAGCATCAACAGCCGTGTCCATCTAGCCATGTCCGTCCGTCCGTCTGATTTTGGAAACTATAATAGATAGAGAAAAACTAATTGCACATTCTAATTCTAGGGATACCAGTTCAGCACAAGTTTATTTTAAAAATCGGCTACCTTCCTGCGCAGCCCCGCAAACCGCCAAATTCTGTGACATCCACAATTTTAGCTCTATAGGCACTAATTTTGGATAGTATATTGATAGGGCCATTATCTATCTGTGTTGCGAAAATCAGCCGGTCACGCCCACTTTTGTTCGAGAAAATGACAAAAATGCGTAGCGTTCTTACTTTTTCTTCCTTATTTTGGACAGATAGGGTGTATTCATTTAATTAAAAGTGATAATTTGAAATTTTCAAAATAGCATTTTTTATGGATTTCATTGATTTTTTAAGCAACCTATAAAAAAAAGGATTCTTTTATCGCAATAATTGGATTGTTAAGAAAAATTGTCGAAGGCAGTTTAAAACCGCTTAAAAAGCCTTAGATCTTTTAGGTGTTTTTTGGGAATCATGTTTTTCGCCGTGTGTTTTTGAAGTTGGCCAAGTGTCTATCACTTAAATGGCTGCCATCCCAAAGGTATGGTCCTAGGGCTATACAATCGGATCTCGGAGTAGATCGGCAAATATGCACCCCGGCGTAATTAACTCGGCCTGGAATCGTAAGTTAGTCACCATTAAACAATTTAAAATTCTCAATGGAGGGAGGGACCCGGCGAAGGCAGAAGGTAAATTGCAATTAGGCTTCTGGCTTCTGCAAATGCAACAGCAACAGCAACAGCAGCAGCGCTTTGGCCAAAGAAGCATAGTAGGCCATTCGGTTTGAGTATTTTATGGCCTGGAGGGCCAGTAGTGGTCAATGCCTGGGTCGGTCCGGTCCGGTCCGGTCTGGCGTGGTCTGGTCTGGAAGTATACATATGTACGGACGTACTACGTATATATTAGTGTATATTAGTTAGATTATGTGGAGGGGATGACGATAATTTCATAATAGCCGCGAGTAAGCGGGACGGGACCATATCCAGGGGGGCGTGGCACATGCAAAAGAGCGAGTCAGCAAGAAAACCTTAGCAGCAAAGCCATCAGATTTTGTACAACTGCATTAGAGAGGCAAGACACGGGGACCATCAATTAAAAAAACTCGGCTCACGGCATTCGCAAAAATGGTAATAACAATAATAAACACTGCTGCCTGCTAGTTGTTAGTGCTAGTTGCTCGTGCTGTTAATTATTAAATTGCGTTTTTGTTGCCACAGAGCTTATTGAGTTGTGGCCCCAGCTGTAGCAGTTAGTAGAAGTCCAGGGTGTTTTTATCATTAAACTGTCGTCTTTTGCATTTCGTATAAAATGCTGGCCACTTGTCACGTCATTCCAGAGGAACTTTGCTGTAGGAGATGGTGGCACTTTTATGGGCATTAGTGCGACTTATGCAACATGAAGTCTGGTCTGGTCTGGTCTGGTCTGGTCTGTTGGTCGGAGTCCTTCAGACGAGGTGTTCATGCGTGCGACATGCCGAGCAGGTTGCTGCCCCGTAGCCCAAGGTGGGTGAATATAAGGATGTACACACATTCTGGCAATACAGGGGCTGTGCTGTCACGCGCTACATTTGAATTTCAAAGTTCCGTCCACTCTCCGAGAGTCGCACGCAGAAATTTCGTATGAAAATCCACTTTTTCAGTTTATGAATTTCTCAAAAAGCACAAAATGACAGTTGCTGTGAGCCAAGGGAGGCACTCGCTCTGCATCCTTAAACCTCTGCATATGCAAATGTACAACGCATTTCGTTAGAACTTTTATGCCAAGTGGCACTTTGTTCAACATATCAAAGGGACTCTTGGGCTGGCTACTGGCTGCTGGCTGAGTTCTTTTTCGCTTTTAGGTTTTTGGGGTTTTCCAAGGGTTGTCTCGAAGTGTCCGAAACCTTTATGCCAGCTTAGTGTGCGAATTGCGGTTATAATCCTAAGTAGGTGTCATAACGGGATAAACCTGGTAAACATTTTCCAACTGGATTGTAATTCTGATTTTATGATCCCAGATTCCTTCAAAAAAGTTTATTGATTGTGTTGCAATGTTCTGGTTATTTTTTGAGTGCTAATCCATCAGTCAATGCAATAAAGCCCTAAATTCGGATCTCCTATTTACGGGATATATACCTACATAAACAAATTTTAAACTTAAAAGAAAACTAGATGTTATTAAGCTCAAGTGTCAAACTATATACAAACTTGTTATTGAAAAGGTAAAGAACATTTTCTTAAATATAAGTAGACTTAATTTTCTGCAAACTTTCGGAAAATACAGTGTACTTATTAAGACTAAAAGTGGCATTCAGTGGCAGATACGACTATGTATATATTTCATTCCGTGGGCAGTGACTGACGCTTGATGTTTTTAGCAGAACTGCGGTCGGGGTCGGATTCAGAATCGGGACTTTGGGGCAGCAGCAGCAACTCGATGCGAACGCTTATGAGCATATTGTATGCTAAATGATGGGATCTCCAAAAGGGGGACATTGCTTCCCAGGGGGGTCGGGACGAGGGGGCTTTGATATTCCAATGACACTTGCCACATGCTGGGTGTGAGTGTGAGTGTGATTGTGAGTGTGTGTCTGTATTCGGACTAGTGTGTGTTGCTGTGCATAATGCGGGAGGGCCATAAATTACATTTGTAGGCGTTGGCAGGTGTCGCCAGAACTGTCTGGAATCGCGATAAATCTTCATGTGAAATAAATTTCATAGAAATTGCTCCACTGAATTTTGTTGGTACGCCTTTTTGGCCAAGTTCACAATGTTTGGGCTTCTGTTGGTTTTGTTTGTTTTGGTTACTGTCAGCGGATGTGAGGCGAAAACGGTTCTGTAGGATTTTGCCTTGCTACTCTCTAATAAACTACTGCCTGCTGGTATCCTTTCGGCTAAATGCAGGGATCCACAGAATTTTCCAGCAAGCTGTTGCACATTTTTTCAGTTTCCTCTTGGTATGGTGATTGTGTGGGTTTTTTCTCTGTAAAACGAAACGCCGTCGGACCAAAACTCAAGTCTTGAAATTCCGGCGGAACTGCGCATGGAATATATCTCCGAGTTGCAATGTTAGTTACAGCGGCCACTGCAATTTAGCTGAAGATGTAGGACCAAAAGAGCCGGAAAATAAATAATATGCACTATGCACTGTCAAACAGAAGTGCTCCAATTGTGGCTTACAACATTTGTTCCAATCTTAACATGACAGGCTCCATTTAAGCTAACTATTAAATCGCAACAGCTCCCAATTGAAATCTGAGAAAACGATCCGGCGGCCACGAATTGGAGCTACACACCAAGCTCACATGTATCTCATTTTTTTATGATCGATCAGTCCATTAAATAATGAGCAGCCCGGCGTGGTCAAAGTAGATCCCGAGACTGCAACGTTCCAGTTTCAGACTGCCATTTATCGCTCCCTGGGCTCCACTTGGACTCCCAGACTACCACATCCACTTTTACTTCGACACGGTTCTGTTTGAATTCCATCGTGATTTGTAACGACATTTATATTCCCCCGCGAAATTAGAGACAGGACGTTGAAGGAGGAGCATGTTCCTGTCCCTGGTTGCTGTTGGCCCTGCCCTTACCCGTTTTTATTTGTGCACAAACAAAAAAANAAAAAAAAACTGCAATTTGAGTAGACAATCGTTATGATTCTATAGGCAAATTGAATTAAAAATTTATCATCATTTTTTTATGGATTAAAAATGGAAATGGATTAAAATAAAGCACATATAGATTGATATCTATATGGCAAAGGTTAATGTTTTCAGTGTGTCCTTTAGTTTTGCTGGTTCATCGTGCAAGAGCTGCGGCTTTAGCGAAGAAGCTCTATCTTCTTCATCCGCTAGTGCATTCCCAGATTCCACGATTCCCAGCTCGGGCCTACGCATTTCCCTCCCGTTTGGCCTTCTGGGTTCTAGTCTTGCTGCCATGTTGATGGCTATCGCCGATGATGAAGTCGGGGCCAGGACGGCCCATCATAGTCACTCACTTACTCCCCGTTTGTGAAGAAACAGCGGATGGAGGATGTGCATGTGACTGGTGATGTGGTAGCAGTTTTTTAATCGGTATGAGGATGTGTATAGGCATCGGGACACACGAGAGCCTCTTGTGGCCGCTCCGCTGATTAGCCGGTTAATTCAGTTAGCCCGCCAGTTTCGCCCTATCATGTGCTTGGCCCTGAGGGTGTGTCTCTCGGTTCATTATTAGTGGATCGAGATGGCAGGCTCTGTGATTCTTAACTGATGACATTCCGATGCTAGAAGGCACGGCCAGTTTATGTTAAAAGCTAAACTGGAGGCATTCAATTGAAAATATTACAAATTGTAATATATGAAACTTAATTCTATTGTTAAACTTTCCCTGACGTGACTCCAATGGTATTTATAACAACGCTTTTAAACCAAACCCCATTGTCAAAGAGAAAAAACAATCGACTCTCGCACTTGTCATCTATCCAATTCCGGAAAAATGCGCCGGTTTCCTATCGAGCAAAGGCAAACGACTCAATAAGAAAAAATATATTGCGAGCAATAAAAATCGGTTATAATGCTGCCGTTGCAACGCGGCTGCGGTGGCTCCAGTTGCAGTTGCAGTTGCCGCAATGTTTCTGCAGGCTACTGCGACAAATGCCGACAAAGCGACGCAAACCGGCGCCGATCGGAGAGACCCTGGCTATGGCAGGAACCTGACCATCATTAAGAATGTCATTTGTACCAATAAATTCGAATGGTTTCGCATTGCGATTGCGGCGGTTCTTCTTTGCCAAGCGATCGATATGGCTATTAAATTTAACAATTAGAATTTATCAATGGGTCGCGGCGATCTCTCAGATTTAATTGTGTCAGCCCAGGAACAGGCCGGAAAGTCATAATTTACGGCCCATAATGTCGCAGATGTACATATGTATGTTGCAAGCTGTGACCGAGCCACAAAGGCGGTCGCAGCAGCGGCCTGAAAACCAAATTCGATGCCAACATGGCAATTTCAAAAATTACATCGTGATCACAGTCGGGGTTTTTGGAGTGCAACCAAAGTTCAGAACAATTTTGGTCCCCGGCAGCCGCCAATAGGCAACAAAACGGCCACAAGCGCCCGCCGACAACAGGAAAATGGACACCAACCAGCAACTGCATCAGCGACACGAAGGAATTCCGCTGGAGATCGAAGTGCGCCTGTGCAGCAAATTCAAATTGCATCGTGTGCAAGAAAATTAGTCTTGGCCCTGGCTCTGGCTCTGGCTCTGGCTCTTTTGGCTCTTGGCTTTTGGATCACCGATCCCGACTCCGATCCCAATCCCAATTCCGCAGCCAAAGGCTACAGGAACAACATTGCAAAAACAGCCACCAATGAGCGCGGCATGTAGGCAGGTATATAATAATAAGAGCAGCTTGGCGGCACCCTCTGCTCCTCGGTCAGCGCAAAACTAATCAAGGACTAAAGCTAAATCCAATCCGATTGTACCAGCAAAAAGCATCAGGCGCTCTCAGTCAGCTTTAAAAAAATAAAAATAAAATAAAAAGAAAACTTGCTCGCAGCGATAAGCGTAAAGTTATGCACTCAAACAAAAACTCTAATAATGAATTCTAAATTTGTTTCAAAATGTTATGAGATGACTTAGCTCACCCATCCCATCCCTGAATTTATCAGGATTTAAAGAAATCTTCTGGATTAAGTATTTAAGTTCTAAGTAGTTTCTATTTTGCGCTTTATGAGAGAACATATTTTATCCCGACTTGCATTTCATGGCAGTGTAGCAGGCATATCTTTGCCTGTCTGCCCTCTAGCCATGGGTATCAATGGGTTTTTGGCCAGATCCAGGAATCCCTCTGCCATGTTGGTCAGTTTTGAGTCGGCAGCAGTTTTTGGCCCAGGCAACTGTTGATGTTTCGAGGCGGTCGCACGTCGGCAGCAGCAGCAGCGGCAGCAGCAGAAACAACAGCAACGGCAACAGCAGCTCTACTTGCGATTCGTGAAGTAATTACTATAATTACCTTCAAGGTAGATTTTCCAAAACGATGAGAGGGATCGCGAGGAAAAAGCTGACCGCGGGAGGAGCCGGGTACGGACGAGGGGCTGTTACTGGCCATTGGTAGATCTGGCCAAAAAGCCGTTTGGCCGGCCTGCCCCTTCTGTCTTTTTTGTAATAATTCGGCCCGGTTGGGTTCGGTTCGGTTGTGGTTGTGTTGGCCTGCTACTCGGGCTGTTATTATTATTATATGATACACCATTGCAATGGCTGTCTCGCCAGGTTTGTTGGCTGCCAATTTCTTATGTTGCTACAGTTTGTTCTTTGGTCTTTTCTTGCCTGCTTTCCCCTTCAGACGGGACTTAATCGGAAATTAAAGCTGCCACGACTTTAATTTTCGCTGCAATTTAGCTCCGGTTGCAGGGTAACCATTTTGCAATTCTTGTTGCTTTTCTTTGTTTATTTTTTATTTTTTCTAATACAGCAACGAGTACGAGCACTGGATGTACCTGGGAACATCTTTTGCCACGTAATTGTTTGACTCATAAATCATACAAAATTTCTTCTGTAATTTTATGAAAAAAATCCAAGGGGGGCAGGGCATACATTTTCACCGACTACAAATTACTTGCCAGACCTAACACGATATAAAGTATACTCTAGCCATCGAAACACGAGTGTTCGTCTTTTTTTTTATTTTGGTAGAAGTCTCTTCAGGGCAACTGGCTGTTCATTACCAGCAAAGTTTGTGCGAGAAATCAAATGTCCAAGAAACTTTTACATAATTTCCAAAGAGTTAAAACGGCTTGGATCGAAAAGAACAAAAAATAAATCTTTTCAAAAAGTTCTCCCTCTCCCTCCGTCGAGTGCATCTCCTCCGAAGTTGTTGAATTCAAACTAACTACATTTTGATGTAATTCATACAATTTCCATTTGTCTAACCATCCATTAATCATTCGCACGCTGCTGAGCACAGTTGTAAGGGGGGAAAGGCCTTTCAAAGAGAGGTCAGGGTTGAGGCGACCAAATTTGAAGCTTTATTTACGTGTGACAATCGGGCGACAAGTTGAGAGTCAAAACCATCCCCGGTCACACGAAAAAGTTACGCCCTAAATTTATTCATTTGGTCTGACAACTTTTCCGGGATTCGAAAGAATCCGATAGCAAAGGCGATGGCAAAAGTTATAGGCGCAGTGAAGCATGGCCTGCAAATTGGTACACCTAGACGCTTTACTGACTTACCAAAAACAAAAGGCGGTCAAAAGACCAAGACCGATAGGGTGAGATATGGATACTTCGGCCAAATTCAGATACTTTGCGGCGATAAAGACAACGCTTGATTATTATGAGAACAGCCAAATCACGGTGGCACTGGAATTTATTTAGCTTGTATATTTATTTATGAGCTTGTCCTGAGTAAAGACAAAGGAAATCCCAAATTCATTGCCAGCGACCCTGATCCCAGAACTCACTGCCCGAATCACCGCCTGAAACTGAAGCTTAAACAGGAACAGAATCTGAATCACTCAAGTGCGAACGGAAACGGGCGCGCAGAACATCAAAACTTTGTCCTGACATTGGACAGGAAATCAGCTATTAAGCAACCAACCACCAGTAACCAGATCGAGTCAGTCGCCAGTTGTTAGTTAGAAACACAGAAAGAAATCTTTAATAAACGTAGCTAAATGATAAATTAATTGATTGGCTATATTGTTTTTGGCTATATATAGATTTTGGCTAAACCTGTACTAATATCATATACAAATTAGGAAGTAACAATTCAAAACTAAGAATCTTTATCAGAAAATTGCACTAAATTAGGCACAAGATTGTGGAAACTGCAGCCATTTGATATGCTTAACCGTAGGACACCTATGGACAATGGATTGCTTAATTTTTGGTATTAACTGCTGTTTTGTGGTAACATTCTGGCTTCCAGTTGGACTCATCAGTGTCCACATATTTTAATTTCGTTGAATCGGAGCTCAAAAACCAATTGCAATATCGATATGTAGTTCGCTGACACCAACTGGACACGTCCATATTGGTATGTTGGGTCTTAAAAAGTATCTTTCCCCTCCCGAAATGTTTTCCCTTAATCAACGAGCTGTGTGACCTTTGGAGGTTTGCATTTTTGCGCAGATTGTATTTTTGTATTTCCTTGTTTAGCTCAAAATTTATGCTCATATGGCGCTTCCGATAAGATCGAAAACTCCTTGCCGACTTAACGTGAATTTTTTTGCTTTCTGTCAACGTGCTGAGGGCCGAAACAGAATCCAAGCCAAAAACAACCACAAGTCGTTGAAAGCATTATCAAATATTATGCATATTTTGTGTGCTCCAACAATTTTTTTCGCTTACTGGGATGAGGAGAGATACAAAATCGGGGATGGTGCTATTTCGGGCCCTCTGCTTTAGAATGTCTACAAAGTTTGCTTTATCTCATGCATAAATCAGTTGCAAAAATAAACAAAAATTGTATATGAGAGTTGACAGGCGGCGTTGGGAAGAGTGAAGGGAGTGGGTGGACGGTCCTTCTATCATGGGTTCTGGAAATGGAGAACACAAAAATTTGGAGTATATAGAACTGACATGGAAATTCATATGCACAAGTGCGAAGTAAAGAACTTAATAAGAAGAATATTACTCAAGGAGAGCAATCGCGTGACTCACAGACAAATCCAAATTTGCATCGAAAGCTGTAAGTCGGCAGATTAGTCGGGCAATCCTTTACGCTATTATTCACACCAATAAATTTCCTAGAACTGCATTGAAATGAGTTTCTTCTGCTTAATACGTCATTTAAGACTTCAACTAGACGTAGTTGTTGGCAGAAGTCAACAAAAGCTCATCAATTGGCATGTCCGGTAATCCAAATCACCCTGCTTCCTCCGTCATTCTGTCGCACTGGTGCCTCCTTCTTCACCCAAAAAGCCGTATGCTCGTTCACTTCCGATTCTTTTGATGGGGTCGCCCGTTTCTAATGACGCCTCCCACACAAATTAAGCTAATGCGATGGCACCAGCTGCTTTTGCATCTTTTCCCCTGCTCTGTGCAAACGGGAAAATGCAAACTGCACTTGTGCTCCTGTCATTCTGCTGGCGATGAGGACCCGGATGTGGATGAGATTGCCAGCCGGCGAAGCCTAAGAGAAATGAGACGGAGCCAAAAACCAACAATCAAAACGAGTGAAATTGGATGGTATGGGGTATGGGCGCAGTGACCAAGGCAAAGGTTCAAAATATGTACCAGCTGCACGTAGCAGAACAATGTTTACTATATCTTTCAAGAAAGAAAAAAAAAGAATATTAACTTTAATTAAAATTTAAACTGAATTAGTTCTTTTTTTTGCGTAGCTTGGCTTCTTCTAAATATTAAAAATCAACCATATATTAGATAATTTGTTGTATAAAATATGCAAGGACAAGTTAGTTAAATTATATATAATTTTTATTTTTCATTTGATGCAGATTTGTATTCATTATTTGAATGGTTCTTTGAGTGCTACGGATTCCGGGGATCCTCTGGCGTGTCCGTTCATTTCGGGTCGTTTGGGTCTTGTCGTTGTCGTTTGTCCCTTCATTTTGACACGATAACGCGCCTTCTATGCCTGCCATTGCAAGCAGCCCCCATATCCTCTGGGTTGCCCTCTGCCCACTACCATCCTTAACTCTGGATCCCAACCCAACAATCTTTGGCATTGCGCTGTCGCTCGACATCTCATAAAGTACATGACAGGACATTAGAAAACAAGAGCACCAACGAAGTCCACGCCGACGCCTTCGCCATGAGAGGAAGGCGGCCAAAAATCGGGGGCTGCAGGGGCGAGGCCGTGGTGCATGCAAATTTGGCGCTACTATGAACAGTACCACCACATGGCCGTCACCATCTGCATTTTGGGCAGCGAGCGAACGCTTGTCGTATACATGAAATGGGTTTGTATCGTTGCTAAAGTTATTTGACATTTCTTGGACCTCTTGCATTTTTACGAGCCTAGTGCCTGACATTGTTGAGGGATCCATTCCGTCTTGTTTTACTCTGTGTGACTCAGTTTCATTCGTCTCTTCTCTTCGGTGTTTACCATACATAGATAAAACTTATTATGTCGGAGATGTTTGTCATTAGGTGGCTGTAAACGTTTATTTATGATTTTATGGGAAATGTTGCCCTGGTAATATGGGTGTTATATTCTTTACTAAATAATCAATTCTGTAATGGGTATATTATAGAAACCTCAAAAAGACAATACACTGTGGATTTTTGAATTATCACTGAGGTCTTGGGCATAACATTCGCAGCTTTGTTTCTATTTGTGTTTATGCTCCTCAGCTCCAATGCAGCACCAGCTCCAGAGTCCAAGTCTGGGTCTGGCAGACGTTGACAAGAAAACGCCATTTTCTGATTGAATGTCACACAAAAGGCAGTGCCAAAAATGGTTGTCGGGCGGTCGGAAGGGACCACGTCTGGAAGCGGGTGCGCTTAGATGGCATATAAGGCGTAGGGGCGTCAGCGGGCTTATCAACATGCACACGAAAATTGCCAAAAGGGCAGGCGGTCAGTTTAGCCAATCGCAAAACGCAGCTGCTGCATGAGGCAAAAGGCAAAAGGCAAAGGGTCACGAAAATGTTGGAAGAAGGGGGGCGGTGTGTGTGTGGGTGGGGAATTGGAAAAGTAGTTGGGGACGCCACCTCGTAGCCAAGAGCAACAGCGACAACAACAAACAACGGCAACCACGACGACGACGATGACGACGACGCCGCCGACGCCACTTTGGACATGCGCGCGCGCCCCAATCTTGCATGCAAATGTACCTACTCTCCTATCGGACACACATCCCTCCTTGCCCCAACGCCCAGAGACACACCCGTCACCCTTTGGGCCTGCTCATGCTGCACATGTACTTTTCCTGTGGTGTCCCTTTGACGGCGACGAGTAGGTGGTACAGAATGTTTGCGTGCCACGCAACATGCAAACATTTTTGAGTTAACTTTGGAGCGGTCCCCTCCTCCCCCTGGTGACTCCTTCCCATGCACTACGCACTTTTGACTCTTGGTAGTGTTAAATGCCACACAGACACAAACTACAAACTACAATGCAGCGCATGTCAAGCTGCAATGCCGCAACAAGCGCAATTTCTTTTAAGCCACATCCCCGCACAAACTGCAACTTGGCGGTTGCGATGCCAATGCGCATGGTTATGTGACGATCCATATGCAGTTGGATGCTTGGATACAATTAAGGCAGAGTTGTGTATGAAAGACCTCGAACTTTTTTTCATACTCCATTGAGTTGGGGCGGCGATTTGGTGGGTGGGCAGTGAGACCGCTATTCGGTTACAAATTTATATCATGTTTCATAGACTTATTTAATTAGAAACACTATTCTGCTTGTGCTTAGATTATTAATGGAAAATTAAATCAATTATTCCTGCACTGCTTCGCATTTATACATTTTCAGATACAAAAATGGTACCTATTCTCATAAACACGTTTGACCAATTTATAATCTATTTTAATTAGAGCTATGTGTTGTTAGAACACTGCTCTGGTTCACTCGAGTAACTTTAGGTGGTCATTGGCAATGCAATTAAAGGTTAATGAAGAATTGCCTTTTAATTTGTCAAGTGGCTGCCGGACGGGCCCTCCTGTTGAAAATTCAGGCCAAGGCAGAGCTTAATTTGCAGGACAGCAGATTCGAGCAGAACAGAATTAATTATTAATTTAACAAACGTCGCATGTTGCACAAAATAATTGACAAATTTTCATATTTAATTGAAGAGCGAAGCGCAGCTGCTGTGTTTTCAGTCTGTCACCGGGGGCTGAAATTCATAAACAATGCGACGTGTCAATGTTCGCGTCCATGCAGCTCATATATTCCCGCACACAGCTGCCTGTGAAATGTCAGACAGATACACAGAGCGAAATGATTTTCCAAGGGGCCTCAAGGGGTCAAGCGTGGGAGGTCATCCCCGGCCGAATATGACGCAAGACTCCTCTGAAAATTTATTTAACAGCCAGATGGAGACGTCTCCGATCCTCCATCTCGGAGATGGTAAGAGCTTTTGCTCTTGGTGCGTTATGCATGTGCACAGATCAAGTTTATTTCACGCCCCTTTCCGCCTTCGCAATTTGCACTAAACTTTATTTGCTTAGACATATTTGACCATATACTAAGTATGTTTACATATCGAATGTAAATCATGCAATACTTACTGACATATAATCAATACTTCAACGTACGATGTACGTAATAAACATTTGTAGAAAGTGTAAACTAGAAGTCCAAGTTATTGGTAGTTGGAGATGATTCAATATAATTTATTTTTAATGGCATATAAGCGTAATCCGTGGTACATACCCTATTGGTATAAACTAGCTTCCGGTATAAACGTATTAAATTTGAAATATCTGATTTGCAAGGAATTTGAAATTGAATTCAAATCAGAGTCGCCGGCAATGTTAATATTATAGCTATTTGGAATGGTTCCGATAATGCGGCTGCAAATGAAATGCACACAAACATACAGATAAATAAAATTGAAAAATTATGTACATTATATTAAAAAGCCCCAAAATAAACGACAATCGGAAGCGCAGCCATTTAAGTGGAAGTTAACATCCGTCCGACAGTGGCAGTGCCAACTGCCACAGCCACCTTCCTCCTCTGCTGCCCCCCACTCATCCTTTCGGATTATCCATTGTTTAAAATAAAATAAAATTGCATATTATTTGCCGTATCGGACATTTCAGTTGTCATTTCATTGTCGTATTTGTTGCTGTTAATGCAAAATAAAAAGCCATCGCATCGCCCACACTGCCGATGTCTCACAGTGCCAACCTACCCAGCCACCGAGCTGAATTTTCACCACCGCCGCGTCGGTGTCCTGTGTCAGTTTCATGCCACACTACTGCAGCATTCCTATGCAGCGCAGCTCTAATGCAAACCGTTCGTTCAGCCAGTTGGCCACCAGTCCGATTATAGGCCCAATTTCCCTCTCGGACAACCAACGTTTTAATAGCGCTCATGATTTCCGAAAATTGAAAATAAATTAGTTGTATATCATTTTGTTGGGTATCTTTCCCCTTATCCCGCCACCAGGAAGTTCTCTTCGTCTCTGTCTCTGTTTGCATAATTAAACTTTAGCGTATATCCTGTTCCCAAATTGACATTTTGAGAACTCTAAATGTCCCGTCACTGGCATACAAAAAGGTTACCAAATAATTGTAAATATCTTTGTCGAAATACCCTCACTAAGAGAGGTAACATTGGTAATGGGCAATGTAAACACATATGGGATTTAAAATTTGTTCTTATGTGAGATTGCCTAAAATACATACATCTAATATTGTCTGGTATTATCGATAGATCGATCACTTGCTTACATTATATAATTTACCATATGATATTTTTACCTCAAACCAATGACCCCCTAAATTTAATTATTCCTTGTCATTTTACCATTATGTAGTCTAATTAGCGGCGTATGTTATGGAACTTATTTTCAATTCGATTAGCAGGCATTTCAAACTTGAGCTGTCAGATAGTGATAAAACGACATTTTGTTGCTAGCCAATATTCCCTTGCCCAGTTGGTTGCGGGAAAGTGCTAAATTATGGTCATTTTGGTTTTTAATTTGTGCAGTTTGTTGGAGTTTTTGCTAATAAATGCAAAAGCCAAATGTCGGGTAGGCATGTTAGGTTAATTGAAGCTACGCTTTCAATAGAATGGGAAATGCCTAAAATCATTTAGCACTTTTCAAATTGTCAATAAAGTTTTATTTATTTCCATTTGCCAGGCCGGTCTTTTTGAGCTTGGGTCGACAGCCTTCGAAAGTTTGAATAGTTAATTTGAATAGCGGTCTCCGGAGGTAATTTGTAGACAAATTCTAACGTGAGAGGTTATTCTTGCCTCATGGTCTTCGCTAATTAAAAATTAGAGTAGCCATAAGAAATTCTACTTGGCCACCTGGCTGGCCTAAAAGCTAAAAGCCGCTGTTCAATTTTAATTAAACTCGCAGCCTTGGCTAATTGGGAATTGTTTTGGCCGCAACCAGATGTCCGCCCAACGGCCCAACAAAGCGTAAGATCCCCGCGAAGAGCCCAATAAACAAATTCCGTGGCATGTTTAACACTTTCCGCAGGATACACAGAAATTAAGGGCTATCTTCTGGGCTTTCTGGCCAGTGTCATGGGAATCATTGTACGGAAAGGGTAGCCTTCCGGGGGTGGGCTAAAAACTTTTGTATGAATTTAATTTCATTCCGTGCCTCGATTAGTGTCCCCTCTCTAGGCCGCTGCCATTGTTGAAATTGTTACGCAGCCATTAAGACATTTTATAATTCTTTATGGAGCAGCCCCCCCTTACAGCGAAATCCAACTAATGGCAAAATGAAAGAGACGCCGTGGGTGGTGCCCCAAAAGGATGTTTTTGGAAATTAGCATTGTTGCAAGGACGGTGCCCCTTATCCCCTTATCTAGAGCGACCCATACAAATTATTATACCAATAATTCGATGTTTCCTGAGGCGCATATCAATAGGAAGCGGACGAGTTATTATGTAGTAGCATTTTTAGATATTTCTGAAACATTTCCTATTTGACGTATAGTATTGTATGTGAATTTTGTATAAGCACCTTCAAATACGCATTCGCATCTCAATTATCGCACTGTCGGGCGGGCGGTTTAAAGAAAGTCAACCCCTTTCTTCGTGTGCCGGTGGTGCGGTTGATTTACGACACCCAAGCGGCGTCACCTGAGATTAAAAAAGTAAAAAGCTTGTCGAAAGTGGAAAGTGGAAAAAAAGGAGCAGTCGAGGGGGAACGCATGAAAGCCTGAAAGGGCGCAAAGGAGTCGCCGGAGAAATAAAGGCATTAAAATCACTGACAGGCAAAAGGATTGTGCGGCAATCATACACCCACCCATACACCGACTATATATATATATATATGTATGTGTACATGCGGGTCTGCCGTCAAAAAGGGCAACATCATTGGCACCATATGTTGCGTAATTTGTGTTATTGCCACACCACCTTATATGCATATGTATACTGTGAGCGTCGGGCACTTTCTTTTAACCCTTAACCTTTAACCCCCTCTTCCCCCGACTCTCACCCCTTTGTCGCCACCGTGTGGTTGGTTTTCGAAATCGATATTTAGTTTTTAATTTTAATTCAAATTGCCACATAACGTATGGCCCTGCACTCCATTTTAATTGAATTCATTCTCACATACTCCTACTCGTATGAGTTCACCATACAAATACGGGAATTCGCGCCTTGCCACGCCCGTCGCTCCATGACCGCCCCTTCTGGAATCCCACGCAGGCACAATCGCATGTATAAATTACCTCATCGCCGATAATTGCAGGCCATCAATCTTGGGCACATCACACAGGAAAATTGTCAACGCGCGCAAAAAGTCATCAGACTCGAACACTTTTCCAGCTTAATGGCCAAAGGAGTTGTCTACCTGTGTGTGGTTTTCGAAGAGACAGAAGGGAAGAGACACAAGGGGCATAGGTGGGCTTCATTAGAGTGCCACACAAACCGCTGCATGCACCACTGGGTGTTAGAACTCGCAAATTGTATTTTCAAAGCTTAGAAATTCAATATTGTGTACGACCTTAAACTTTAAACTTGCTGTTTCTGATATGACTTAATAAAAAAATGTATAATCTACGTTTGTGCACTAGACTGCATGAATGCATCCAAAACGGAAAATGAATCACCTATTTTAGTTGTACAGCAAAATTGGTGTGCAGTAGTCAACACTATACAATGTTTTGGTGTGCAGTTAACTTACTGTACAGTGTGTGAAATTTCATGACTGTCATGCTTCAAATGAATACATCCATGCAGAAGTCTATTGTGCACATCGAAATAGTTTCAAATTGTTTATACTAAGCTTTGGGAATTTTTCTAGGCATTTGGGGATGCTTTCCTTTCGTTTGGTCTCGTTTTTTTTTGGTTTATTGCCATACCGAGCAACCAGCAGGGTTTGATGACAGGCGGTATGTCTTGGCCCGCTGCTGAATTGGACTGGCAATTACTCGCAGAATCGCCTACAATCTTATCACGCATCCAACGCCCACGGCCACCCGCTCAGGCACATCATTAACAAGGCAGATCCCCGTTGGCCAAATTACTCATTGGAAAATGTTGCCAGCCTGAGAGGAGCAACATCTGGGTGGGTGGCACACATTTGAGCAAACGGTTAGCACAACCTACTCATTGCCAGTCAGTTGACGGAGGCAACGCACAGACTGCGCCAAAAGTCAAAATATGTAGATTGCAATAAATCAAATAGCAATTACACGAAATTAGGCATGTTTTCTCAATTTTGCACAGATGAAGGCGAGTGGAGTAGCGGCGGACTATGTGGTTAGATGGTAAACGGAGCTCGTGGGTGGGTAAACGCGTGTGGCCAAGTCCTTGGTATTCCAGAATCCCACCCACTAGCAGCATTAATTGCAGCAGCTGGGCCAGAGTCGATGCCGGTAAAATAGCGGGAATGTGTGAAATTGGCAAAAAGGGTTCACAGGGACAAACTTGAACTTGTCTGGCTGAGACTTACACAGACGGTCCTTCCACATTTCGAAGGGTTTGGGTGCGGCAGCATATGCGCTGGTTTTCTAATTACGTAAAGTTCGCCATGTTGTTGCCAATGTTGTGACGATGTTGCAGCTGCAACTCTGCCAAAGCGCCGTGGGGGAAGCAGCACAACCACCGAACAGCGACGACAACCAGACAACCAACTATAACGTACAACATGCGCCGGGAGATGCTTCTCCCTAGTCCCCGCCTCCAGGATCTTGGCCAATTCCTGTTTCTTGTTCTGCCTTGCCCCGGCTGAGTGCGTGCTAAGAGCATATTTATCTTGCTGCCGAAACCTTTGGATTTTTATTACAAATCAATTGAAGCATCATTAGCATAATTTATACAAAGCGATCGCTTAATGAACTTGGCGGGAAATGGGAAGATTAAGGGTTGTAGAATAGACTGTTAACATAGGTCTGCTTCTTGATCGGAAAAAATCTGTCAATTTATGAATTCCTACCTAAAAATTAATTTCATTCAATCTTTCGTAGTGGGGACTTCTATACTATATCTTCAAAATATCCAATATATGAATGTATTTTTGTTCAGTGCATTATCTGCTACAGTTAGCCAATTTGGAGCTCAGTTCCCGATCGGCGCCTAATCACCATCATCAGTCAAACGGAAAATCTACCTAGCCGCTTTAACGGCGCCCTGACACTTTGACTTAAACCTTTCGCTGCTGCCTGTCTCGGATGCCAGTCTGTCTTCCTGGGGACCCAGGTCCCAAGTCCCAGGTCCCCAGTCCTCAGTTGCAAGTTACAAGCCCAGAATAGTCGTCTGGGAGCGGTGCCAGGCACATTTGTATCTTGAACGGCGATCGGTCACGTAGCTGGAGCTGGAGCTGGAGGTGGAGATTTTGAGGAGATCGGTGACCAAATGTAGCGCCAATTGCTACGCATTTTCGACCAGAAGGCGCCTATAACAAATGCCAATCGTGTCGTGGCGACGCCAACGATATTTAATTGTTTCTGCGGCGACAACAACTTATCGGGGAATTCCGATCGGAATTTTTAATTTCTGCAAGGCCTGTGCAGTTCGTTTTCTTGGATTTTTTTTTGGATTTTTTATTTGCGAGCGTCACTGCAGAATGCATAAGGCATAGCTTTTGTTGCTTCTGCATTATGCAAATACAATATGAGACTTGGTCGGACAAAGAGACGGACCAGGTTCTGAAAAGTTGGCCAACTGTAATTACCGGACCTGGCCTTAACCCTGCTCGTCTTCCTCCTCCTTCTCCCGCTGACAACTTTTTCACACCTGTTCAAACAAGTTAATTAACAGCTCGAAAAACTACTTATTAAAAACTAAAAAAAAAACAAAAAAACCGGAGAGAAGAGCACAAACAAAAAATGAAAATAAAATAAAAGAAAGCAAAAACTGAAACAACGGACGAGGAGCCCGCGCAGCCTATGGGAAAGTTTCTAATTAAATGATTGTCATCTCTTCTGCGCCAAGTGGACAAATGGATGGTGACCACCGTCAGGAGGAGCTCGGAGCAGCGAGATTGTAGTGCAAACTTTTGTCATTATGCAGGCACAGAATAAGCAAAACAAAACCAAACAAAAAGTTACCGACGAAAAAAATACAATAAGTTAAAACATAGTAAACAAACAACTGAAATTATTAGCCAAGACGAGGGGCAGAGAGTCACAGAGTCGTCCGGCCGTCCAGCTTTTGTATAATCCACTCCAATGAGGTCATAAGCATTATACATACCATACATCATCTGTAATGAAGCGATTTCCCCAACTCCCCCAGATGTGGGTTTGCCATTTTGGCGACAAAAAAAATGAACACCGTTTTTTAATGGATTGTAGATTGGAGCCGTGTGTTGGCCATTCAATTAATGTAAGTAATGAAAGAGCTGCTAACTTTGGCCAGGCAACTGGAAACTGGCAACTGCATCTCTCAATTAAGCTGCGAAATCTGAAAAATTGAATCTCGCAGATAATGAAGTTGCTCCGAGTCGGCCATGTGTAGAGCTGTGTGTCTTGGCACTTAAAGGATTGACAATTTATGATGTCGGAGCCTCGAGTGGCGGCGAGCCGGCAAAAAGTGTCAATCTGGTAAATGTAGATTCGCCAGCGCCAGCTGAGAGCCTTGACCGCTTGATGGAACTTGCCAGCTTAAAACAAATGCCAAACAAAATGTCAACTATAATTAAATAAATAAGCATACGCTGTTAAAGAATACCCAAAAGTTCGCTTAACAAAGGTTTCGAGGTTTTATCTTTTAGAAATTGAGATAATAATATACTCATCCTTCTATAATAATTAATATTATATTAATTTTAGATTCTAAAGATGAGAAGACCACCTCAAATTTCCTGTTAATACTTCTCCATTTGGTTCAAAACACGAAAATTTAAATTTAATAGACATGAAGTTCAAGAGTTTAAGAATACTGTGGGAGCTACGGAGATATTCAATTGACTTTTGACCTCATGCTAATTTTGCTGATAAAAGTTCACTTTCTTTTCAATTGAACTATAAGTGGAAGTGGAATATCGATGCATTTCAAATGAACTTTTGGGTGGGAACTGCAATAATAGTCCGATTAAGTGCGGGCTCTGCAACACTCAGGAACGAATCTATTTTTATTTCATTCGGTTCGATTTCATTTCATTAACAAACCCAAAAGGCGGCATGAAGCACCAGCAAAAAAGGGTTAAAAAAGCAATAAATAAAACAAGTGGCAGCCACGGCGACAGCAACGATATTTGGTGAGTTACGAGTTGAGGAAGGGAGGGTATGATGCAGGATTTCGGAATGGGTTTGTACTTGGATTTGGGATTGGGATTGGGATTGGGATTGTGTGACAGGCAAATCGCCAAACGAATGCCATAGGGATGCCTACTCCGCCCCCTTTCCTGTTCGGCATTTTCATTTTGCAAATTTGTTTTGCTTGTTCCGTTTGGCTTCATTTCCGTTTCCTGCGCTTCTCCATTTCGCCATTTTACTTTTCGTCTGCCAGAAAGTGAATGTCCTGCCAGCTAGGCGGCTGTCGATAAGAAAGTGCGTGTGAAAAGGGTTCCTTCTTGGCCGCTAGTTGCATAAATTTGAATTATATTATTGCAAGAATATCCTGCGACTGCCCAGCCGATGCCGGCGACTTTTGGCTGACTGCAATTTGTGTGCGGAATATGTTTCCGCATATATTATGGAGATTTCTGTATTGCCCCGATCCCAGCCAATCCAATGCCAATGCATGATATACTCCCCCCGGGTGGTTCACATATCCTGGTGGGGATTTGCCTAAATCAAAAGTGCGTGCTCTTGAATTTATCAAAGGTGGATGGACCAGCGGCCTTCGTCCTTTCTGAGCTGAGCTGAGCTTTGTGTGGTATTATTTTTTGCCTTCGGGTGGTAGTTCTTTTTGTTGGCTTTTTGTGTGTTTGTCCGTCTGCGGTTGCGAGCTTGTTTGTTTGGCAAGCGCCGTGATTTATGGCCTCAAGTTTTCAGGGCGCGTGCCAAGTCCCTCGGATTACGAAAAGTGCCCTGGAACGGCCATTAGAAATTTGCACATCTATAGCCCAAACGACAAAAAAAAAATTCTGCGAGAGTGCAAAACATGACACTTGGCGTTTATGTTAATCACCTACCTGAAAGGCCAAGCAGCTGCATCCTAGTCTCAGTTTTAGTCTCAGTCACAGCCAGCATCTCATGTGTTCCACAGTCATGTTGACAATGACAAATACGCACACGAGTATAGTACACAGAAAGCACTCAACACCTACCATTTACCATTTAGTAAATACACAAATACGCAAACACCCGGGAATCCAGGAGACAGATTTGCACTTTTCGGCCGGCACGAAAAGTGGGGCTAATGAGTCGAATTGAACATTTGCTCGGCAACTCATTAAACCAGCCGGTTGTAGCTGCAACTGCAACTGCAACGGCGAGATAATGATGAATTTCCATAAGTCGCTGCAGAACAGAACGCAACTCGCCCATTAATCTTGCCCAGGAGACATGGGAACGGGAATGGGAATGTTTGGATTGGGTTGGGTCAGATTGAGTTGGGTACGTCGTCTGTCTACGATTCGTTGGTCGAAGGAGCTGTATCTTGTAGATACACTTTGGCTGCCCGCTGTTGTGTTGACATGCGTATGCGATGTTAATTGCAAAAAAAGGATTACCAGCAGACGGCTACCAGGGATTACATGTAAGCGTTTAGAAAGTTTATTTTGCCAGTAGCTCTTGCTATTTGCATGCGGAGTGGCTGATCGGTGGGAAAATCGTTTCAGGAAAAAGTCGATAGTTAAATGATCAGTCCTCATGCTACTAACTTGGGTTTTTCTCTAATTAGAGGCAATATAAAGTGATGCAATCAACACCCGTCCTCATATATGAAAACCACATAATCCGTTTCATAGTGGCCACCTTAATTTCGGTAACTCTGGCCAATTCCATCGATAACACTATGACGGACTTTTGGGTTAATCCCGTTACCCTAACGAAAACTCCTGTGATGGGTTTTAATTTATCGTGACCTTTCGGGGAAGCCCTTGTTTTCCCTTGCTCGTAGTTCCTCGTTCAACCTTCGATAATTAGTAGACATGGCCATTTAGTGGCGGAAATGGAGGGGTGTTTGGCTTTGGAAAAGCGAGTGTAGAAGTACCATTTCGGTCACGACATAAATCCTGTGTCGGAGCGTCGTTTGCAATTAGCAGCCCTTACGCTGTCGAACTCTTAATCAAAAGTATTGAGTCCCTGAAACACAGTTGGCCCTGTGGTTCTTTTATGGCTCACACCCAAAAACGCCCCCACTCACGCCATCACTCGCACTCGCACTCACAGTCACACTCACAATTGTGGCAGAGCAACAACAAACATGCGGATGTCCTCTGACACTTCCTGTTTTTCTTATTCACTGATTTTTATTCGCTGTTTGAGGATACGCAAATGACCCATTTGGGGGATGTTATTACAGCCAGCGCCATGGCGACGAAGTCGTTGATGTTGCTCCTTGCCCCTCGACAGTCGCCCTTTTTGGGCTTGGCATTACGGCACATGCCAAATGGGCACATAAAAAGGATAAAGAAATTATTTTCACATTGAATACACGATGCCAGCCGGGCCGATAAGGAAAAAAAAGGAGAGCGCTGGATCTTGACTAAATCCATTGATGTAATTTGTACAGCAACTTCCCAGAGAGATCCGCTGCTCCCACCGAGAGATAGCTTTTTTCATATTCCTTAATAGTTTTTTTGGAGTCTTCTTTTTTTTTATTTTATTGTTATTGTCCTGCTATTGTTGTGGTTGAGGAGAAAGCGCATACGCCACGTGGCGCCTGCTGTAGCAAGGCGAAAAATTTGCAACGCGTGCCAATAATTAAGTCGTCTCCATTCAAGTCTTTGACTTGGGTTTCGCAAATCATCTGGGGCTAGCCCTTTTCGTCATTCTTACGGGAGGCATCTCAAATTGCAGCCTTCCGCCTGCAGGCTGCAGTTGGTGTCCTTTTATTAACAATCAGGTTATTTACCGAGTGTCCTTCCCCGCCAATCTGCCATACTTTGTTCCTTTCAATGCCTTTGTGAATTTAGGGGCATTGTTGTGGCTGTGTGTTGGGGTTGTGGGTGATGCTTTCTGTGTTGCCTTAAATTTTGGATACGCCCTTTGTTGTTGCCTGCGCTTTTGTCTGGGACATTCAAAAAAATTAAATGCACAAAAGGCGGATTTCATTTCATCAACAAAACGGGAAGCGGCCGCTTCTGTTGTTTGTTATAGCACTCGCCCACGCAACAGAAAGGCAAGGCAGAAGGAGACATTTTTAATGCTCACTGCTCGGTGAGCATGAGGTCCACCTCGCCGCGTCCTGCAGTCTCCATGCGTGCATATCCTTTAATGCATGTGGAAAAATGTATTTTTTTAAGCTTTTCATTCTAAGCTTTTATTCTGCATACTACATAAGCTGATTCGTTTTGTACGGGCCCATCCATTTTCAATAGTAGCCTGCATTGTTGAAAATTGTGTAATCAAATTGTTAGTAGATGAGTAAAATTTGTTGTCTACCAGGTAGCCATTTTTTTTCTCAGTGCTCTTGTCCTTCTGGCAACCGCCAGAGGCAGAATCCTGGGCCTCAGCCTCCGCTCGAAATAACAACAATTCTAGAAACAGACGTTCCACTCGACGCAGCTGAGCCGCCGCTCACCCCGTCCGCACAATTCCGCTGCTAACTCCTCTTCCCACCACCACCAGCACCGCTCAACCTGGCGCACAAAGGTAGAGATCTGTTAACTGGAAACTGAAAAACAGAAAACTGCTGCGCTATGCATTGTTTTCATATAGGACCACAGCGGCAAGCTGGGGGACTTTCCAGTGGCTTTATTTATTTTTACTACACCCCCTCGCATCCGTACTATCCATCCTAGCATCCTTCTTCTATTTCCGCTGTGAGTGCAATGCATTCTCCTCTGTGACCTTTTGGAGGGGCATATGAATTCAGATAAGTTTTGGTTTGTTTTGGACGAAGAGCATACGCTAAATGTGCTGGCCCGTGATAAATCGCTGCTTATGCAATCGAGTGTTGGCATATTTGCTTCTGGGCAGTACGAAACCTCGAGGAGAACATTTCTGAATATATATTGAGTACGAATAAAATGGAACGATAGAACGATTATAGTCGAGTGTCTCGACTATCCAAAACTAGTGCCTATAGAGTTAAAATTGTGGATATTACAGAATTTCGCAGTTTGAGGGGCTGCGGAGGGAGGTAGCCGATTTTTAAACTTGTAAATAAACTTGTGATGAACTGGTATCCCTAGAATCAGAATGTGCTATTAGTTTTTCTCTATCTATTATAGTTTCCAAAATCTAGGGGTTCATACGGACAGACGGACGTACAGACTAACGGACGGACAGACGGACATGGCTAGATGGATTGGGCTGTTGATGCTGATCAAGAACATATATACTTTATAGGGTCGGAAAAGCTTCCTTGTCCCTCTTACATATTTGACATTCGCACGAATTCAATACACCCTCATTCTTTTTTACAAGAACCGGGTATATATAATACTTTCACATATCAAAAACTGTAGTTTGGGGAAACTCAATTTAGGCAATCAATTAGGGAGAAAATAATTAGTATATGTAGCTTTGCCGAAGTTATCTTTAATAGTGCTGTGTCCAAGCCTTCAACAAATCCAAAGCCCCAACCATCCCACTTTCAATCAGATCTTTCTTCAGTGTATTGGCAGAAAGCCCATTTCGCCTCTCATTCGAAAAGTTTCGGCTGCCGGGAGCACTTAAGTAATTGTAACTACTTGCCCTGACTGATATTGCCTATTTCACAAATTATTATGAGGCCCATTTGGAGGCACATTCCCCTCTCCTCGCCTCGCCCACTTCAGCCCCCGTAACCAGCGCAATCCCCGACCGCCTGAAAAGCAACTCCCCAGAGCTGCTGATGTTGTTCCGCCTGTTGTTTAACGGCTTGATGCCAAAAAACGATGCGAACGACAACGAGAACGAGAACGACGGCTATGAGCCTCATCGCATTCAATTATTTGGGCATTGTGTGCCATCTCCGTTTCTCCGTCTGTTAGCCTGTCTAGCAGCAACACAGCAAAAACATACAAAAAACCGACACCGAACGCCCGTCGGCTGATAGTGGGCAATGGTGTGGTGTTCTCTGGTGTGGTATGGTGTGGTGTGGTGTGGGTGTTTCAGGTTGAATTGGTGTTGGGAACTGTTGCCGGTGCGTACGCCGGAGTTTAATCTTATCGGCGGGCTAAGATCGCTCGCCGGCTCACCCGGAAGCCCACGGGTCCAGGGAACTACTTCATTTGACTCTTGGCGGGGGTCCACCTCCGTGCGAGAGCGTATTGCATAATTTCCCAATTTTCCATTTGATGCTCGTTTTGCGCTGCCACCGCCACGGCCGCCGTCGAGATGTTTGTCTAATCAACTGTCATTTGTTTGACGTTTCCCTCAGGGAAGACGACAACGAACAGCGACGATTCCGGCGGGGATGATGCCGGGAGTTAGAATGGGAATAACAATGCGAATGGGGTACAAGCACACTGAGCCAAAAATGGTTTAACATATTGAACACATGGAAAATATTCTATCCAAGTAAATGCAACGATTTTTAGAGAACAAATTTCAAAGCAATACTTTCCTCTCAGTGTTTTGGTATGAAGATAAAAGCAAAAATTGTATGCAAGTGCGAAGCACGCCAGGACACTCTGGCTCAGGACGCAATGTACGGCTTCCTAGGCATCGCCACTCTTGTTGATTGCTGTGCGGTGGGGGCGGTGCGAGTTTTGAGGGCTAAAGGCCGCCGCCGCTATGAAGGACTCTGCACCGGCTACAAAAAAGTTAAGAGCCAAGTGTGTGCCTGTTGTCTCCAAGCAGCTCAACCCAATCCAATCCAAAGCAGGCCAACCCCGCACCGCTGCCACACCCCTGACAATGACAGTTAAAACGTAAGCGCAAAGCCAAATGTTGTTTTCAGTGAATTTGATGACTTTTATGGGCGCCGAGACAAGAGATCAGGCATTTAAGATGGCCACGGGGTTGCCCTGCCCCAATTTCCCATCTGCTCATGGTAGCTGTGTTAACGGTTTTTACTGTTTTCCCCCGATTTGCTGTTCTTGGATCTGCCGCCTTTTGTTTACATTACCGGTTGTTGCCCAGTCAATTGGCTTAAGGCGCTTAAAATGATTTCTAATTAGCCGGAAGTGTTGTGCTTATAAAGTATTCCTGCAAAGGGAAAGTATATCTGGTCACCACCTGGGACGAAGAGTTTCCTTTGTGAGAGTTTAATTTGTGAGAATTTAATTCAGGATGTCCGTTTTTGGAGAGCTTAAATTATTATAATATCCAGAGTGTTTTATGCAAAGAATATTCATAATGGACAAGAGAGGAAAACGAGAGGATAATTTTCCTGTTTGAATATATAGTTTTTCTACCCGAAGAACATTGGCATAAAATTAAGTCAAATACTAATCCTATAAGAAATTTGTAACTGCACTAAAAATGAATTTATTGATGCAAAAATTACGCATAATAGACTAAAAATACAACTGTTGGTGTCTTTCCCATTCTGCTGCTCATTAGTCGTGAGATGAAATTTGCCTTCGTCCCATAAATCCCAATTATGTCAAATGTAATATTTTAATAAACACTTTTGCGGATGCCAAGCCAAAATTACAAACAAAAAAAGAAACGCGGACAGAGCGAGAAAAATAGTAGAGTGTCATAAATCTCAGTGCCGTCAGAACAGGCAAGCGGCGCAATTAATTAACGCCTCATTAAAACCGTCCAAGCTGCCTGAAAACCCAAAAAAATGTATGTATGTATGGGAAAATGACACTCCAGTTCGGGAGCACAGGGGTTTGTTTGCCAACCTAACGAGAATCGTACACTTTCACCTGACTAGCATTTAGGAGAACATTTTGGCCTGGTCTTTAAAATACTTGCAGACTTATCGATGCCTCAATCAACCCGGCCGGCTGGCTTGCATAATGGCATAATGGCTTGATAAAGAGTTGGTAGATGGGCACGGGAAATACTCTAGCCATGCCAATGGCTGCGACTGTGTTCTGGCTGGCATGGCATGGGTTAAATCCCAGTTGTAACATCGAAAATCAGCTCAAATTGCCATTAAGATTTTCGGTTGTGTTTAAGGTAGATAGCACGGGGAGCAATGGAGTGCACCACTGGCAGGCCGGATAATGCAAAATGAAGTTGTTTGGTTGGCCAGGATTGGTGGTTCGGTGGTTTTGTTGGGGTTCCAAAGGGTTGCTCCTGATTCCCAGGGGCGACATTTTGCGTTTTGGTTTATGCGTCAGATGGGCTAAACTCAAAGCCAAAGGAACCATCATTGTCTTGACTTTCTTTTCCCATTTTCTCGGCTCGAGGGGTTCCATTCCTTGCCTTTCTCTGCATTTCCTTGCCTTACTTTTTTTATGTTTATTTTATGTATAAAAATCGCATTTTTAATTATCAGATACGCGCCCGCAGGTTAGAAAACTAATTTCAAAGCAACCCCTAGACGACGTCGTCGAGCTGTCTTTCGGTTTGAATTATGGGCGATGTTTCTGAAAGGGGGGGATATAGTAATCCCTATGTAGGACAAAGGATATCTCCGCCCTAATGATGGCTGTTGTCTCGTCGGTTACCTGCCGGCATTGATTTGCCTTGTAGAACATCGGCAATTATTGAACTTTCAACGGGAAAATTTGCATAAAAAGGTGATCTAATTGAATCCGACCCGGCGAAAGGATTTTCTTTCCCTCCCCCGAGCTGTTAAAAGGAAAACAGGAAAATTAAAAATAAAATGAGAAAATAGAAAAAAAAAACCTTCGCGCCAGCATCCCCAGCCTGGATATGGGATGGTATTGCTCCACCATAATAAGAAATTCAAATAAACCGCGCGCTGTCATCTTAGGCAAGGCCACGCCTTCTACTAAAACACGCCCGAAAGGGCCAACCCCTGCTCGTTTCTCCGCCCCCATTTCCCCTATCAGCCCCCAGCTTCTGCTAAGCATCTCCAGTATCCCGCTCAGTGGGTTTAGGCTAAACGCGAGCTTAGCTGCTCTGCCCAAAGCATACTGGGGGAAAACAAGTCAACAAAAAATATATATTTTGTTGTTTCAATAGTTTTAATATTATTTTTGCAATTTCTTGTCAGTTTTTGGGAGATGCCCTTTATTTCCAAATAAATTTGTTATTATTACATTGTTAAAATAAACCAAGGAAAAATAAAAACCCTAAATTCTTCACAAATCTGTGTCTAGAAAATATGTTCAAGTTGCGCTAAATTTGAGTAATTATCGGAATNGTAATTATTATCGAAATCATAAATAAAAATAAACATTTTTGCCAAGTGCAGACTGCGTTGGTCTTGTCTCCTGGCTCTTTTCTCGTTTTCGTCCTGGTTCGTTTTCGTCCTGCTGCTGTTTCAGCTCCGGCTTCTGGTCCTGCTCTCGTCGTCCTTGCGCACTTTCCAGTCGACAGGATTTCTCAAAGATAAGGGAATTGCTCTGTCAAGTAAAGTGATATATGGTCCGAAAGGACTTCAATTTATACAATTTCTCTTATTTTTTCGCTACTTTTTGCGTTTGCTTTTTTCCGTCCCCTCAGCACTGCTCCCCATCCGCATCCCCGCTTCCCAATTTTTTTTTTTCTTTTTTTTTNCCAATTTTTTTTTTTTTTTCTTTTTTTGTAGTGCCCTTTCCCGCAGTGTTGATATTGGGTTCAGCTCCAGGACGGGAGTAAGGACGGAAGACATGGAATGGAATTGGGAAGTTGGATTTGCCAGAGCTGGAGCTCCGAATTCTCATCCGCATTCGCATTTGGGGTCTGCTGCGTGCTCGACAAAAATGCGAATTTGCGAGTTTAGTTTATTTTTCTGCTTTTAGACAATTTTCATTTATTTGTTGTTGCCTTTTGGGCGAAGTGGTGGGGCTTGGGAAAAGCAATACGTTAAATGGGAAAATAGGAATTCATGACCTTCGGTGTGTGCTATAATTTAATACACTGCGACCAGCACAGCCAAAGGAGGTTTTGCTATACAGCCTCCCTCGACTGAGGGCGGAGCAGGACCCGATTTGCAGGATTAACTGAAAAGGCGATAAGGCAAATCCCCAAAAAAGTCATTAACTTAAAAGAGTTACTAGGCAGTAGAATAAAGTAATTGCTGCGAATCGGTAACGAATATGTGAAAAGAAATGTTTCAAAACCAAATATACATTGTATTTTTAAAAGCTGAAATAAAGCATGTAGAATTTTCTGGATTAATATAATTATGAGGAATAGTTCCACATGTCGCTATAAGCAGAGTCGTGCCCATATTGAATATACTTAGTATACACATTTATTTACATATATGTATATATATATAATATTTTAATTTTCATAAATAAACTAAATGGGGACTCGCAGATTTATGTGGCTGAGCCGGCGACGCCAATAAATGGAGCAGACGACAATAAAGACTATATTCTGTCGCGGGGAGTGCGTCGTGTAAAAGGACGGAGTGTGGGATATAGAACCAATTTACGAAACGAACGAACGAATAAAAAAACCAGAAAAATCCGCGACCCGTCTGTGAATATGAACTTCAAATTGTTAGTAAAATGAATAAGTCGCTTAGTGAATGAAACGGATTCGAGGATTCTGGCAGTGGGGCGGGGGTCACAGCACCCAGGACTCTACGGACTCCGAATATCCTGGCCACTGGCTTGGTGGAAAGGCAAGGATCTGTCAGCTGCAGAGCCACGATATGCGAGCCTGCAATTGACGGACGCATTGTGCGGCGGACTGTTTTAGGACTTAGCCAACAAAGGCGCTTGTGCCAGCGCAACAGGGGATGCTCACCCGCCCGTCCCTGCATCCTTGCACCATGCCAGCCATCATCCTGCCACCGCCCGGCGCCCAAAACACGGTTCACCCTGGGGTGGCTACTGCCGATGATGCTACTGCGAAAATTTGGCCGAAGCCTCAAAGCCATTCGATGGCTTTAAATACAAAGAAAAAAAAAACAACCAGCTATAAGAACATGCGATCACTGCAAAAAAAAATTAAAGAGTCGCAGGCTTTAATTGTTTGGAATTTATAGTTAAAGGCTTTAACTCAGCTTCCAGCAGTCGATCTTTGCCGAAACCAGAGAAAATAATCAAGGAAATAATCAATTTGCTATTGAATTCGTGATTTATAGAAACGTGTACACATATTTGGTGGACTGTAAATATGCTGCAAAGGATATTGTCGATGGCACAGACAACGAATTTGCGTTAAATTATAATTAGAATTTCTTTTTTATAGGCAATCATCTCCTGCCAGAAAGCGTGCGTGTGTGTGTGGGGTGTTTGGGTTCTTTTGTTGTTGCTGCTGCTGTAATGTGTCCTTGGGGCGTCGTTTAATTGCTTTTACCAATTTGATTTTCAAGTGCCATTAAGTCAGGCACGCCCCACATGCGGGCCCGGCGTGGGCGGCCAAAACGAAAGCGAATGCGCTAGTAGGAAAAGCAGCGCAGCGGTCCTGGTGCGGGGAGAAAGGGCCAGTGAAAGTAACGCGCGTGCTTCAATTAATTGGAAAATGAATGAAGCTCGGCGGCGGTGGCAGTGGCACACGCTATCGCTACCGCTACCGCGTTCCGCGTTCATTGTCTATTTTCGGGGCAACGCGAAAATCGAAGAATGACAGTTGCAGGGATCGCTGCCTATGCCAACGCCGGTGCCGCGAAATTCCTCTAGCCGGGCATAATTAATGGCTCTGGCTCAGGGCGGCCCAGGGAAAAATTATTAATTGCCACAACTGGCAACTGTCGCCATGTTTGTGGCATACTGTTGTGGCAACCTGACGCTGTCGTCGCATTTCGTGTATTTTCAACAGAAATCTGACAGCAGTCTGGCCAGCAAATATCCCCATGCCCCCGGTGCCGCCCCATGCAGTCGTGTCATAAGTCGCATGCAACACAGCGGCTAATTGTTAGCAGCTTCCTTCTTTGCTTCGCTTTGCAGCTTATTAATAGAAAATTAAGGCAATTATCAGCGCGAGCAAATATGGCAAGCAGAATGACTCTTGGGCCCTGCATGAGTAATTCCACGCAGCCACATGTAGTACAGCTTGTGGTTCGCAACGCGAAAATCGCAACACGCAACATGAAACAAAAATGACAAAAACACAGCCGCAACATCGGAGGGCGATTCGGTGTCGCTCCGTTGGATTTCACATGAAATTAATTACTTTTGGCACTTTTCATTGAGCAAACACATTCTTTTTTTTTATTTGCTACTGCTTGCTTGGGACATTTCAGGGCTCCTTGTTGTTTCATTCAGCTCTCAGCGTTTCGAAATGAAAAATTGTTGCAAGAATTAATTACGCGCCAAACGCAGCAGCAAAGGAAAAAAACGTAAATAAAAGATCAACATGCACCCGAAGAACCATGAGCAACTGAAATCAAACTGAAATTTTTTTTCGTTTTGTACTACTCGGTAATTAATTCATTCTCTGTTACATCGATGGATACTGCCTTCGAAAGGGTTAATAGTAATAAGTGAGTAATAAAGGAATACTCTAATATAAATATTCTATGTAGTATAGAAGTCCAAAGAAACATTGCTCATGGCTTTTAGCTTTTCGCAGTTCTTCCAAGCTGGGTTTATCGCATCTGTCCTATCCACCTCAACCTACCAGTCGCGGCACTTTCAATGCCATCTCCAACGCAGGCTAATTAAAGTGGTGTCCACCCACCAAGGGCTTCTATGCCACATCCAGAGGACCCGCTTGTTGCAACAACTTCGCCAAAAGTGCAGATCTTCGAAGGTCTGTTCATCCATCTGTCAGCGGCTGACACTAACCCTGTGGACCTCGATAGATGGAACTGCCGCTGGAAGCACATATGGAGTTGCAAATGGATATGGTATACGAGATAAAGGATGAAATCTTGGCGAGTAAAGCCTCAAGGGCGGCATATAGTGGCTACTCTCCTTTCAATTTGAGTTTTGTGTCTCCGCAGACCCAACAATAGCTATTACCTGAAGGCAAGCATGGTTCTGTTTTTAGTAAAAAAAAAAACATTATTAGAAATAATTTGTAAAGGACTAGTTTGGAATATTGGGTTTTGGAACATATTTGCGATGTGATATTCTAAAAACTAAAACAATTTCCATTCCCAACATTGTTTTCTGATCACCCATCCAACACTGTTGTCCCTTCTTAAACCCAACAAGCTATTTCATTTTACAAGCATTCTTCATATACGAGTAGGTTCCATATTTTTGCATATTTATTAAGACTTAAGACCGCTCTGTAGGTTAGGATGTTCCCTCCGAAGGGCCGGGGGGCGCAGTGCTCCCAAGGGGCATCGGAAAGTGCGAACCCTCGTCATAATTATATTTTTGTTTTATGGCCTGCAAAAGTGACCAGCCCACTGAAAACATCTTGAGCTGGCCTGAACTGAGCTGTGCGCTGGGCAGAGTGTCATAAAACTGAAACTGTTGCATAAACGACACCTAGCCAGGATGCTCAGAATGACCAGGATGGTCGGGAGTTATTAAAAGCGCTTTTCGCTTTGCCGACATGGACTGAGGGTGCCCGGCTTGGGTTCGGAAATAATTCAAATAAATTGACAGCCGCACATTACGCAATGGCCACATTGCAGTGGTAGCAGCAGTCGAATTGCAACGTTGCACTTTTGCGAATGACCACAAAAACACGAAGCCAGCAGCGGCAACATGGAGGGAACGAGAGCAACATGCAACTGAGAATGCAGAGACAAATCTAATTGCCGAATGCAGTCGATGCGAAAGTGCAAAATCATGTCAACAGCAATTTTCCATTGTTAACTGTGTTGGCGACACTAAGGGAGCGAGATAGATACAGATACGGATACAAAAACAGAGATATAGATACATTTACAGCTACAGCAATAGCAACAGAAGAAAAAGAAAGAAAGGAGGCGGCTAAGTGCAATGTGCGTATACTTGATTATGGTTTTATTATTATTGGGGAGCGAGTGCGAGTGTTGGTTGGCTGGCTGGCATTCCATTTCTTTGGCTAATTTCGTAGAAAATCCCAGGCACTTAAATTTCAAAAACTAAACCCAATCCCCCAGGCGCCCATCCTGGCGTCCTTGCCTGCGATCCTGCCGGAGCACAGATTGCCACGTACAACTTAATGCGGTCTAAGTGCAATAATATTACTTTACTTCATTTATTTTGCGCAAAATATAACAAAGATGTGACAGCTCGGTGGAGAGAAAACGACGACATCGGCTCCAGCAAACAAGGATGTGGCTGATGCTAAAGAACCCAGGGAACTCAAGGAGCTGGAAGCAGAGCACGCAATAATGATGATGTCATTGTCAGTGGCCGCAAAAACTACAACAACAGGAAGAACAGCGGAGCAGAGCAGCTGTAACTGAATTAAGCATTAAGTGCGGATATATAAACAACCCCACCCGCAAAAATCCATCCATGTGTGTGCCTCGAATTGGGGGATCGAAAGTTTGAGGACGCACTGAAGGGCGCTTCCAACGGAAGGAAACACAAAATAAAATTAAATGAAGAAACTTGACTATCATCATCATCTTTAGTTGCAGCAGTCGTTTGGATAGCCAAAAAGATGCAAAGATATTTTGAAATTATTATTGTGACTTTTATAATAAAGTCGGAGGGAATATGTTATGCTTGTTGACATGCGCAGCACCACAGACATTTTGCAATTGTTGTAACTTGTCTTGTTCCTAAAACGACTGCAAAATGTTGCGCACTTTTCAATATAATTTCTATTGTGCTACATCTGCAATATGATTTTTTCCTATGCCTTCCGAGTTTCTATGTTGTATATTATACTTACAAATGCCAAAAAATGATACACTATAAAAACATACTAAATTTTTAAAAAATTTGTTTACTGCGTAGCGTCTGTAACCATTGTTGTATTGTTGAGATTTCGGTTTTTCAAATTATCAATTTTTATCACATAAAATTTATTATATCAAATTTTAGTTTCTATAAGGGTCAATGATTTCATTGCAGTTTTCGCTCTGTAATTGCATGCAAATGTATTTTTCGCTTTGCCAGACAAAACCGACAATGGGCGTGGGCGAGGGCGTGGCAGACCGGCCTGCATTGACAGCATTTATATAAATTCTGTTGAAAGGTCTTTGCGGAAGAGAAATGCCAGCCATAGGTGTGGGCAGAAAAGTTGCAAACTTGCAAAGAACAACCATTTTTGATTGCAGTTAAATGCATTAAATTTGATTGGCTGCACGCATGTAAATACCAGCACTATCATATTATGTATTGCCACATAAGTAGGCTGTCTTAGCGACTAAATCAAAATTAAATTGCTTTTTGTATCGAACTGTGGAGTCAGAGGAGCAGAGGGTTTAAAATAATTGAATTGCTTGAGCAAAGTGAAAGAGATGTCTAAATTAATAATGGAAATAATTGAAAACGGCATTATTGGAGAGGCGTCTCTTTAAATAAGTAAATTTTTAACTCAACCCGTTCTGAAACTAAATCCAATCAGATCTGCCCGCAGGCACACTTCAATCCAGAACTGCAGAAATCTTTAGGCTGTTCAGTTCAAGTGGCCCATAATCTGATCATTTAATCTGCATTGGAAATCATTATACGCATTAAAGTCAAGCAGCCAGCGAGCCCGCAGATGGAACTTCACAACGGCAGCCACAGAGGCAACCACAACGCAGTACCCAGCACCAGCGCGCAGCGGCGAAACCATCGAGCACCACCGTGCGGCGCATATATGGACCATAATTTATGCCCGCCGATTGTTTCGAGCACATTCGCACACTTCACAATCTGTTGGAGTTACATTTTTATTGACAAATTGCGTTGATTTTTGCGCTGGCGGCGGCGGATGAGGGCCCTTTTCAGATTTTGTATCTGCCTCTGTATCTGTATACCCATCTGAGCGGCATCGATGGCACTTCAAACTGCAAACGACCGGAACTAGCAATTGTCAATTTTGATGATGCTGCCACCACTCCCGCACTGTAGTCGACCAAACCATCGACAGCTCGACAATCAAGCAAACAAATTCAATTATGTAAATGCAGACATCAGCACGGAACAGGGACAAAACGGCTACGGCTACACAACAGTATCTGAGAGATACAGATATACGGATACCGGGGAAATTATGCCGCCAGTAAGTGGGACAATACAAGCGACAAGCTGCGATGAAAGTGCAAAGCCAATCGAGACAAAAGTCTGCCTCATGACGTATTGAAGCTGTCCGTGAGTCGTCTGCCCACGCGGATTCCGCGGCCTACAGACGGACGGACAAACAGACAAACAGACAAACGGACAACTGACAATGGACATCAGACAGCATGCGGCGAAGAATGTGCACTAAATTTTTCATTGAATCAATTGTCAAAACAAAGTGTTTGGGATTGTCGCCGCTCGGATCTCGCGCCGTTCGTGGTGTTACTTCCAATTGGGTTTAATTAAATTTGTAATGGAATCTAGTGCGGGCTGCTGTTCCTGTTGCTTTTGTCGTCTGCCTCCTTCCATCTCCACAACCGATTGCATTTGGTTTTCGCCATTGTCTGGGGGCGACAATTTACATAATTTAAGTAATTTAAATTATCTGAAAACATTTCAATTCCAACTCTCACTCACTTCGTTTTGCGAGGGCAAAAATACATTGCCATTGTCTGCATCGGCGTCGGCGTCGGCGTCTGAATTATTTCACGATTATGCAAAGTGCATTAATGAGCCTCGGTCTTGGACGCTAGACTCTTTGCCCCTGGCAATATACAAATGAATGGACCACCAAATGAATGGTTGAGGGTCTGAATAGATTGACAAACATACTGAATGGATAGCACTCTAGGTTGAGTATCACATTACCGACCAAAGACAATGGAATAATGGTGATATATATGACGGAAATGAAGGAAGTTAAGCCAACTAAAAGAAAATACATGTGTTGCAATTGTATTGGTTGCTAATAAGGAAAGTTCGATTTTCATTTGGAAAAGCCATCAAAATAAAATCAATAATACTCAGCGACATAAAGGAATTTAGTTAAATTCTCAATGCAATTTTACCATTCCAATCGCACGGACAAAACCCAAATCGAATTCGGTACACAATCTGCCCTCGTCAGAAATTGCTCATAATACGCTCGCACCTGCTTTGATCTGCTAGCTGGCTGGCATTTAACCCAATGCCGATGCTGATCCCACTTAAGACCCCGGCTGAACCCGGTGAACCCCAGGGCTCAAGCGGGTGCCACTATCCCGGCTGGGAACTGGCACTGAACCACCGGGCACTGGAACTTGACTGTGATGTCGACGATGATGCCATAAAGGAGATAAACCCGTCGCATAAAATGGTGTCACATATGCGCAACATTAATCTGTTTTGAAATTATAAAAGTGGAGTGGTGCAGGGTAGGGCTAAAAAAAATATGAAATTAAAATAGCAACCACCGCTGGGGGATGGAAATGGAAATACGGAAGATGGGAAGGGCTGTCTGGGTGTGTGTATGTGTGGCTTTGTAAGCGCAGTTTACAATGTTTTCGCTCCCAAATCATATTCATATGCAAAACGAGAGAGTCGCGCACAATGGCAAAAGTAATGATGCCAACACCAAGCGTGACATTGTAGCAGCGGCAGACCGGGGCAGGGGCAGGGACAGGGACAGGGGCAAGAAAAACAGGAACAGGAGGCAACAATAACGAGGGAATTACGAGCATCAAAATGCGCAATGAAAATAAATTAAAGTTTTAAAACACAACAACCAGTGCCACAGGGGCTGGCCGACCGCCCTCCTCCACAATTGTATCACAACGATTTCAAGAACTTAAGTAGGTGGACACAAAAATTACAGAAACTTTTTCTGTTTGGCTGCCGTTTTGGGGGAAATAAGAAATTTGCATAAATTGACAGCAGAAATTTTTATACGCCACCGCATAATGACCACTCGGAGCAGCTGTAAACAGCTCGTAAAAGTAATTACAGCTGCCGACAGACAAAATGATGACGGGGATGGGTATGGTATAGTACTATACGACATTAGAGCCCATACAGCGAGGGATGGCACTGATGACGGGTTGGGGGTTGGGGGTGTACTACTAATTATGGGCAACTTAAACGCAACTAATTTTCACACTTGGAAAATGATTAAAACTCCATTTATCCTGGGTGCGTGTGTGTCAGTTCACCCAGAGTGTGAGATCCAGGAGAACTGTGTGCGCTTCACTACTGGACACCAGCTCCTCGACACCTTGGCTAATTAATATTAATTGAATTCCACTGCCGCGCCAGAATGCGTGGAAATCCACGCAGCTGTTGTTGGCTGCCACTCGATTGGCATTAAGAGCGCATGCCAAAAAGTAACGAACCAATGATGTGCAAAGGACCCTGGTATTTGGAGCTACACTGCGGCGTTTGGTATTATTTCTGTTCTGAGTTCTCAGTATTGGTGTATAGTAGAAGCTGAGTGAATCTATTTGTTCGGTGGAAACCATGTTTTTTCTATGAATCATTTCTCGCAGTGCCAAATACTTTAACAGAGTGCATTCAGTTCACACCACATTGCGACTGTTTTCAAACGCAGCTAATGCCGGTCTAAGCGATCACGAAACAAAACCCGGCCAAAGTGGAGCAAAACAAAAAGGCGCATCAAGCACGCACATTTTGGGGCAATTATAGTTCAATTATATTGGTCGACGGAGCGTCTTGCTGAGGCAATACCCGTATATAGTGGACCACGGACAGCGGGTCGATGGCAGGGTCGTCCGCAGAGTGCAATGAGCTGACAGCTGGCAAATTGCGAGTGGACCCACGTCAGATGTCAGGACGCAGAACTCAGGACCATGTTTCCAGGATACTTTGGTATTGACCCCTGGGGTCAAGCGAAGCGATGAACCCGTTACCATGTGTATGGCACATAAAATGACATAGTCAGTATTGGAATTAGTTTTCATAATCTTTTATTTCATAATTTATTACAATTGAAAATTATGTTCAATATGGTTTTTTATCTTATATTCTGTTCGCTTTTTGTTGTTCCGAAATCTTTCGATTTCGGGGACAACAAGAACGGGTTCAGGAGTTTGTCAATCGATTTTTTTAGTTCTTTACATAGAAGCTTCAATTAATTAATTAATTTAATGATACTGTTTCCTTTCAATATATTTATTTTAAATTATTCTGGCTTTATGTCTAGCAATTTAGTTAAAGTTAATTTTTACACGCACAAACATTTATTTAATTCAATTCATCATATAAATATAATCATATTGTTTATTCAATGCTTAGAATTGTATTTAGGTGTTTGTTTTTTTATTGATTTACTTTTCGCACCTGCGATTCTTCCTTGATCGTTCGATCGCTCGCTCGCTCGCTCGCTCGCTAGCTCTCTGTGACATATTTTGGGTTTGCGTGGGCTGTTTAAATTGTTCCGAGTTTTTCGCTCTCATTTAGTTTCCGTCGTTTATTTTAGTCTATGCTCACCTTTACGACCTATCTTTAGATTATAATTAATGTTTATCAATTATCGTTATGTCATAATGTACTCAAGTTTCGGTGATGCATGCAAATGTTGCCTTCTATTTACAGTGTGGTCGTCTAATCGGGAAATATCAAAAATGTACAATTGTTATTACATACATTACACTTGAATATATAAATTTTTAATCGCTTTATCTCAATACCAATAATCAAAATAGTAATAATTATATTAATGTTTATGCAGCAGCACTTCATAATCATATTCATAATATTTACGGCGTATACATTAAAGTTTCGAGAAAAATCACATTTTAATTTAAATTCTGACACAAAAATGATCTCAAACGTAAAAAGCCATTCCGAACACACAATGCTCCTTATAGTTAAATGGTACTATGGCATATTGAATATTGCATTTCCCCCCTTCAATTTACAAGCTTTTGTCGAGTCTGGAGCAAAGGGGAAATATGTATGTTTGTGCGTATCTCTCAGATACTCTATGAATCATACCGGTACTGATGCTGATCCAATGAAGCTCGTACAAAATACTTGGGAAACTGACAGGACTGTGAGCCATCTTCGAGATACATGCCCCTGACCGCTGCTGCGACTGAATTTGGTTCCGTTGTCTTAAGCAATAATGTGTGTATGATATACATATGATGTAGATATAGACTATTCAAGATTTATTAAAATTTAGTTAGGTATAACTATGTATAGTTTATGTTCTGTATAAAGAATCGTATACATCATTCATTCAATGCTCCTTCCACTTTGGTTTTCTCTTTAAGGCGTTCTGTACAATTTGCGTTCAAACGTTTCTCAAGTCAATTGTTGTTCTGTTTTCGATTATTTAACTACTCTATATCAGATATATATATATATATATATACATATATATATATAATAATAATAATAAATTACTAGCGCCGCATACTCGTATATCGTATAGTTCTGTTTGTATAGTCGTGAAAATGTTTAAACTTCGATTTAAAATTTTCCATTTACATTTTTTTAAATTTTGTAAAGAAATTTATCGCTCCGCTTCACTGATTAAGTGCAAAAAAATACTCATCGTTATTGGGGGATTCTTAAAGAAGTTCGTATACATTTGAGTGATTGTTTCGAGTGTAGACCTCAGTGTGCTAATGAATAATTTGAGTTGGGTTTTTATGCAAAAGAAGCTCAAGTTCCATTCATAGAGCAGGCCAAAAAATCCTCTTATTTACTGTGTATTTTTCAAAATAGTTACTTGCTTCATCTTCGATCTATTTTGTAAAATTCGATAAATTACAAACAAAATTAAATATTTAAATTTCAATTTGTTGCCCTCTGCGATTACGTATATTTGTTACCATTTTAAGATTAATAGATTCACAAGCAATGTAAATTCAATTCAGTTCCTTAGCATATGAATCGTCTACTAAACAAGCAAATAATACAAAAAGGGAATGCAAATATGTCAAATTTTTAAGAATGTTTTCCAAAATCAAAATCACGCCTGGCCCCGTGGATGTTAAAAAAATATTCCAAACCAAATTCAAATAAAAACACAAACAAAGGTTATTTTTTCAAATATTTTCTCATGTATGCATTTTTGTTTTCATCAATAAATCATCTCCCATACAATTCTATTCTCTTTCTCAGTGTTTTTTCAATTAGTTAAATTTAAATCATTAATTAAGTAATTATAATAATAATAATAATAATAGTTAACTAAGGATTAACGCATACAAATTAGAATATATAAATAAAAGTACATTTTAAACGTAATTATAATTTATTAATAATATTACGTACACATATTCAGAATTATGTATATTTCTATGCCGTTATTTGTATCGTATTGTTTGTATCTCTCATAAAATCCATTCATATTTATATAATTATTTATATTTATATTCAAATCGGTCAATCGAGCAGTGTGGTTCATTTGGAAAATAATACTACAAAATCCGCACACAACAAAAACGTTCAAAACAATTTCCATTCCATTCAAATAGCAGTTGCATTTTTTGTTTAGTTTTTTCTCTTTTTAAAAATTAAATTCCATTTCGATTTACTTAGGGTTTGCAATGCGTAAAATTAGAAAACAATTTAATTTATTTAAATTAATCGACTAAACGTAAGATATATAGTTGGGTTCTATCATAAATTTACTTGGGGGAGCCTATGTATAGTTTTTCCATCGTTTTGTTTTATATGTACATTATAAAAAACAAAGCGTTACTAGAACTGACTTGTTACGAAACTAAAATGAAACTAAGAACTAGCAAAGAATTCTCGTCTTTCCGCAAATTATATATTTTTAACTCTTTCAATGTTCCTTGCTGCCTTACGGCTTGGGCGTGGCTTTTTCTAGATTATAAAAAAAACAGGAAATGTCTTGCACTGCGCCTAAATTCATGCTTTAAGAAGTATTGTGATTTGCAATTTGCAGCTTTGAACATAAAAATTTGAATTTCAACTAAATGTTGCCTTTTTCCTGGCCGTGTGTATGTGACTTCTGGTTTTGTTTATTTAACTTATAGCTAAGCGCTTCATTTTTGTATATGCATAAATAACTTTTCTTGTTTGTTATTTTCGATTTTTTTCTGATTTGTTATTTGTTTTTTAAGGTATACACAAATAGTTTCTTTTAAATTTCATGTTTTGTTTGTTGCCTGTTTTGTTTGTGGTTTCTAGTGGTTGCTTTTAGTTTGTATTTTTAGTTCTGCTGCCGTTGTTGCTTAGCTAATATCATTATTTGCTTTGTGTTTGTTAGATTTCACTACGGTTGTTCTTTGCTTATTTGCTTGACTGATATTGCCACTCGGTATGCTAGTTTTGGATTGGATCGGACTGCGCTTGCTCGCTCCATTTGCTGCACCGTTTTCTACTCCTGCATCTCTTCCGTTCTCCTTTTCTGGGTGGTAGTAAATTTAAGCTATGATTTTGGCTTGATCGCTTCCACTTGCACTTCCTGGGGGTTGGTTGCTGGGACTCCTGGCAATCCATGGACTCCCTCCATCGGGATCGCCCTACGCGGATTACAAATGCTGGCCGTAGTACTCGGCGGGCGGGTAGTGCGGGTAGCCCTGGTGGAAGCCGGGGTCTCCTGGCGGACGGTGCATCATATGCGCCTGACTGTCCATCATGTAGCCCATGGCATCGTGGCCGTATCCGGAGGGACCTGGGTGCGGTGTATAGACTGTTGTGAGTCACCGAAAAATGAAACGGAAGACAACAAAATGCGCATAATTAGAAATTGCGTGTCGAATGCAAAAAACAAGTGAGGCAATCTTTGCAGGTCGCCCCGCTTAATTCTCAACTCTAAACCGAGCGCCATTTCATAGTTATGGATATTTTTTTTTTTACGGATAAACAGAACAATAGTTACCTGCACGATTCGATTGATCGATCATTGGCTGAACGATTCTCCGCCGCGCATTGATGAACCTGTAAGACAGAGAAAATATGCCAAGTTTTAGTTTCAGTTTCAGTCCTTTAATTAAAAACACAAACAATCAACAACGCCCTATGAATTATGCATGATTCCCATAAAGCCAGGGTTTACTTTATGCGCGCAACTTAACCATAAACCAAACCAAATCTCCGCCAGAGTCACACTTTTTGTTGCCCAGATCAATGGGCTCGCCGACTTTGGTTATGATTGTCGTTTAATAAATGCAATGGCAAATAATAAGCAGTAGTGCCGCTTGATCCGCAGGATCAGTGGCGACACACAAAAAGTGAAAAATGATTAAAGCAGAAAGCCGCCAGCCAAAGAGGCAACCAGCCAGCCGGCAAAGCCATCCCAGCAAGCCGGCCAGAGTCGGCCAGAGTGATAGTCAGTGCCTTTGACAGAAAAAATATCAGCCAAACAACGCGAATCAACGAAGCAAAAAACGCCAAACACGGAAAAGAAAAACAATCAGGGGAATCAGTTTGAGATGCACTCGAAAAAAGAGTATAAACAAAAAAGCATTGCAATATTTTCGATTGAACAAGAACCTAAAAATTTTGTGACAGTGCAAAGCTACAAGATACGAAAACGGCAGCGGATACAGCTACTCGCATTAGCCAAAAACGAAGTTAACGGAGAGGTTAATGCACCGGAGACGGGAACTCCTTCTCAAAAGGAACTTTTCTTCACTTGGCCCCTCTTTGACTTTTCAATTTGCAGTTCGCTTGGTGAATGTGAATGTGCTGTTGTTTGTGCGCTGGTTCTGGGGCTCTGTGCCCCGATTGCTGCCTCATTTTAGGGCGGAAATTGTTGCAACGCCCTGAAATCGTTTATCAAAACGACAAAATGGAATTGAGTTCCGTTCTACAGTTCATACAGAATATCCTATATAGAGAAGATGCAGCTTTGGATTCCCATTTGGATTTTCAGATCAAAAAGCAAGGCATGTACGGGTAGTTGTAAATCGATTTGCCCGCTGGCTGTGCTGGCTGATTGGAACACGAATTCATGGAAATGCGAAGAATATGATAAATAAAATATATAGCTGCTCAGATGTGTAAGAAAAAATTGGCAGAATTATTTATGTGTTTAGGCCATAATTATAACTTTTCTTTCTACAGCTGTAACTAAGCGTTAATATTTAAAACTTCTTCGAAAAAAAAGCAAACGAAAGGCGAAACTTTTTCGATTACCCAAGTTACTTCTGCTGTCTGGGCCATCTTATTGGGTGTTAATGGACTTTCTCCACCATTTCTCCGACGCTGCTGGTCATTTGAATGGCTTTCCATGCGGGGGTTTTTTTTTCTTGCCCGCCACCTCAAATTGCGCAAAATAAATACACATTTACGCAGTAAGCAGCCCTGAGGCTGTCCCAAGTTCAATTCCCCCAGGATTAGTGTCCTGCCTTGGTCGGCAAAAGGTATCTCCCGCTATCCATCGACCGCCATCCGCTATCCGCCCTCCTTTCAGCCCATAAATAACCAAAAGTGTCAACATTTTATTTTGCTATTTTCTGCCGGGCATTCTCCAAGATTCCTTCTTTATCCATCCCGCTACGCAGTGTTGCGTGCCTAAGCGAATCGGAAGGGACAGGCAGGACGAGGCAGAACAGGGTCCTTTGGCTACTATTTGTTAATTTGCAGTGTGCTTCGGTGAGCGCGAAATTCAATTTAATTGAGCTGAGTGGAGTGCGCGCCTGCCGGTGGAGCTGAACTAAGCTGAAGTGAACTGGACTGCCAGGCGGAGAAGCTCTCACACATTTCTCTCAGGATTTTATTATGGCCTGTCGCAGCTTAAAAGCATTCCATGCCACACGAACCAAACTGCATAAAAGATTCAGCAGGCGCTTTTAACTTGCTGCTCTTGAGCTGGCCCCGTGCCTGGTGCCCGGTGCCCCTTGCCCCTTTTTCAGCCTTCTCCTATTTTTTTTGTTTCCTTGTATTTGTGTATCTTTGTATCTTGTATCTGCAGCAGCCCGGGCGACCAGTCTTGCAAAGTGTCAAGTTCTGCAGCCTGTCGCATAATGTGTAAAATTTGATGAAGTTGCCCAGTATCTCCTCGTTGCTTGTCTCACCAGCCTAATGCACTCCGGGATCTTTTCTAGGATTTAGCTATGTTTCTGGTTTCTCGCTTCTTGCCCCAACAGGTAACAAGGCCGATAATTTTGTTTGCCACATTCTTTTCACCTCGGGCAGGTTCTATTTCCATTTCCGACCCGGCGTGGGCTGTCCTATAAATTTGTTTAGCCCGCTCACTTCCTATAGCATACTACATGCATGTGTGCTCTGGATTTTGGTTTCGGGTTTGGTTTGCAATATAAAGCGTGTGAGTAATGGACAGCCCAGAGCAGTATTTGCATTAGGTCATACGTTGTTTACAATATTATGATATTGAAGAAGGGATAGTCGATCCAATCGGAATTCGCGCAAATACTCACCAATTATTCACTTGCAGTATCGTTAAGCCGGTGTCCTGGGCCAATTGTTTTTTCTGGTCTTCAGATGGGTAGGGATGCTGAAATGAGAGATAAACATGTTTATTAAAATTTATTTTTCAATTTGCCGTAGATAAAAAATTTGTCAAAAGTGACCTCTTCCACTTCGCACCTTGCCATATCAGACACCTTCTTCTCCTACTATACACTGCACAAAATTTATAATCTATCTCCCTGGCCAAACAATCGATCAATCATGGCCGCAATAAAACCGAATGAGAACCTGTCAACCCACTCGGGTAGCTGCACTTGAATGAACAGCATTTTCGGTTATAGGTTCCTCGGTTTTTGGATTTTTTTTTTGTTTTATCGGTGAAGCGAGCGACCTGCAATTGCCTCCTTCTTATCAGAGCGGCGGCAGTGGCACTCAGCGTGTCCTCAATAGAGTGGTTGGGGGGTGGGCGGCCCTCTGGGCCCTAGCGCCAAATGGGCAAACAAAGGTCCAAAAAGAGTGTGCTGGGCTTCCCATAAATCTTGCAGCCGAGCCGCCGACACAGTGGCGTCAGTGGGTAAACAGTTCGACCAAATAGTGAAAGGGCCCCGCCCTCTAGCACACCCCGCCCCTAATAACCCGCGGGCTATCTACCAGCAGCACTAACAGTGGCTAATCTAATCGGTGCGACCTGGCGCTTATTACAATTTGTATTATTTGCTTAGATGTTAAGCACTTTTTGTATAATATACAATCAAGATATACTGTACTTTCAATAAAACTTTAAATTTAACTGTTTGGAATTACGATGCCAACAAACTATAGGTATGCATTTTGCATTTACGTTTATAATAAGTACAAGTTTTAGCCATCACCTGGCCACTTTCAAATAATAGGGATCTGTCTTTAACCGGAACTTTCTGTCAAACGACTTCGACTTTGTTTCGCCCTCATAATCCCGCGATTTCTGCGTTATCCTCTTTCTGTTTTGTGTTTTGTGCGCGTGCTCCGATTGCGAGGAGTCCTTTGTGTTTAACCCTTGGAAGGCCGCAAGCATTTCCGGCAGCTGTGGGCGGTTCCAGCGTTCTGGCTTGGCACTCGTCCTCGACGTCCTGCGATAATTGTGATTCCATCCAGGGAACAGCAGCAAACGAAACAGAATATAACTGAACCACAAGGAACTCGGTTTGTAAATGCACATTGACAGCGGTGGATAATTCAAACGGGTTGAGAGGTAGTCCAAGAAATCGTACGGATATTTACGGTGGACCAAAAAATATATGAACTGTCTGCTTATACACATCCGCTTATATAAGGCGGGGCAATTTCAATCGAAATGGGCAACGCTGCACATCCTTGTCTCTGTCTGTCGGAGCTTGTGTGGGGATGTCCTGCCATGTCGGTAATGCAATTTAGTTGCCGTTGTTGTACTGAGTAAAGGATTGGCCTGGCTTGGCCTGGCTTGGGTGGCTTGGTTTGGGTTGGTTTGGGTTGGTTTGGTGGCTCCTTAAATGCATTTTCCTTATTGTTTGTGTTTAATAAATTTTACGTGTTGTCTTGCCGTTGCTCCTGCTGCTGCTACAGCTATGGCTCCTGCCTTGGCCGTATCCTATGGCCGGCAGCAATATTTGTTTGCTGTCCTGTCGAGGCCAGGACTTTCAGCCTGACACGCCCGCACTTTGGACAACCTCACGAATACCAAAGTCCAAATACTATATGAAATTTGCGTATTGACAAATAAACGTAGGAGCCATGTAAATACAATGGACATGCCAATGGCAATGTTTCCCATTCCGGTCCATTCTACATAGAATATGTGAATATATATATATACATCTAAGGGTATATTCGTGTGTTTATGCAGAAAATGTCCAAGAAGTCAGAAGGCATAAATTACATGCAGGTAAATTAAAACTGAATTTATAGCATACTTTGTGGCGTACATCTATTTGCAGATATAGCATTGCTCTCTTGCATTTGAATACCCGGTGGGGGGGTAGACGGGAATTTAGGGGTTATGGGGGTTGAGTTGCAGGTAGATTCGTACTATTGATTTGATGTTGTGGCCAAAGCCAAGCTGAGACAGCCGGCTATAGCGGGCACAACTTTGTCGTTGTCAGAGCAACATAAATGGAATAAGTTTGAAATCTCGAAACAATTATATGCGCCTTACAAACAGTAAGAGACCATAAAATTATTGATTTGCTGTACAATTATACGAAATTAAAATGTTTACATACAGTTGAGTGGCATGGATTATTTTTCTACAATTAAAAATACTCTCGAGTAACAGAGACTACATTCTCAGGTCAAGTTCGTTGACTCTGTGGACATCTTGGGGGATCAAAAATGCATGTGTTTCATTTGCCAGAGCTTCTCTTTCAACGCCTACTCTACAACGGGAACGGGGGGAGTCCCAGGAGCTTAGCTCTCCGCAACTGCAACTCCCCTTCTGTCTCTCTGTTTAAGCGTTTTTCTTTCAGCTGCACTTTGTTGCACCAATTAGACTAATGAAAGCAATTATGCATTTCGCACACAGCGCACAGCACCAGACACACAACTTGTCAAGTAGAAACAAAGTCCATTTGGTTTATTAATTTACCATACGACAAAATAATTAATTACTGTCACGCCTTTAAGTTGCCTTTGCCATGTTTCCCCGCCGCCCCCTCCACAGCCCCTCAGTGTCTGGCTGTCTCTTTCTGTCGTGCCGGCCCACTTGGCACTGCCCATCTCTTTCTCAGGTTTCTCCTTGTCTCTTTTTGCCTGGTCTGCGGTATTCGGTCCTCGGTTCTTGGTTCTCGGTCCCCTGTCCCTGTAGCAGCTTAACTCGCACCACTTTTTTGCAAAACATATTTTCACTTTGTTGTATGTTTATTTAAACTTGGCAAATGAATTTAAAACAATCATCGCACACACATGGCGGCTGGGAGGGTGGCCGTGGTGTGTGCGCCCAACCCCTCCTTTTTTCTGCTGACAAGTGGCGATGTGTGCCCGCCCAAGGCCCCAAAAAAAGGAAGAGTGGGACCCCTTTCATTGGACCTGGGCCCAATGATGTCAACATGACTGCAGCGCCGTGACACATGGCACAACAAGTCCAAGAAGTCTGCTGCCCCCTTTGAAGCACTCTCTGCGTTTTCCACACCAGCAACAACCAACAAACAACCAAGCGATGCCAGCTACGCCGACGCCATTAACAACGCCAAATGCGACGCCATTTGTGAAACAAGCCAACGGCAAAAGCAACTGCAACAGCAACAGCAACAGCAACAAACGCTGCAACAAATGCAACAGCAACAACAGCCACCATGACTGCAAATTGCAGCGGCGGCGTTGGCGGCGCAATGGGAAAATTGCATAGCCAGCGCGAAGAAACGAAGACTGTTGTTTTGGACATTATGAAGATTTTTTCCAGTTGCCCTGGCATGTCTAAACAAAGCCAAATGAGTGTTTTACCCTCACCATAGATCTTTTTTTTTTATTTTTTGTTTTATAAGGTACGCGAGAAAAGCGGGACGTCTGCTCTAATAGCACAGCTTGAGTCGCTAGAGGGGAAAACATCATAATAAGTTGCAGCGTTGCGGAAAAAGAGTTTATCAATGTTTTAAGGATGCCCTAGACGGTCAGGTCGAGAATACGGCTTAGAATGCATATACCAGCAAGATATTCAAGTGAAGGATTACATTTTAACAAGTTAATATGGCATTTCTTAGGCATCATTCTTAAATAAATGGATGGACTTTAATGTAAAGACTTGTTAAATATTTTAACTAAGTAGAAGGTAGCGCATTGCAACTTCGTTTTGTGCCGGTTACTAAAAATGTGCCACACACTAAGCGCCGTTGCAACATGATTCGCTGACAACAATGCAACTCTTCCACCGCGTCTGCACCTACCGCTCCCCTTCCTTCTTTCCCACCTACAGCTATGCATCCATGGCTTCTTTTGGCCATTTTGCCACGGTTTAACATTTCGCGCTTTGCGCATTTTTTTCGGGGGTTGCAAGTTGCAAAAGCAACATGAAAACGTAGGCCCAAAAGCACAACAGCAACAGCAACAGCAACAGCAAAAGCCGCGTCGACGGCCGGAAGAAAATTGCTCTCGAGAGGGGCGAAGGAGGTGGACGCGGACGCGGACGCGGACGAGTAAATGGGAATGCGAACGGACCTGAGGCATATGGGCACACACAACACACAACACACATGTGGCCAACTGCTCGGGTAGGCGGAGCACGCGAAATGAGACTTTTTTTGCCGTTGTGTTGCCGTTGCCGTTGCCATTGCTGTTGCTGTTGCTGTTGCCGTGGTTGCTGTTGTTCCTGTTGTTGCTGTTGGCTGTCTGCAATGCGCGCCAAATGTAAACAAAATATTCGCGCGCCTGCCATAATTATGGCAACCAGCAGCAACAACAACGGCAATCAGCAAGCGGCAAGCAGCCATGCAATGTTGTTGCTGCTGTCTGCCCGCCTGCCTGCCTGCCTGCCTTTTGTTTTTTGGTTGGCCAGTGAGTTAACCCAGCCCCAGTGAATTCTCTGCCCCCTATACCATACCACTGATTTTCAGAATGCAGTGCACTTCATTAGCACCATCATTGCGGTCTTATTTGGGGTCTCTGGTTTTGGAGTCTTATTTTCCAGCCACTGATTTTCATTTCGTCCCCCAAATGCCGGATCAGCGAACTTCTGGCGACACATCTCAATATATACTATACCTATGAATAAACCATAGTTTTTGTTGATAGTTTTTCACAAGTCCGTTAATTCATTCACTATATATATTGTTTAATTTGTCTTCTTGTATTCCGCAACGGAATTCCCATTTGGATTTTGAGATTTGGCCTTCTTAACATATCAGTCACCGAAGGGCCGGTGTCAGTTCAGTTAATTATTCCGATTGGTGCCCTCCCCCATTTGGTCGATAAATCAAATTGGCAAACATTGCATTACCCTCGGATCGAAGGCTTTGAATACGAAATTAAAGTTTCGAACGCATGTCTGTGGAAAAAGAAAACAATTTCCCTAATGCGTTGAAAAACTGTTAATGGCATTAAGCCGAGCCGGGACATTGCCAAGGATGTGGATGTGAATGTGGATGAGGATGTGGATGAGGACGTGGAAGTGGAAGTGGCTTCGGATTGCAGGCTGTGAAAGCCGAGTCGCGTTTTCTGCCGCTGGGCAAACATGAGTGATGCGCTGATTTAAACGGCAATTCATCAATGTCATAGGGGGGCAGAGGGCTGGGGGCAGTTTCAGGGGCAGGCTCTGAAATGGGGGTGGTGGTTGTGCTAATGCTTCTTCCGTTCACTTTACTTTCCATCCACAAGGGTGGTGACTTCATTTTAAAACGAAGAAGATTCAACGGCAGCGGCAGGAGCTCCAGACTCAACTTTAATTTCCGATTCAAAGCTTATCGCGCTGGTCAGCTTTGAGTCGTTAGGTTGTGGCCACACACCCATTTCGCCTTCGACCAGCTAGATTCCATTAAGATTTCTATCATTTTCGATACGCACAAAAAGTCTGCCATATAATGGCCAAAAAACGTAGTTGCAGCTTCCTTGACCCATCCGGCATAAAATCTTATAGTTCTGTTTTGCTCCAACCTCTACTTTCAACCCCTTGTATTTTTTGGGTTGACTTTTCCTGCTTAACATAAAGTGCCGCATAACAAATATGTTTATTTGTATTGGATATCCGGAGGACGAAACTGGACAGGACTTCCGAAAAGGGAACTCGAACTGCAGTTGACTTGGAATAGTTATTGCCTCTAGCAATTTGTTTTTAGTGCCTCAAATGCGGCATTTCGAGGCCGTTTAACTGGAAGCCCTTTGATGGCCCCGAAAATGGATATCTAATTGGACGCGATGACCGGGGAGCGAAGCCACTGCTTAGCCATGGTCCCAGTCACGAGTCTGAAAGGGTAGCTGCCGAAAAACCTAAATTGCCAAATGGATGCTTAGGTCGAGTGAATGGACTGCGATTGAGTCCGGCAGCTGGCCTTTCACCTTTGCTTTTTCTTCGTGTTTTTTTTGTGTCATGTCTAAGGGAAATCTCTCCAGAACACAATGTTTGCATTTCCCCCCTTTGTGATGGTCATATAATCAGGGGTCCAATGGTGCCTCCCACGGGTAGCTATCGATTACATCATGGGACAGCGCAAAACGTCACCGCAAAACATCTAAAACCTCCCACTTTGCACCGCCCATTGACGCAGGCCATTCATTGGGAGCCGTGCGGTAATCTTATCAACGTGCCACACGTTGGCAAAACAACCAAAATTCAACAAAACACCTGCACTGGGCGAACAGTTTGCCAGCTAATACTGCGGTTCGGTTAGGTTTCTTCCACCTTACCTGCTGCTCAGCACTGTACGGCTAATGAATTACAGCTACATATTGCCCCTGGTTATTTGCAGTGCGCATAGACAGGGTTCTTATCAGTTATAGAGGTCGGAGCTAGGCCTGCTTTAGCTACCAGTTCGCACGCTGGTTGGGGGCGGGGCCAGCCCCCAGCCAGTCAGAGATCCCCATTGAGATCCCGATAACATCTCTGACGTGCCGGAAAACCATTGGCCGGACTCGGGGCTTTTGGGACTCAGGGATTTGTAGACTCGCCAGTTTCAAGTTCCCAGTTTAAGGTGACCAACAAAGGCATACCCATATTATACCCATATAGTAGTACTACTCACCGTTAAATGCTGAAACAGCCACGCTCTCAATATGTTGGTTGCTACTTTTGGGAAAATGCCACGTTTCTTTTGGTTCTTTTTGCCGCTCGCATCGTCGTCCTCCTCGCCGGTGCCCTCTCCGCTTCCTATGCTGGCGTTGCTGGCATCACCTGGAAAATGAGTAGGAAAATGGGAAAACGACTCGGTTAGAAATCTTTCTTCTTTGGTCGTTCACCAGGCCTATGTCAATATTGTCGCACTGCCACACCACACACTCCCCGCCACCTCCTCGGACTCCTCGGAGAACGCAGAATGGATAGCGATATGAGAGACTCCTCGGCAGACAACTTCTGTGTTTGCTGTTCTGGTTTATGGCTGTTTGTAAAGTGGGCATAAAATTACTTGGCCCGGCCGTAACGATAATCATATGGATGACATTGTTTGTGACTGCAGGTCATTGGAGATGGAGATGAAAATGAGGATGGGGATTGGGATGGGGATGGGGCCATCCGAAAACCAAAAGCCAAGACTGTTTATAAACAAAATTAATATTTGTCAGGGCTGCTGTAGCTGCTGTAGCTGCTGCTTTTGCCTCTGCCCTTCTGATACTTTAGCTTCAGCATTTGGTAATGTTCGTGCATAATTTTTGGTTAATTTAAATTCCCCAGGCTTTTATCTTTTGTTTGCCTCGGGGCTGCTCTGCTGCTCTGCTCTCCCATTTCCGCCCGCTCTGTGTGTTTTCCTTTTCGTCATCATCACTGGGCCTCCCCCACTTGGATTTTGTATATTTTTGTTTAATATTAAGTATGTTATTTGTGTGTTTACTTAAAGTTTTAGTTACACTTAAGTAACTCAAATGCCCTGACTTGCTTCCAAACAGGAAGCCCGAATCGCTGCGCACATGCAAACAAAATAAACCAGACCAAGACCTAACTCCCCAGTAGATTGCATAATTTCACGCTCCTTTCCGACCATCATGATCGTCAGATTTGGGCCAAACCAAATATTTCCCAATGCCAAATAGCCAAAGAGCCCAGCCCCAGCACGGTGCGTTGCCAATGAATGTCTAACTTGGTGGTTCGTTTGGTTAATTCCTTCATAAATTTTCCAAACGTTATCTACCTTTTTTTTTTCTTGTTGTTTTCGGTTTTTGCACTACACCTTTGGCCGCACATTTGCTTTCACTCCGCCTCCACTCTACGTCTGCTTTTCATTAATTTTTCAGTTAACTCATTCATTAATTTTCACACAAGCGCACACAGACATTGTATGTATATTTGGAGGCACACTCAAGTGGCAGACTTCACGCCATTTTGCGTAAACCGGAAGTTCGTTTTGATTAATTTAGTCGCCGATGGAGACGCTCATTTGGCGAGTGGTGGTCAGCGGAAAATGGAAAGCTGAGGGCCGAGTGTGAATTTTACGAACAGAAGCAACCAAACCCATAAAACACAACCCGATGGCAGCCAAGCAAATAAGAAACACTAAGTCCGCACACTACTTTGAGAAATTTTGGATTGACAGAACACAGACAATTTTATACTCTCGGGAACTTAAGAATAGATGATATTCTGAGGCCATCAAAATCATAAAACGATATATTTTCTAATACAAGGTGGAATATAATCACCAAACAAATTTAATGTTTTACAGAACGACAAAGAAGTGGAAAGGAAACCGGCCTCAATGAAGAAATAAAGGTGGGCGATTGAAATTAATCAAATCAGTGCAACCCGAAGCGGAAATGTTGTAAAATTAATTTACCAGAAAGAAGAGAATAGAAAACCGAAACGAGTCTAAACAATAGAAATTCCCAAAACAAGCACTTGTTGGAAGTGGAACCTTTCTCGCACCTCGCCCTCAACATTTCCCTTTGATTTTGCATAATTTAGCAATTATGGAAATGCGTCGGGATTGCACGAAACGTATTTTCAAATGGCTATGTGGAATGGTGATTCTCGGGGCGTCCATTACACGGAACTTATCAACCAATGTGAGCGCTGCACTTTGGCCAGAAACGTAGGTTTGCCGAAGAGCCAGCCAGAACCGAGAGCCAGGCCAACTAGCTGCTGGCACTTAACAACTTCATTAAAAGTTGTTTATGATCCTCGAAATTGATTATTCCACTCATTTGGGGTGGGATGGGGGATCCCCCCCAAAAAAAGGGGGAAGGGGGAGAGGCACTCAAATCGCGACGGGCGCGCGCTTAAGAAAACATGAAATTGATTAATGCATTTGCCTGCAACATGGTCAGGAGTGGATGTGGCCGCGTCTGCGGCCGTTGCCGTTGCTTTTGCTGTTGCTGTAGATGCGGCAGATGCAGATGGGTTTTCAGTTCGGGATCGAGTTCGGGTTCGGAGTCCGTATCTTCTGGTGATATGTAAATTCCTTCAAGTGGATTGCACTTTACGACGACTCCAAGTCACTTCGTTCCTTTCGGACCGCATCGGATCGAATTGCCTTCGTTCATTTGCGGCGTGGTGTGTGCTCCCATTTCCAATGGTTGTGTTGTTTTTTTTTTCCTTTTTTTTCCCTCGAAACACAATTAATCTTTTGGCCAAAGCCGCATCTTGTGGCTCGCTTATTATTGTTATAATAACGATGTGCAAAAGCACTTGTGCCACTTGAAAGGGCACTTGAGTGACGGGCGGACGGGCGGACGGGCGGACGGGCGGGGAGAACCCGATTAGGGGACGGTGCGTTTTCGTAGCTCTTTTCAAAGTGCTTTTCACTGTACGCGCGATAAAGGCGCTTGCATTTTTTGCTTTTAATTGAATTGTTAAGCGCAGTGCAAAACTTAATTAATTTTCACCATAACTTAGTGAACTTTATGGTCCCCCACTCGATACCCAATAAGCTTCTGGCGCAGCAAGAGTCGCGGGGGGAAATAAATTTGATGTCATTGCAATTTTCGTGGGTGGCTCGGCGACTAGCACACAAGCTGATTGTGGCAAGAAGCATTTTTATTTATTATTGGCTTAAAGGACGAAGAATGCAGGAGCCAAAAGACGCAGACCCACAGCTAGACAGACATGTATACAATGTATATATGTTCTATACGTACTATATATATATATATGCGAGTGTTTTTATTATTGCAGCTCACTACCCCCAGAAACTGGAGTTGTTGGTTTGGTCGTTCGTTGGTCGGTCGGTCTGCTTGCCACATTTTCATGTTTGTTTTCTCCACTTTTATTTTTTTGCTACTGCTGCTAGTGCTGCTTCTGTACGCTTCCTTCTACAATTGCGCAAAATTCCAATTTGCAGTAAATTTTGCGATTTTTCCTTTATACGGACATACAAAACATTTTTAGTTTCCTGCTGGCTTTTCTTCTGGCCTCCATCGAAGCTTCTCTTCTTCCTCTTCATCCTTACACCCTGAATGCAATTATTGGAGCAAAGCTGACAAAAACCCAAAAAGTGGTCCCGATTGATTAAGATTTCGACTGCAAAAGCCAAAGGATGCGTGTAAATTCTTAAAGAATCCTGGTCGCTTCAATTAACATAGTAGTGATGGTGAGTTTTCGATGCTACAATATTCCATTTGAGAAGACACAATAAACGGATATGCATACCTATACTCGTATATTTGCATTGTGTACACAATGTACATTGTACATGCATAAAATTCAATAACAAAATGCACTTTTCCACCCGTCAACTTGCAGGCACCAGCAAAAACAAACAAAATTGTTTTTCCTCTAGAGATGGCCGCTTCCCTTTCGCTCTTCGGCCTGGCAAAATATTTCCAAACTACTTGACTACGATGGGGAGAACAGCACCAAAGCATAGCAGTTTTCAATTAGTTTTTAAATAAACTTTTTCCCCGCACCAAATGAGAAACGCCAGCCAGCCAAGAAACCAGTCCAACCAGGCTCCCTTTTGCGCCCCCGCTAAAGAAAACTTTCCATTTTCCCGATAGCGACTGCCAGTGCGCGAGTTTTCCTTCGTTTCGTTTTGTTTACCCAAATTCAAATACCCATGCCAATCGTCTGTCAATCATTTTCCAATGGGAACAACGCGCAGAACACCTAACATGGCGGAAGTCTGCTTAAGCTCATCGCCTGAGTATCTTTCAGATACCCGCTTTAAGGCCCCAACTAATTGAGTTTTTTTCTTGTACCCGGTGCCTGAAACTGAAATGATAATAAACAGCGGCGGTCTAGGCCCCGTAATTGAATTCAAAACATGTCAAAAGAAAGCTCCCTGGGTGGCCCAAACAGTGAACAGCGAGCATTTGTCAGCTGCAGCTTGGCAAACACTCCAGTTGCCACGGCTCAAGTGTGTTGGCCAAGAAGCTGTACTTCAGAAATGAAATCCCAGCAGCTAAGAGCAGCCCAGCCGCCACACACGCCTGACAAAGCCTTCCCAAAGCCAGAAAGCCTGAATTCCAAAGAAAAGGGCGTCTCATCACGCTTATTATTCCGCTGCTCGTCAAGTGGGTGGCTGCTGTACAGTAAACACTCGAGTAAGGTCTCCGAGGTGTTAGCCCGCTTATTAGCCGAGCAACCAACCAACCAGTCGTCCAACTGATTTATTGTTTATAAAACGTGCTTTCGAGTCCCCTGAGCAATTCATTTAAGTTTATTTCGCGACCAGTTCAAAGATATGCATACGATCGTCAAATTAATAAGGCTTAAATGGTATTGGCAAATGACTTAATTAAACAACTTTATAATCAGACAGTTGCATCGATAGTATTGTACGAGTATACGATTTACGGCAATAGAATATATTTTAGAAAAACTTAAAACCTCTTAAATAATATGCGTAGGATTTTTTCTCATTGCCAAGTACCAAACGTCACGTTTTATTTTCGAGGCCCTTTGAAAATTCGATTTCCCTGGCCATTTTCATGTGCGAACCAAGGGGAAAAAGATGAATAAACTGCAAATTATCGGAGGCCGCAAAATGATGATGGATCACCCAATCGCGCGACGCCATAAAACGGCAACAAGTCAATAAGAACCGCAGCTCAGGCATATGCCATGCCATGCCAGCCAGGCCAACACAACGCAGCAAAGTCAATAGCAATTTTTGTGGCCATTTTTTGTTTGTTTGTTGTAGATTGTTTTTATGCTTCCCAGGCAGAGGAGCACAGAGAGCACATACAAAAAACAGTTTTCAAGTATTAACACAAAAGCCGATTTAGCTTTAGCTTTTGGCTCCGACACATATCCACAGATACACAAACGTACGAGTATTTGCACATATTGGAGAGGAGGCTTTTTATGGAGGATTTGTGTGATCCGCTGCAATATTTTGAGCCGCAACAGCAAAAGCAACGACTATCATCGTCGGCATTGTCTTTGGCCAGCAGGGGGAAAAAATGAGGAATAATAATACAAATAATAATAATAATATTGTTGCAAACTGAAGAAAAAACAGTTGCTGTTGCTCGGAGGATGATGATGCTGCTGCAACATGTTCATGCCTCATTATTTTCGTACGGATTTTGCGGTTCGCCTTGGACTCTTTTGGCTTTTCGCTCCCATGGATGCTGGAACTGGAGTTTCGGCTTGTTTCATTCATTCAATAGGCTGGCGCACAAAAAGTTGATTAAAATTCCAGGCCAGGCCAGGCCAGACCTGCAAAAACCAGCCAACACATGTTTTCACGCCTACGAATAAAAAGCCGCCGAAGAAAGAAAAAAGCTGGCGAAACGGAACCGGGCTGATCGGATTGGATCGGAACGGAACGGACCAACCGCCTTATATGCAGATTAGCCATACGAAGTTGACGATTCTCCTTCTCCCCATATGCAAAATGAAATTATTCAAATTCAATTATTGTCAATTTTATTTATTATTAATGCGCATAATTGTCAAATTTGCCAAATTTATGAACACCGCTCTGCTCGCGCATGTCCCCCTGCCTTCTTTATTTCATATGTATGCAAATGGCGACAACGTCGGGACAAGATTTCAGTGGGCTCAATCCCCAATCCGTTTGGATTTATGAGCCATGATGAAATGCATCTCACCTTGCACCCAAGCCGGAGACAGAACAGGAACACTCGGTTCTGCCACCAAGTCAGTTGAGTTGGCCCGGCATAAAGATTAATGACATAGGGTTTAATCTGTTTTTGGGTGCTTGTTCAGGTATTCATTGGCACCTTTCGCGCTGAATGGCCGGCCACCCAAGAGAGCTCTTGTTTTCCTGCTGGCTAGTTATTTCTTTACATGATATTAAGCAATTCATAAGCGTATAATTTCGTTTAGCACACAACAATCCATAGAACAAAAAGTTGTATGTCTGCAGTTGGATTTTTTTTACATCAAATTTGCAGTTGTTAAAAAAAAATTAAATGCAAGGCGGTATCCGACATGTTGAGGGGATGTTCCGTTTTTTTTTTCTTTTGCTTTTCCTGTCCCAGTACTCTTTTTTTGTCTTAATAACACTGCAAATGTTTTTTAACGGCATGAAAATTACTGTAACGCATCAGTCACGAGAAGACGAAAACAAGGAACCTTTTGTAGTAGTTTGGCTACGGTTGGGGTTTTTGCTTATTTTTTAGCTTCCTGTTTACTTGATGGCCTCTTTGCCTTTTGACTCCGAAAATCTTTCGGCACCCCGGCAACTTTGTGCGCTGGCTGTTACCCCATTTTGCGCGACTTTGTCAGCCATATTGGAGGGGAAAAGCCTGGCTCGAAAGAGAGCAGTCAAGTACGAAAAAACAGCAAACTTTTCTACAGCCGACACTGCACTCGGCCACAAAATGGTTTATTAGATTTAATAGTAAGGGGATTCAGAAATATTTACAGAGTCCCATGCTGTTTGGGAATATGCAAATCAAGACAACTAACAGACAGCATAAATTAACGACAAAAAAAAATAGACAAACCGAAAGAATCTAGATGGGAGATCTCGGATGGAGTCGGACAGAATCTAGAAGACACTCGGCAACTGTCCAATAATAATGAAATATTTCCAGTGGATAAAAAAAAACCAACCAACTCCAAATGTGTGTTTTGTTTTTGTTATTTATGTTCTGCCTACGAATTTCGATTTTGAATCTTAAAATTTGTGTGTGACCTTTGGGGCCTACATCGATATACACTCAGATACATAGTTTCTGGATGTGTGTGTTTTTGTTAATTTTGAAAGCGTATTAAATTACGAACTGAACCAAATGGAGGCCCCCACCAAAACCAAAATTGAAACAAGAATTTCAAGTATGTTTAACCCAAAACAACCCGAAAAGCCGAAAACCGAAACAGAATCCAAATCAGAGTCAGAGTCAGAGAACCAAAAACCGAAACCGAAACAGAAACTGAAACGGAGGAGAGATGAGTTGTTGGAGTTGGAGGCTCTGGGCTTAAAGTATTTCACAGGAAATCTTCGGAAACGCAACCCAACAGCAACAATATGTTCTACACATTTCATTCCCCTCCACAAGACCCCTTGCTCCCCAGCCATGGCCCTGTGAGAAATCGAAATCCCAAAAACTAAATCCTATAATGCCTGCGAGGGGCGCACACATCGAAAATCGAAAAACGAACAGAGAAAAAACCAGAACCGACCCGCACTCACGCACGGCTACATTTTGAAATATCTCGTGTGTGAGTGTTCAGTTTGGTATTTCTTTTATTTTTTTTTTCGATTTTTTTTTTCGTATTTTGTGTTCTCATCCCCACTCAGGTTCTCCATCCCCTGAACCATTCCCCATTCCAAAATACAAGTCACAGGGCAGACAACCCGAACGGCAGAGCGTGCGCTCACTCTATAATAATGATAAGATGGCTCTTAATCACAAAATTTATATGCCCCGGCATTTAGTTGTTCCAAGGGATCCAAAAATTCAAAACTCAAACTGAGGACTGAGTCCCGAAGACCGGAGAACGAATACCGAAGACTGATCCGAACTGATGATGGGTTATGCGCGTTTATAATTATGGGTCCTGTCATTCCGTATCTCAAACTCTACAATTTTCAGTTTAGAGCGGAACAGAGATGGCCGAGCCTTCCCATTTCGCTTCCACCATTTTGGCTAAAAAAAGTCTTCGGAGGCGTGGTATTTTGAAGCAGCACATTTTCATTGGCAATTACACAAAGTATATAGTTAAAGAGACAAAACTTACCGCTTGCACTCGTTCCAAAGTTGTCTGCAAAGATAATAAAAACAAAAATGCATTATTTTTTTTGCTTAGCATAAAAAAACATTGGGAAACTTTGTAAAGGTCCGAATAGTGTTTCAACCTGAACACTAATAAGTCCTCCCATAACTCAAAACAACAAGCCTAACCCGCGTGCAGAAAAAATTCAAAAATTTCATACAGTCTTCTGACCGCAAGTTGTTCCAGTTTTTTAGTGTTAGGATTTGTCTGGCTATAAAATATGGTATATATATTCACACGGCTCAGAGGCACTGGCCCAGGGCTTGGGGATCGGGGGTGGCAATCAATCAAAACCATGTGAACTCATGGAATCAGCGCCAAGTGTGAACCGAAAATATTTGGAGCAGATCAAATGTTGCCTCAAAAGAAAACAAAAGGTGAAGCCCGTATTTCGGTTCCTACTTTTTATTTTATTAGGCATTTTTAGAGGCAATATTTTGTCTTGTTCTCCTCGTTTTATTTTCGCCTTTTTCGCACGCAAATCAAATTGGTTGTTTTGTATTCTTTATGGTTTCTTTGGATATTTTATGATTTCGCTGGCGGCATTATGCAAATCTTCAATTTGAGGGTTAAGGCATCTCCATATCCATACATACTGTTCAAGCTGGTAGAGATCGGTGTCTGGATTTATCTTTTTACCGGCGGTCAGGTCTAATTTTGGAGTTCAAATCTTGAATTAAGTACACTAAAAAAAATCGCAAGATTATATTCTTTCTAGTATGAATGATCTGTATTTCTTTTTAGTAACTCTAGGTTTTTTTTCTGATCCACCTTCTTGGTCACATGCCCTCGGTATCATTTAGTCAACTTGTAATGACATGGCTAAGAGTATTTTGTGAACTCGACTTTCGAGACGCGAGAATCGGTCTTCGAGCTTCGGGGCAGGCTCAATGGCAGCCATGGCATCTTGGCAATGGACGCGTTTCTCTTGTCATTTAAGTCATCGAACACGCATTGGTACATTGTACACACGGTGTCGGTGTCGGGTTAGTCGTTTTGCTCTTTTTCTGCTTTTTTTTCCAACCCCCCACCCGCCCTTGGTCTTTTGCTGGATGTCAGTGTCCTGGAACGGCCATCACCACTCCAGGTCCTCAGTTCCCAATTCTCGATGTGTAGTTCGGCTCGGACTGAGAGCCTCGGAGCCGCTGGGCCCCAACCACCGATCAGTTCATAAATAATCGTCTTAAGTTGATGGCAATGCGGTGACTGTCGACGATTGCTGGGTGGCACTCGCTGCAGTTGATGATGCACTAAGAAAAAATGTGTAATCCATACGGAGTACGCAACATTCGATTCAAATAAAGGAAACGATTCGATATTACATAAATATATCGAAAATAAGATATGCCTATATTGGTTTATTGGGCTTGGTAAACGAGGATTTTTTCCGTGCAATTGGTAGCTGGTCCTGGTTTTTGCACACTGCAGATTTTCGGCTTGGCTTTCTGTTAAGCCCAGAGTGCTTAACATTGCAGTTCGAAAATGAAAAGGCCCAGGAATTTATCAGCGTAGAGCTGCAGAAAGAAAGCAATGCTGGCTGGGAATCATTCAGGTATTCCAAAAACGTTTCAATGAATGTCAGCCAATGCATTGCTTCAATTTCGTTTCGGTTTTTCTGCTCTGTACACTGTTCTGTAGTGCCCCTGTGTTGTTTTTTTGTCCGCCACCGGGCGAACTGCGTGTGTCGTGTCTGATCCCATTTTAATATTCTAGATACTTAAATAAAATACGTGTCTGGCCTGGCCAACAAACGTTTATTGTTTGTTAATTGATTTCGCAGCCAAAGTTCTCCTCTGGTTAAAATGCAAAGTGCAGCTTTGGGTACGGGAGAGCAGCAAAGTGAAGACAAAACGAAAACTTTGCACACACCGGCCAGGGCAGAGAGGGCACCGCGACTCTGATGGCATTTGGTATGCAAAATTTGTTTGCCTTTCGGCCGGGCCAAGATCGCTTTCAGCCAGCTCTGTCGCTGCTGCTGCCGCCGTCGCTGCCTCTCCTTCTTCTCTGGCTCTGTATTACTTTTGGGCGCAATTAATTTGCAGACGGCGAATCAGCCTTGAGGCCTTAAAGCGGTTGACAATTGTCAAGGACTGCCGACAACTTGGCGGCAAAAGTCTTGGCTTGTTTCATTGCTTTGCGCCGTCTTCGTCTTTCACATGGCCAAGCCTTATAGTACGGCTGACAGTTGGCAGAGACTTTGTTTCAGACCTGGGTCTGCGGACCTGGGTCATTTAGCGGTAATTACCAAAACGCTAACCGCGCCACACAAAAAGATTTCCGCGAACGCTGGAAAACGCTCCGTTCCTTTTTCCACGTTATCCCATATTTTCTTTGGCGTTTGGTTTTATCCGACTTTCCGAAGAGCAGCTCAAGTGCCGACAAAGCCCAAGCGACCAAGTGAAGCATAAAAATGAAGCACCCAAAACGAAGAAAAACCTAAAAAATGGCAGGAGTATAAGTTTCTTGGTACACTGAAACTTAACATTAGTTGAATGTTCAGTAACCGGAATACTTGATATTTAGGCCGAATCACTTGTGATTGGGTGTTCCAAAAGGTGTTTCCCAATCATTTCCGCAGTTTATTCAAATTAATTTGTTTTTGGAATGTTCGCGAACTTGGTGATGCTATCGTCGAGTGCATAGACCCAGCCACACGATTTTCCATTTGCCCAGAGACTTTCGAGCGCGACTCACAGTCTATTTATGTGACTATTGAAGTGGGCTTTCTGTTCTGCGCGGTTATGTTCGGTCCGCTTTCTGGGTGCCTCCTCTTCAGAGGAGCTGGAGAAGAGTTCCACACTCCATAATACTCCAAGAAAAGACCTGAAGAGACGGCGGCGGCGGCGGCTCGGGCTTTGATTTTTGCTTGATTTCTTTCAAAATCGAGCGCTGTGCAGCAAAATAGAGATGCAGGGCCCAGGCCCCAGCAGCACCTCCTCGCATGTGTAGGGAGTCTGCCCGACTTTATTTTGCCTTGGCTTTTGTGGGTTTTTTTTTTTGCTGTTGATGTTGTTGCATGTGCAGTGACTGTGACGCCATTTTCGAGCTAAAGAGGCAAAAGCATATGCAAACGAGAGAGAGAGATAGAGAGAGAGAGAGAAGGATGGAGGAGTTGTCCAAAGGGAAACCGCCAAAAGGATAATCAGCAACAATTTAGTATTATTACACCACGTTTCGAAGCCATCGAAAAAGACCTGGTGATCGGCCTGGTGGGACCTGCTGCAGATAGAGGGGAGAGAGTGGGAGCTGGAGCCCACAAAGTTGTCTGTCAGAGGCTCTGGGCCCTCTTTTAAGCCTGGCTGAGCTCTCGAGTATGCATTTCAAAGAAAATCATTATTATCGAAGCGGCAAGAGGCAAGTCTGAGCCGGAGTCGGAGTCAGAGTCAGAGTCAGACTCTGAGATGTGGAGATGGAGGCTGGATCCAAAGTTGAGGTCTGAGCAAGAACCCGCGAGGCACTGGCCGCCGCTTTCTGCTCTCGGTATTTTCACGTAGTTCGTAGATTGAGTTTCAATGGAAACATGATTTGCAAATTGACTTTAACGAATTGCCCCGGCCAGAAGGGAGAGGGGCCCCGGCCAATGCGAACGGGAGGGGCCAGCTCGGCTTTTGGGCATGTTATGGAATTTTGATTACAGCATTTGCTATTAGAAGAAAGCTGCGGCCGCCTGTAATTGGCACGCATTTTGCCAAAGCTGCAAAGAACCACCACCTCCAGTCATTTGAAAGACAATCGAAGGCGAAGCCATGTCGATGCCGTTTTGATGGCCGTTTCATTGGCCAGGCTCAAGCCTCGGATGCTCGAATGGAGTCTGAAACTCACGGGCACTCCGTCGACCCTAAGCGGGAGGATAGCTGATCCATGGACGATCAGGCGCACTCTCGAATAGCTCACTGCGAAAAATTAAAGTCTAGTTTGGCAGTTTATCCGGAACATGGCCAATACATTCAGACTGTTGCAAGCATTGTTTTTCGCTCAAAAGGGAACCCCCGCATTGGTTCAGTGTCTTGGGGATGCGACGATTGGAAGTCGGATGCTGGAGAAGCCTTTTGGCCGTGGGGCGATGCCAGTTCGTATATCATTATAGAAATTACCTACTCTCGTGGCAGCATCAGCCATTGTTAGTGCTTTGCCATTAACGTTAACTCTGTGGTACAATCGGAGCCGCTTGATCTCTTCTAGCTTTTCAGGCTTCTCTCAGCCTTTCAGGCAGCAGAAATTAAAAGCCAATGGCCGCAAGCCAGTAGACGATCGAAGGTTGCTGTTGTAAATTATTGAAATCTAATGGAAACGCTGACGTCAGAGCTGACTGATAAGCCCCGATGTTCCCCACATTCCGAGACAGATAATTGGGGAAATAGAATTGCAGAGATAACTTACCAGGACTACCGAGGAAGACCGAGGAATACAGTCGCCGGGAGGCGTCTGCATTGCGAGCATCTGCAGGTGAGGACCATTCTCTTCGACACCATCGTCCTGAAAGGGATAGAAAAGCCGATTATTATTTAAAAGTCATTCAACGCGCTTAATTGCTATGTACATATATCGAAGAAAAAATGATATGTGAAAAGTGAAGTTAGCAGCAGCTGAAGGTATCTAAGGGGCTTCGATAGGCAAACATGTATTTAAGCCGGCACAAAAATTGTTTAAACAAAAGTTACACTCTTGCTAAGACCAGCAATACATTATCGATTCAGTACTTTAAAAGTTATGCAGAAGGTCAGCCCAGAAGGGGGCAAATATTAAAGCCTTTTGGCAAACGAACTGAAACGGAAACTACACACAAACTGAAACTCATTTCCAGTTAGGCACAGAGATCTTAAGATCTTGAGCCACCATAAGCCACCGACTGACTGACACAATTCGCAACACTTGTCAACTTAATGCTCTTCGAGCGATATTGACAGCACGCTGAATATGTTAAGCCAACGCGTATACTATATTTGTATATGGTTTATATGGAGATATTTCTACAAATCAGAGAAGAGAAGGGAGGCAACTCGTCAAAGTTGCCCGATTGACTGACAGGTGCGTCTCCCACCTGAAACTTCGGGTAATCTCAGCTCGGAAAATCGCCACGAAAATGTTACCTCAATGGGACACTTAAAGCGCATAAAAAACTTTAAATGAAATACGTAGTGCAAGGAAATGGAATGAAAATGGCGCTAATAATAATTTGGTTTATTGGCTTTAAAGCACAATGAGGGCGGCAAGTGGAGGGGCGTGGCAGAGGGGCGCGAAAAATACCGAGAAAAACAACGACGACCCACCCTTGGCCAATCTCCCGGGCAATTTCTATTATTTTTTTAAGCACTTTCTTGAGCTCAACGACGGGGCAGACAACCAACAACGCACCTTTATTTAAATTTCCTTATTTTCTGTTTTTTTTCTGTTGTCCTGGCTCTCTCTTATTCTTTGGGGGGTGGTGGAATAGCAGACTGCGCTTCGTTTTCGTCTTAATGGGCAATTTTCTTGGTAGTAAATGGCCACGTTTTATGAACGCTTTTGTGGGGTGTTTATGGGGTGAGGCGTCGATGCCCAACCACCCACCCACCCACTGCCCGGCACTCATCCTTGGTCACGCCTCCTTTTGGACACTGTGAATGCAGGCTGCCTCCGCTTTTAAATGGCATATTAAATTGCCACTGACACTGCACCTGTCCAATTAAAATGTAACCTAATCTGGCTGAAATAAATTTCACCAAATAACAACCAGTCTGTCCGAATGAACAAATATTGAAAAAGGTGCCCTATCAAATTAACCTATTAGCTTGTTCTCGCTTTAATAGAGCCACATTTAATTTTATTTTGTTTTATTAACTAGTGAAATGCCTTGTTAATCGCTTAAATACGAGTAAAACCAAAACTAAATTACATATAGGCAATTCGCATTTAATATAGTAGGTGAATCCAGTGCATCAATGGAAGTAATGCAGCACGAATTAATGTCAAAATGAATTTATTAAATTGCCGCTACCCTTAAGTGAATAAATCATTCGGTTGTATCAATAACGAAATTAATAGAGTTGGCAGCCAGAGTCGAGGAACTGGCGCGTCTAGAAACGCTCGAAAACATTGTTCGCACATAAATCTTTGCACTAAAAAATTTTATTGTCGTTTTTATTGTAAGAAAATAAAATAAAATAAAGTCCAAAGCAAAACAAACCGAAACAAAACAAGGCGAAAGCAAAAACAACAAAAGACGAGGAGAAGAGACAAACAGTCTGCTCCGGCAAAACGAGAGGCACCTACGCTCGCCCCCTCTCGCTCGCGCCTGGGGAAATCCCGCGCCAGATTATCGTACCGTAAGTTAGCTGCTTAAATATCGTAAGAAGACAGCCCCACCGGCTGCTCCATCCTGCTCCCACTGCCATCGCCCCGCCTGGCCCGAGCGAGACAAAGCTATTGGAGAGAAGCACATTCAAGTGTGCGGCGAATTGAGGTGCCCGGCTCGTGCAATGTCCGTTGCCCGCCGCCGCCGCCGGCCGTCAAATGGCGAATTTTATTTGACTTTGATTTTGTTTCTGTGGCTCTCTTTGCATCGAGTTAATGATTTTCAATTTTTGTTAAATAATTCGGCTTTTGGGGGTCTCTTCACTTTCATTTTGGTTTTGGTATCACCACCTTATGCAATGCCAAGTAAATCCGCGAACAAAGCAAATTGACTGCGCCTACAAAATTATTAAACATTAACCGAAAATATTAACAAAATGCGACAGTTTCGGTGTTGTTTATGGCCCTTTAAAATGTCACAATTCGCTTTCCCCATTTCCCGAATGCGCTAAAACATTTACAGTGCTCTCTGGGCAATTTAAGCGATCATTTTCTGAGTCGCTTCTCAAAGATGTATTTTATATGATCTTCGGACTGACTGTTCTTATTTTCCCCGCCCTGCGTTGTTAATTTCCTTTGTTGCGTGTTCCACTTGGTTTTTCGGTCTTTGTGTCGGGGAAACGCTCGAATCGTTTTCTATTTTCGGAGGCACTATTTCGGTGGCGACCCCATTCGCTGTTTGGGAATGTATAGCAAAGATTTCCCGCCCCACCTTCCCCCGAAATCGAAGTGTGTAAAGTGCCCTGAAGGGGCCTGATAAATGGCGCTTAGGCATTGATTAGATGCCCCACAGCTACAAAATGCATTTGCCTTATCACCCATGCAGCACCGAGGCACCGCACACACATTATAACTAACACCCATTATCCCCCTAGCCCATGGCCGCCCCAGCCCAAAACCCCTTGAAATACACAGCCCCCATTCAGCCATCGAGGCAGCGAAGCCGAAAAGAGAAAAACAACAGACGCAACGAAACGAATTTTCCATTTTCCATAGAGTTCACTTCACCCCAATGCCAAAGTCTCTTCAATTCCGTTCAGTGCAGTCGGAGAAAAATAATATTTAAGGGAGGCTATTCCTTTAGTAGCTTCTCAACAAACTTAATTTAAAATATAACATTTTAACTTTGTGAAGTATAAATTTTAACCAGTACAAATAGTGTTGATTTTCTTTCTCAAAGTCCATAGATCAGAAGATTTATATACCCTTATTGTAAGGGTATGGTTTAAAAATTTAATGTTTCCATCAAATTTTTTAATTCAATTATTTTATGAAATTTCCATACGCAAGTGACTTTAACATTTATTCAATGATTCAATGCAGAGTGTTACAACCCTTAAGTTCGCATTTGGGACGTTTTTTCCGTCTGTAGATGTTTATGTCGCTTTCCGCCTGTGTGTTTTGTATCTGTCGCTGTGTCTGTGTTTAGATAAAATTGTGTTTCGAAAGTGACAGTTGAAATGATTTATCACTTGCCAGCGACTGCAAGGCGCAAACGCCAACGCTGCCCCGCCCCCTTGGCACCAGCCCCGCACCAACACCCGCACCCTTCGATTTTGTCCCTGCTTGGTGGCTGTCGTCAAAGTTTTTAGCACAAGCTCCCCGCTCGCTTTTCTCAGCCCCGGCACGTTTGGCATTTTTGTGTAGAAAAATTGAAAATTGCTTTTTTCGTCAGCAGAGCCCGTTTTCCTGCTATCCTACCCCTCCCTTCCCTTTTGTCCTGCTATCTCGGGCAACTTCATCTTTCCAATTTTCTACTATTTGGCTTTGTTCGTTCCCTGTCCCCCTCTCTTGTTGTTCTTGTTGTTGTTGTTGTTGTTTTCTGCGAGTTTTTCATATGAAAATTTAATTCCGCTCGCCCCTCTTCACCCACATACCCGACCCCCTTCGTCTCCCACAAAAAAGACCATTTCCCACGCGAGCTAATTTAAAAATTTTTGTAATTTTTTCGCTTTGCTCTTTTGGAATTTTTGCAATGCGCGACAAAATGATTTATGTCGCTGCCTGGGCGAAATTAAAAATATTACAAAAAGCCAACACCAACACCAGCAACAACAGCAACAATGTGAACACATTTAAATAACATAAAAAATATATACACACCCAACAGAGAGTGAGGGGTAAAAGATATACATTTGTATATGGGGTGTCACATGAAGCTTTAAAATGAAATTGTTGCCGTGTGGAAATTTACGCTGGCTTTTCTTTCGGCAATTTTTGTGCCCAACAATTTCAGGCGACATTCGAATATCAGCAGCAACAACAAACACAGCGGCAACATTCACAGAACTGCAGGAAAAAATGTATAAAATAAAATACATAAACCGCAACAATTTTTCAACATTTTGCACGTGTAAATTTTCCAATTGGTTGAACGCGCCAAATGAACGAAGGGGAAAATGCGAGAGCTGGCGGAGTGGGAAAATGATGACGGCGGGCGGGTGGTAAAAAGCCGGGTGGTTTTCGGGGCGTGGCTCTCCCATTAAAGTCTATCTGATGGATTCATTTAGTCAATTCTTGAGGCAGGTGAGTGCTTCGGTCCTGGGCGGGACAGGGCAGGGAAGGGCAGCGAAGGGAAGGGGAGGGAGCAGCATAATGGCTGGCGGTATATAAAATTTGCATAGACCTAGCCAAAACAATGGGGTGGCCCTGAAAACCCGGGCAACAAAAGTAGAAAAACAGGTAACACAAGTCCAGCGATGTATGACTCTTCGTTTTCCGTTTCAGCATTTGCATTGCCGACGGCAATTTTGCAATGCATTTTTTTACCCTTTTTTTTACTTTAATCGGCAGTAAAATAGATGTATAACTTGAAATTAAACAAACGGCGATATGTCAAAACTTATTATTGATTCTTGGAAATATTCCATCTTTAAATTACAAGAAAATATTTATAAAAGTCACATATTCCTATGAATGAAACTTTGAGCCAAACAAGAGAGGCTAAGGCTAAACACGATTAGATTAAGTCCCCAATCTTCGATACTGGATTTATCTCAAGTGGATTGAATCGGCCTAAAATTTAAATTGATTGAATTTCAGTTCATTCCATTCTATTTGCTAAAAAACCAAAGCTCCCCGGAAACGGCCACAAAAAACAACAAACCAAAATATTGTTAACCCAAATTGCATTGACTTTTCATCTCAGCAATCTTTCATTTGGTTTTCCTTGTTTTTTGCTTGGTTTTTTTGGTAATTATTCACATGCAGCAAATGAATTTTCCTATTCTTTTTTTGCGATTGTAGTTCGCCACGATGTCCGGAAGGTGGCGGTGGTGCAGCTGCTTTACGAGCAAAAAAATAATTCAGAGCAGTTATCTGTTTTGTTGCTGCAGTTTGGCTGGCATTTTCCGCTGCCGTTTTCACAGCATTTTCCCGTTTTTTTTTTTACAGCAATCTTTCATTTGGTTTTCCTTGTTTTTTGCTTGGTTTTTTTGGTAATTATTCACATGCAGCAAATGAATTTTCCTATTCTTTTTTTGCGATTGTAGTTTGCCACGATGTCCGGAAGGTGGCGGTGGTGCAGCTGCTTTACGAGCAAAAAAAATAATTCAGAGCAGTTATCTGTTTTGTTGCTGCAGTTTGGCTGGCATTTTCCGCTGCCGTTTTCACAGCATTTTCCCGTATTTTTTTATTTATTTATTTTTACTGTTGAGGAATGTTGTTTTGTTGGCTTTTGTTTTAATTTAAATGAAAAAGCTTTTCGCGCATAGTTATGAAAATAATGGCTACGAGGGGGGGAAAACGTTCGTATGTGTATATATATTGCCGGTTCTAATGCATTAAAACCAACTAAGTGGTTTCAGTTGGATTTCAAAATTCAAGGCCTTAAAGCGATTTGCAGTTTTTTGTTGTCTGTTGTGTTTTTATTGTTGTGCCTCGGCCACAAAAATTCAATAAAAATAAAGGGCCACACCTCGGCGACACACGAACATGACTTGTAACTTAAGCTACGAAACTGCGCTCCTTTGAGCCTGTGTCATCGGTTTTGGGCGACATCCTTTGGACCGGGCCATATCGCTTTACACTTGAAGCGAATTTGAAAGTCTGGATCCAGCTGCTCGTAACTCTCGTGCCCCCATCACCCTTCCCTTCTTTCTGCCGCCTGCCCACACAAGCTCTCCTCTCATTGGCTTTATTTTATTCTTTCTTTTTTTTTTATCTGGTCCGCGACTAATATAAACGTACAATGGACCAACTTAAGCTGAAATGACAGTTGCGACATGTTTGCGTAGGCGTGTGCGATCTCCCGGACAGACGGACCGACGGACGGACGGACAACGACCCAAGACATTCACCCAGCAAATGTTTTGGTATTAATTTTTCTCGCTGTTCCTTTGGAAACCTGCAAGCTGCCTGCCTGCCGGCCTGCCTGCCAGGCGGTTGGCTGGCTTGCCTGACAATAAACTTTATCGCATTCATGTGAATGCACTTTATGACACCTAACCAGGCAACAGCCGATGCTGATTCTGAGTTTAGGTCTGAATCCGACTCTCAAGTTGTGCCCGAGGTGGGGAAACTTGTTTACCTGTAGCCCAAAACTTTTGCTGGAATGGAGAAAGAATTCTGTTGCGGATTTCAGAGCAATTTTTGCACCACTGATTTGAATGGAAAGACTTTGACGGGCTCTACATATGGGCAGGCAGTGTTTCCTATTTGGTGCACTCAGAGAAAACCGAAAGACCAAAAAATTCTATAAGTATGTCTAGCTGAATGTTTAAACTGAAATGATATCAATATTGGCTCGCCCTTTTTTTCTTGTGTCAATGGTTACTTTGTGGTCGTCTGGCTGGCTCGTGACTCGTGCAATTTCAGTCGTCCGTTTGACGGTCACGTGACCCTAATAAATCACAGAATTAATGTTACGTAAAATGGAGTTGGCTCGGCCATAGAGGGAGTCGTGGTCTGAGTCTGATTCCGAGTCTGAGTCCTGCAACCAGGACTACGAGGTCGACTTCTCTCGACTGGAAAGCCACCACCGTTGAGTGGTTAAACTATGCCGGCCGGAAATTGAAAAACGTTTGCGGCATTTCTGATAAGACGGCAGGGAAGTCCAACTTAAAGATCAACTGGTCGGCAATGCAGCTTCGATGGGTTAATAATGCCGATTTAAAACCTTAAATGTATATGTACGAGGAGTACGCGATTTCCACACAGGCAAAGAGACAGCAAAAGAGCGAGTAGCGCCAACATTACGGCCATTAAAAATACCCAAAACGACAACGACAATTTCCTCATTATCGTAAAATTTATTCAAGCAAAATAAATTCATTGGTCGTTAACCTTGACACTGGTTTTTCTTTTATTTTCCCTGCGTGCCCGTGTGTGCGTTGGTGTCTTTTGTGTGCGCATAAAATTCATGCTATGACGCGTGTTAAATAGTCGCTTGTCAACTGGGAAAACTTTTGGCCCGACGGCTGTAAAATGATTTTCCCAGACAGACAGACAGCGGCTGGGCTCCTCCAAAAACAAATTGTGATTACTCGCCGACACAAAGAGGCAGAGAGGATGAAAAAGAAAACAAGGCGGCTTTAAGCATGACTTTCATTATTTTCTTTGTCTGGTTACCAAACTACCAAGCCAAACCGAAAGAATAAATAAACCCGAAATGACGTCCGTAAGTATGCTACAATAATCGATAACTTTGTGTGCTGTGCGGCGTGTGTGCGTGCTGCCGTTGTGTTTTCCAGGACGATTTGTCACGGGGCTTCCCGCGAGTTTTTCGGGAGCTCAGACTACTCCCCTGGGCTGCTTTTCGGTGGCTTAAAGTGTTAATGTATCTGCCATTGTTTTTCGATATTTATGCACTCGGCCCGGGCGACTTGTTGAGTCGTCGTGTGGGATTTATGGTTTCAACTTAAAGTTAGGGCTAGTTGCCAGGTGGCCAAATTAAAGTCTTGCATTTAAATTCTTCTTGATTAACGCTTCGAGGGTGTAGCACCATCCATATATAAATTATAGTGCACTCCCGACGTGGGAGCGGGAGCGGAATAAAAAATAAACTACAAAAAGGGGGAAAATAGAATGAAGAAAAGCTTTTTTCATCCCAAAAGCTAGCTAGCTGCTGTATCTGTGTGAGCTGTTTGTATGTCTCGAGTGTGCGGCAGCTGTCTGTGTGCGTATTGGCGAGGACTTTTCCCGACTTTTCCTTTTGCCGCTCCTTTTGCCTTTCGCTTCTTTATATAAAAACCCCGAGAGCACACAGCCAGCCAAGGAAAATGCTCGCTCACACACATCCACATCCACATTATGTTTTCCGCTGCTTTTTTCGGTTCTAGTATTTTTCTACATTTCTTTTATTTGCAGTCAGCAGAAAAAATTCTTATACACAAGAGCTGCGTGGCAGCGGCGCGAGTGTGTGCGAAAGCTTTTGCCACATACACGGGCTGGAGCAGTCAGCTCAGTTTTCTTTTGAATGATTCGATGATTTTAAGCGCCTGCGTTATATGAAAACCAATCGCATCAAAGCACCCCATTAAATTTCATCGTCAGGCATATATCCTTGCCCCTTATACAGGCGCACTGGGGTCTGGGGTCTGAGGTCTGGGATCGAGTCGAGGTCCTGTTGCCAGCCAGCTGCTGCCACTGCCGCTACCGCTACCGCCGTTGCTGTGCTCGTTTTTGATATCCTTGGAGCTGCTGGCTCTTGGCCACGTCTGCATCCATCGTCATCGTCGTCGTCGTCGTCTGTCTAAGCCGCCCAAGGCAACGTTGCCCGGTTGCAATTTTCCGTTTTCTGCTTTCAGCTTTCCCTCTATATGCCGGGGAATCCGTCAGAAAAGCGCAGCCGCTGCAGCTGCTGCCACAGCACATCCCCACCAACCAACCGACCCTCCATTTTCCTTCCATCATTATGTGCTGACGGCGTAAATGGCTCTATCAGCACATTGTGCCTTGGTGCCTCTGACATGTGAGCCTTTGCCTTCGAACCTGCGATTCCAGTTTTAAGTTTTCAGGCACATTTTGAAGCAATTTAAAGTGCAGCTAATGGCTTCTACTATATGAGCCACAAAAACGACAGAGTCTAAATTAAACAGCCAGTCATGGTTGGACGCAGCAGTTACAGTGGTAACTGCCAGTTAGAGGATAACACAATTTATGTTTCGTTTATTGTCAGTTTTAGGACTGCATTATTAGAAAACGAAGAAACTTGTAGCTGAACTTTGATTGATGATAATGTGGGAAATGCTATCCGTCTGCAACTTATAGATTTCAAACAGAGCTGGACTGTGGTTAGTTGATAGGCAAGTACGACTGCAGTCGGAGCTTCTATATATTTACGTACATATAAAGCAAGTATATATGCACATAGTCGCACAGTCTATCACTGGCGAGCGCCGCCATCTTCTGGCGCTCGTTGTTTGCTTTATTTGCAGTTGGTTCTCCACCATCTCCATCTGCCACCCCCTCGCTCCGCTCCTACTTTCTTGCTTTCATTCTTTTATTCCCCCACTTTTTTATTTTTTGATGGCAAACATTTAATGGGTTTTTCAGAAAATTGCATTTTCTTCTTTGGCACTCTTTAGCCTTTTTGTTTAGCTGCTACTTGGCGTAGTAGGGGCAGGGAGTAGGAAATGGGGAGGATTGGGTTTGGCCTGGAGGCGGGTGGCAAAGGAGAGCCACTGCTGCTCCTTCTGCTGCTGCTGCTGCTGCTCATGACCATGGCTGCCATATTAGATTTTGAATGCATTTCCGCTTTTTGCCGCAGCGAGCAAAACTTTTGTTCGCCATGTTGGCTCTGCTCCGCTCTGCTCTGCTTTCTCTCTGCTTTTCCCGTATATCCTTCTCGTTCTTCGGATTTTCTATGTGCCATGGTTGGGAAATATTTTCCACTGACTGACAGCTGTGCAAATGGGCGGCAACAACAAGGACGGCCAGAAAAGAAGCCGGAGTAGGAGCTCGGGCGCTGCAAGTTTGTCTATCTTTCGGATGTTTTTGTTTTTGTGTTTTTGTTGTGTTGGGGTAGGGGGTTGGTTGCATTAAAACTTTGTTTCATTTTCCTCTTCCCTCACTGTGTGTGTGTGTGTTATTTTCCTTTTGCTTTTGTTTGATGAAAAAGTCCAAGTTGTTGCGCAAAAGTTTTTATGCAAGTTTTGCTATTTTGGCAAATGGATATCCTTTTGCTACTCCAAACTCCCCCTTCGATTATTTTCTGTGGGTGCTGGCGCACTATCAGTGTTACTTATAGAACTTGGTCAGATATACAAACAAACACACTCCGCCAATCTCATCCTGTATATAACTGTAATGTATGTACGTATAAATAGTGGCAACAGAGCCATTGCCATTGGCGAGAAGTTTAATCAAAGTTTTGCTGCGAAGCCGGAGAAATTCCCTGGAATTGAACTCGGGGTGGCTGAATAAATGAAATAATGAATTAATGCGAAACGAAATTCCCAGCTCCGCCGGCAACACCTCGCAGCTATACACACATTGCATATTTCAGGGCGCAGACTGCGACCAGCGACTGCGACTGCATATGCAAATGCAAATGGGAAAACATTCCGCACATTCCCCGTTCGGGGGCAAAGGGCCATTAAATGTCAGGCCCGCAGACACAAAAAACAAGACACAAAAAACCAAAGAAAACAACACGGCGACTGGGTCGCGGTCCGTTTTGTCGGCGGCGTTGGTTTCCAACCCGTTTTCGCCGTTGACCAAATTAAAAAGCCATTTGGGCCTAGAGTCTCTTAGGCCAAGTTACCTTTTGGCTGCTAGCAATTATATGCTAGCAACAATTTGCTTTAAGAAATTTGAGAAAAACATAGACAAACCGGTCACCCTCGGGCGGAGGGGGGCTTTTATGAGTGCCAATCAAAAAGATCATCGATTATGCGACAGCAGTTCGTCTCCAGAATTTGAATTCCGATTACGGATACATTCAGACTCAAATTGGCATTCAGATTCGAACTCAGATTCCGATTCAGATTAACGATTTTCAACGGCACTAAATCTTCAAGGACAGGGAGCTGAGCGAGTTAATCATGAATGATTTAACGATTCGTAGACCATTTAATTGCCATTCAGCTCGGACATGACAGCCAATGCGGTGATTAAAGCCAAACGCCAAACGAATCGAGACAAAAAAGCGACACCAGTTTTAACGACTTGACAAAGTCATTTGAGGAATTTCTTTTGACAATTTTGACGCACTTAGGCAGGTTGTTTGTTGTTTTTCCTCCCAATGATTGGGAGGGAAAATGGCTTTACAGCACCTGGGAAGAGCACGCGCCATTTTGCTGCAAATTGAAAACGTGTCCAACATCGAGACATCAATTTTTAAACAGAAGTAATCACTTTGTAAACGTTGAGAGACCGTCGTACTTTTGGGGGCGCAGGAAATAAGTATTCCCGCACATCCTTTGGGGGTTGACTTGGGTTAAGCCAGAAAACCAGCGACCAGGGACTTGCGAGTCCTGCTGGTCTTTCGGTCGGTCCTTTGCACTCCGCACTCCCCCGTGCCATCAAAGAAGTATGCCTCAAATTTCTGGGGTCTTTGCCGCTTCGCTTGATTTCCAAATTTTTGCACGTAACAACGTAAAGTTGCAGAAATTTTTATACAATTTGTTGCATGCATAATTCACGAGGACAACAAGTTGGGTCTCGGGTGCGAGTTGTGGATTTATGTGGGTTGTGTGTGTCTGCCGAAAGAACTTTTCGGAATTATGATGAGCCCCGGGAATCGGGGAAAGTGACTTAAACGGTAAATCAGCAGTGGCTTGTAATCAATTTAGCCTGCCAGTACGGAGGCATCACAACAATACAATAATATGCGAGTATGTATAAGCTCTTCCTTTCGAATAAAATAAAAATAATGCCCATGTAAATTGTTAAAGCTCAAAAGTCTCTGTTTGTTTTCATATCCAGATGGGGGTATCGCTTTGTAAATATTTCTAGCTGCTGTTTGCTTGTGTTTGAATTAAAGTTCTTTGGCTAATTGATAGCAAGGCAAATAGAAGCGAAAATAAAGATACTTCAATGGGTAGGCCATCAAACAACATTAATACCCAGTTAATCTAACGAAACGAGCGCCACCATTTGTCTGGCCAGACCAACATTTTAAATTGCCGCACAAACACACACATCACAAACAAAACGCACAGTTCACAGCGCACAGCACTAAAAACAGAAAACACAAAATCCAAATAAGCTAAAAATTTATTAAATTCTCATTTATCAAATGCCATAAATCACGGACTGTGTTGTATTTTATTTCAAATGATCTATCAACAGTTGCCATTTGGATGGATGGTCTTTGCTTTTATGACTAGCTAATTTGGTTTGTTTTTGAGTTTGATTTGTCAGTTTATTGTGCCGGCCTGTCAATGATTCTGATGACTTTGATGACTCTGATGATTCTCTGATGGTTCGCTGATGGTCCGCTGTATGGCTCTGACTATAAAAAACTAATGTTTCTGCGGCAGCGCAGAATTCGCTAAACGGTGTGCAAGTGACAAGTGAATGAAAGCGTTCCGGGGGAATGATGTCAATCTATCACGGCATGAACAACTTTTACTTTCGGCTTGACCTTTGCTAACTGTCAAAAATCGTTGTCGCTTGCAGTTGTGGGCCAGCAAATTTTGTTGTGAGTTTGTTGTTTTATTTTTGCATTTGACAGCTGATGTCGGACCTCACATTTTTCGCACTTTTGCAGCAGCGACAACAGCGGCAGCGGCGGCAGCAGCAGCAGCAGCAGACGCGTCGCAAAACGCGGCTTTGAACTACTAAATCATTTTTGACAGTTGGCAGCGAAGCCGGGGAAAGCCCCACAGTCTGTCTCGCTTGCACACAGTGTGCACACGGGTGTGTGTAACCGTGACCTTGAGAACCGTTACACACACATTTTTATTCCACTGGCGTAGCCTTTGTTTATGCAATAAATTAAAAGCAATAATTTTTCATCTTGAGGCAGCCGCAGCAGCAGCAGCAACAGTTGAAAGTTCGCCCGCTGCGGCACAACAACATTAATTTTACCCAACTGCAGGGGGAGATGGAGGTAGCGGGTGATAAAGCACCGCCATGGCAATGGCATTGTTTTTAACTCGCTGCGACTGCGCTAAAAGCAAAAACAACAGAAAGGAAAATCCAAAAAAGGAGCAACAAAAATGCAGAAACAATAATTCAACTTGTGGCTTTGGCACTGTGCTCCACATACTCTACTACAGATACGGATACTCCCGGGCAAATACACAGATACAGATATGGATACGAATAGGGATTCGGTTGCTGGGAGGAGTGGAGGAGGTTCGTCGGTTCAATGGACGCTTTGCGCCTGCGCAGGGCTAAAAAACAAATTGCAGCTGTCTCCCTTAGCCACTCGTCGTCCGCCGCTTGCCATTGCCATCGCCATTTGCCGTCTCTGTCGCCGGGTGTGTGCCATTAATTCTAGCGCTCGCCGGCTTGTTTGACAGTTCTGACAGACGATTATTTAAAGTTGTGCTTAAACGCTTCGGTGTCTCCCTATCTCTGGCCCTGGTCCCTTGTCCCGTGCACTCCTGGCCATGGCCAAAACCGGGCTGTCTGCTGACACCCGCCCCCAGTTCCAACCTCGCGATGCAGCCCCGGGAAAATAATACAAATTACACTTTCGGCATATTGTTTTGGTTCTCTCCTTCAAGCGAGCCTAAAATAAGAGCTTTTCTTTGTAGGTTAGTGGGTCTTGCGAACCTGAGGTTGCCGAATGGAAAGGGCAACAACCAAAGCCAAATTGGGGGTCAGCTTGAATTATACTTTTACAATGATCAATAACAGAAAACGATTATTCTGCTGCTCTTACGTTTTTTTTTTAATGAGTTTTTTTACTGTTGAGAGCACTAAGCAACTCAGTTGTATTTTATTTCGATTGCCCTATCTTTAAAATGGTTTCCCAAGTTTTATGAACGGCCCTGAATCTGGCTGCCCCTTTTTTGCGCTGTGCAGGAAAACAGTCGAATATGAGTTATATTTGAGCGGTATTACACTTGCGTTTAACGATTTAAATGCTCTGGCACGCCATTCCTCAATTTAACGCATCATAAAGACTGGGAAAACTGCATCCTGAGCCGAACATTTTACGACCCAGAAGAAGCCGACTCTTCTTCAAGGAAAAGATACAAAAACACTCAGCAAAAGTCAAGAAAAAGAAAACCCCACACACGGACAACCGCTTGTTGATCATAAATCAAATTTCAATTCACGTGCCGGGCGCTCGTCCATTCTTCTGGCCTTACTTTTTTGCTTTTTACTTTTTAGTGGCCCCATGTTCATTAATGAAAGCGAAATGCGGAGATCGCGACTATCGGGCCGGACATCATCAAAACTGCCACTGATTTTCGCAGAGCACAAAAATTGGCACAAGTTCATCATCATCATGAGGCAGCTTTTGCTTTTTTCCCGGGGGCGTGGCGGGCATGCACGTTGAAAGCTGAGCGAGACCGCCAATGTTCAATTTATGAGCCGCAGACAGAGCCCTTCCCGTCCCTTAATCGATTGTAGTTTTTAATTAAAATTTAACTTTATAATGATTTTTTATCAGCTGTCTCCCGAGCCGCGTCCGTGTCTGTTTAAGTCTAAATTAAAAAGAAATTTCTCATTTTGAGTGAAGCTCAGAAACAGGAAGCCGCAGCCGGTGAGCAAAGTGGGCGTGGGCCGATCGGGGACGTGACTGGGAGGAAGCCCAGGATTACACTCGGAACCACAGGCTGACGGTACCTGACGGGACAGACACGTCAAGGAATCGATTGATCCGTTTCGGTGCCCTTGGCCCAACTTTGATTAATGTGCGAACTGGGCGCAGCACGCGCTTTAGACTCAACGTCAACGCCGTCGACGGCAATCGAATCCCCAAACTTAAAAGCTAGTCTTTCTACTTAGGATGTGTTAAATGACTTAATGCGGAATGTGACTTACCATCATATGTTAGTTCTGAAGGATTGAGTGATGATAAGAACTTACCATCTGAAACGAAAAATTAAAATTTAATTAATTTCAATTACACAGTCTGGCCGCAGGCATTCCGAATAATTACAAATAATGATAGTTTAGGTTTGCCGCAACTGCAATCTACTGTCTATTTGTGAAACATTGACCTTAAAATGTTTTCCTTTGTAAATGGTTATAATTAAGACTTTGGTAGCTTTAAGTTCCGATTAGAAAATCGGTAAATATGGCAAGCAGGTAAAACCATTCGAAGGGAAAATTCAAATGGTATTAAAAATAAGCACGGTCTAGAAAACTAGATATATACAAATATTATATCTACCCAGCTTTCCTGCCTACTCCGCGCTTTCATAAATGTTGCATTAAAACGCTTAATTACATGCATTTTATTGTGGCTGTTGGACGATATAGTTTTTGCCGGCTTTTGTTTGAATTTTTTTCTGACCACCTTTCTGCAATTTTTGGTTTTCCTGCCACGTTTTTACTCCACACACATGCATACTTTTAGCGTTGGTGCTTGATTAATTTTATTATTGTGCAGCATTTAATTTAATACGCATTGCGGCGCATAATGTACAATAATTATTTTAAATTCACTTTGACAAGAGAGCTCCCACACTCTCACGGTGGCCGCCTGCGTTTCCCTGTTAATGTTAATTTAATATTTGTACATTGTGTTCTGTGTTTTAATTTGGCCTGCGGTTTACCATGTTTGTTCCTGCAAAAAATGTTGAACTCTTGCGTAAATTTTTTCATATTTTGTGCCTTTGTTATCGTAAAACAAAAATGCAAATTAACGCAGAATCCTCTTCTGCTGTTTCATCTCATTTTGTATTGTTAATTATTTATGGCTGTCACGGGGAATATATACACGCATAAACTTTTTTGTATTCTCAATTTTGCCGATTTTATTCTTGTTTTTTCAACATTTTATTTGGACGCATTTTATTTCAATAAATTACTTTTTTTTTGTCGTTTTTACAAGTGATTTCTTTTTGACATTTTATGGATATTTTAAGCCCGCCAAACCATTTGCACTCTGCTCGAATTTTTTTCGCTAGCATAACAAGTTAATCCCCAAAAAGCCTGGGCTCCCTTGTTATAAAGTTTTTCCTAATATTTCCGATTTTCGAAAAAAGAGAGAATAAGGTTTATATTTTTTTGTAACCCAGCTGGGTGCCTTTACCTTTGTAAATAAATCAACGATAATTAACCTTCTGCTGCGTGTAGAAATAATTTTACTGTCAATGTTGTCACCACTGACAGTCGAACATCTTAAATCATTTTGTTGTTGCTTTTGCCTCCTTATTTTAAAGTTTCAACGTGGTTGTTGGATGGTTTCGGTTTTCTGCTCGTGTTGATCAGAAATTTAAATTAAAAAGCGCAACAACGACGGACACTAAACACGGCTAAATGACCAACGCGCCCCGAAAATGCCAAATGCGCCATATGAAATGCCAATTCGCACTCAATTCGAGGAGGTAGCATCGGCGAACTGGCGACAAAACACCTTTTTCCAAAAGCCTCTTTATGTCTCTTGTTGTGCGGGTACACATAAAAAAATGAACACTCAAGATTAGTTTTTAAGCTGCAACATAATATAATGACTGCAATCTTCTCCTCTGACCACATTTTGGTCCTATCCCTAAATTTTTCCCGTGTACATGTGTTCAGTTTCTCCCTGATGCGTAGACGTCAAAATGCCGCGGTGGCAATTAAATGCCTTCGACGCTCATTGCTAACGCCTCAGTCTCAGTCTCAGACCCAGTCTCAGTAATTCCCGGTTTCTGTATCTGACTTCAAAGCTCAAAAAACCCGGACTTTGGGTTGGGACTCCTGCAGTCAGTGCCGCTGTGCTGTGCTCGGGGACTGCCTCCAGCATGCGCTGGTCTTCAGCCCTTTTGGCCACAAATAACGCCCAAATATGGCGCAATTTCATTCGCAACGCAGCGAATCGATTGCCGATGCCACCGCTGCAGCGCGCTGCTGCTTTCAATTCGTTGCGTCTCGATTTATTTATCACCTGTCGTTGGAAATTGAAATTGCATTCGCCTCGAGATGTTTTTTTTCAGCTTTGCCTCTGTTTCATTTCGTTTCATTCCAGGTAATCATTGTCAACAATTAATGAACAGCCAGCAGTGGGCGTGGTAGTCGTTTAATGAAGAAACCACCAAAGAGGTGGTTGCCTTTTTCTTTGTGTGTATGATTTTGTTTTCTGGATATTTATAAATGAGCCGAGGCCTTTTCCTATTAGAATGGCCAAAAAACTCATCAGCATAATGTAAGACGTTGTTGTGCTGCTCGGGGCGATAATGAGCCATAATGGAGTTGGTAAGACATTGAGCTATAATGGTTGGGATTGAGGGGGTTCCTGAGCGGGCCGAGGTGGCTGAAAGGGCCCGAAAACTGGTTCGAAGTTCGCCGCTCTTAAGAGCTCTTAACGCGGCCTGCCGGCCTCTGTCAGTCTGTGCTGTGTTCATTTCTTGTTTCTCGTTTTCCTCCTCTCCATTTTGCATATTTAAAAGCTTGATTCAACTCGGACCGAACATTGATCGACTAATCAGCAAAAGGCAAAGAAAGTGCAGGGGCGGCCAGAGCCACTGGGCTGAGGGGTCCGAGGGGTATGCCGCTTATCAATGCACTTTGCCGTGCTACACGTAAACTTACTTTAAACGCGCCAAACTTTTCATTGGCGATAAGAGTCGGGGTAACCCGAATCCCTGACTCTGCTCTGATAGTATTACAGTCAGCGAAAAATATTCCTATCGAAGCACACATTTACGTGTTTAAATATATTCCATTGACAGCTAATACTTCATTTGCCGTCGCAGGGGAACATTATCCAATGATTGCTGCGAGTGCATGCCTCGATTTGCATCATTGTTTATGTTTGTACTTTGCATGCTTCTTCAGGCTTGCGCTTGATTGGCAGGAGATCAATTTTTTTTTAATTTTTTAATATTTGTCAGCGAAAGGACGGAAAGGAGCAGTTGGGAGCAGAGTCATTAGAGCGGCAATTGGCCAGGTCTGAAAGGCTGGCGTCGTGTTCGTGCCAGCGGCGCGCGCTTCAACGCTTTCCTGGCCATACTTCGCTGGATTTTGCGCTGGACTCAAACAGCCAGGAGTACCACCTATCTGGCTATAAGCTTGTGGTCTACGGTCTGGTCTTGTGGCATGCGGACTTTTGTAGCAGACAAAATTGTCGACAAATAGTTTACACAGGCATGAAATTTTGCTGCCTCAGCGAGCAACAAAGGAATGTTGTTGCGGAGTCGTTGTTGTTGAACCGTTTGGCTCAGTTTGTTGCTTGCAGTTTTTGCCGGAGTGGAATGCAAGCAGCAAAGCAGCTACATGCCGCATGCAGCATGCAGCATGCCGCATGCAACACAAAACCGAACCTTTCGGTCGGAATAGAGACAAGTGCAACATGATGGTCTGCCGCCCACCCACCTGCCGCAAAATGTTTAATTAAATTATGTGAGCCATGCGATATGCAGCCCGAGGATTATGCATTGTATGTGCGGTCATTAATTCATATCAAAAGGGTAATTGAAAACCGCATAAATTAAACAACGGCATATAAACAAAAATACGCGAAAAATTATAGCAATCCAGAGCAATCATTTTTTTATTCAAATTTCTTTCTGCAGCCGCGCTTGCTATCCGCTGGGAAATGTGTGCAATGTGACATTTGGCTGCATTATAGTTTAATCTTATTAAAATATTTATTTTATTAAAATATGCATGCAATTTGTTAATTTAACTGCTGCGTTTGCTGTTGTTTGCCGCCCACACGCCTGCTATTTTATTTATGTTGCATTTTTCTCTTTGATACCCTGGGAACGAGAGTTTTGGTGTTCAATGTCGCATTTTCAATGCGAAAGCACTTTTAGAATATTTTTTTTGGTTTGAAGAACTTCTGTGACATCCATTTCTACTTCCCNTTTGGTGTTCAATGTCGCGTGTTCAATGCAAAGGCACTTTAAGAATTTTTTGTTGGTTTGAAGAACTTCTGTGACATCCATTTCTACTCCCCCACCAAACTTCAATTATCCAAATGTTTCAATAAACATCAAACAGGGTATTTTCACCTTCGGAAACTCATAATTTCGGTATTTTTTGTTGGTCATCACTGATATCGCGCTTTTATTGTGGCAGCCACTGCGCTTAATTGCATTTTGCATATGAATTAATGCATTTTTTATCAGCCACATTGCACCTACACACACAAATATAAGCCCTCCACATGTGTGTTTTATTTATTTGTTGCTGTTTTTTTTTTCTTTTTTTTTGCATATTTTTTTCGTGTCATGGCGTCTGATAATGCAATGGAAACAACAAATGCGCCAACCGCAGAGCTTCAGTGTTTTTAATGCATTTTTTGCAACGCTGCGAATATTTAATTTCATTTGTGGTCCGACCAATAAAAGCCAACCTCGGGATAGACAGAGTGCCATTTGAAAGCTGGTTAATCTTTTATAACACACAAAACAGCGACCGACCGAGCGGCAGAGCATTCTCCCAGGAGTCGGCATTTACCATATCATTAACAACTAGTTCATATCGGCCGGTTAGGATCTTGTTATAAACCATAGATCTAGTGTCTAGAAAAGGGTTCAGTAGGCCCGGCGACAGCCGGAAAGTTTCTGTTTCATTAAAATGCAATTAATATAGGCTTTCAGCACATTCTGATGACTTTGGGGACTCCAAATTACTAGGCTCGCTGCCAGCAAATTAGGGTGCGCCCATAATTAATAACAGTTTCAGCGCAGATAAGCGGCCAGGGGGGAATGAAGCATTTCATTAACTTCCCATTACATATTACACGAGAATTTGAAGACCCGGGGTCGTACTGCAATTGTCCCAAAACTCCGGTTGAGACACGTGTAAATACTATGCACATAGAAGTGCACGCCAGGTGCACAGGAAAAAAAATAATACAAGCAACAAATATAACAATAATTTAGTTTTTGAAATCATAACAGGATTTCCAAGTTTGTAAACTGAATAACTGGCGCCCATTAGGATGCATCATCTGATTTGCAATGCATTTTTCTCGCCGTGCACAAAACGGATAGAGAAAGACTTGTATGAGTCAATCCATTAACGTTTTGATAAAAGATCTTTATGACGACACTCGAAGCGACGTCGGCAATCATCATCAGCAAAAGGCCAACACAACAGACACAGGAACCGAAATGGCTTTGGAACGTGTTGGACCGAAGAGCAGGGCACACACATTGGGTGAAAAGTAATTGCGTTTAAATGCGTTTACATTAGGCCCAAAAAAAAAACAACGAATACCCTGAAGAAATAAAAGAAACACAAACCCCAACAAAATAGCAGAAGGTGCAATGACGACCTAATTGCAGGCTATGCCGCGCCGGGAAGCACGAGCTGCCGATGACCAAGGACAATTATTACATTACACTTGTAATGGCATTATTAATGCCGCTCGACTCGATTGTTTTTACGCCATTTCCCAGGCGATAAGCCAGAAATAAATCTCCATTGGCGACTTTACGACAGCCAAAGGCCGCGGCCGTAAAACAGACACTCACCCACAGAAACCCCAAACACCCCCTTCATAGTTCCATTGCTTTTACGACTTTTTAATAGTTCTCACATAGATTTTATAGATCTTGCTCCCCATTCGCTCTGGCGGCTATTTGTTTTCGTTTCTTTTGGCCAGGGCGGCATAAAATTGATTTCCTTTCCCGGTTTTCCTGGCCTGCTGTCATAAAATTTATGTTTATGTCGTAAAATTTCGTTCATTTTTTTGCTGCCCTTTGAGCGGGCAAGCAATCAATGTGCGTGTTTCTTCAACTGTTTTTTCTTGTTTCTTGTAGTTTTTAGTTTACACCGTCTGCCCCACCAGGTGTTGGCAAGGGTTTCCCTCACAGATTCAGTTTTTGTGGAAAAGTAAGCGACTTTCTCTTCCCTTTTTGGGAGCTTTCGAAAGGCACAGGAATTGTCGCCTTCCTTGATATAAACAAACGACAGACATTTATTTTTATTACACACCTTTTTGGGTCCCTTTTATAGATCTTTTTTTTGTTGGTTTTTTTTTTTTCTTTTTTTGCGGAGGGTGACACTTTGGTAGTAGATTCTAGTTATTCTAATGCACATTTCATAGGCAATTCCAAATTAGGCAATGTTTGGCAATGTACTTACCACCACCGCCAACACCCACCGACCGACCCTTGTTGGGAAATATCAAGGTGTGGCGGTTGGCTGGCTGGGTGGCAGAGGGTGAGTTGTGTGTGGGTTCTGTGTTGCTTATAAAAAAGTAATTTTCTCATTTCTGCCAACGTTCGTTCGAGGCTTTTTGTATATTAGAAGAAATGGCTTTATTTATTTCTTATTTCTTGCGTACAAGTGCCCCGCCGTCTTGGGCCACAAAAGTGGCGAAATGAGGAAAACTTTTTGCCGGCATTTGCTTCTGCTGCTTTCACTTCAGTTTACTATACTCCACACTCCACTTTGCTATCCCCGTTCAGTTTTCTTTAGCTGTTTCTGTTTCAGTTGGCGTTCTTTTTTCTGGTCGGGCGGCCGTTAAATTGGCAAGTTTGTTGTGCTAAGTTTTTGGGGTCTCTCGCTGCCTGCCTGCCACTCGGAGCCCATAAATTAGACGCACAAATTAGAAATTATGTGCGCATTTAAATGTGAAGAGGAGAGCTCCAGTTGGAGTTCCAGTTCCCATTCCCATTCCCATCCCCATCGCCGCTCCCTTTGCCTTTTCCCATTTCCCTGCGACTGTCTCCGGTTCCATATGTTTAGGGCTAATGAAATGGCAGTGGGTTGCAGGGCGCCTTTTAGTCAAACTCAATGAATATTTGAAGAGCCAGACCAAACGAATGGTTCACAAAAAATAAAAAAAACGAAGAACACAAGATATATAAATGCGAAAAGCGAAAAACCGAAAACGCCAGGCGAAAATGGAACTTTTGTGCTACGGCGCCATTTGGCGCTACAAAAAATATTTTTCCATTGAAAGCATTATATGGGCCTTGTTTAAATTTAGCCCAAGACACATGTGTATACATCTCCTCCAGGCAGTGGGTGTGGAACCGTCTGTGGAATGGTCGGACTGACTGCTTTACATGCCGGGCAATTTCACATGTTGTATAGTACTTTTAAGTTCTTTGTACGGTCTCTTATTTTCGTCTCTTCTCGAGACAATCGTGGCAAGCACGGAAAATTCTACGTTTCTTCGTCTCAAGATCAATTTTGTAGCACTTTCCACACTTTATCAACCCATTTAAATTGTGGCCCTTAACGCTGCTCCCTCCAGTTCCCTCGACTAATGTCGTTTATCATTAGTCTAACCCACAATTTCCATTTCGGTGAGCAGGAAAATGCGTATATAAATATACACCTATATTTACCACAATTTTCTACACAATTTTGTATACAAATTTCTTCCTGTCAACTCTAGATAATTTCTCTACAAAATGTCAAATTTTCCTCACAAAACGCCCCCGACACGCTCCGAGCAGGTGGGCGGTATTTCCCGCAGGCAGGGCGACTTGTTCGCTGGGTTCGTTAGTTAAGTTAGTAGGTGGCATAACAGAGCTGGTCAGGTGAACAGAACAACCGGCCACGCCCACTACTCCGCCCGCCAGCGGTCCGAATAATTTGTCATTGAATGTTTGCCTTTGGAAATTTCGGAGGCGGGAAAGGAAAACTGGCCCATGCACAGCGGGAAAAAATTAAGAAAATAAACATTATCGGTGGAGAAAAACCAAAAACACCCTTGATGTGGATGCAATAACTAAAGAACGGTACACTCATGTTAGGACGATAATTTTATTTTATTTCCTATAAAATATTATCAGGACTTTTTCTTCACCTGTAAGGTCTTAAGTGCTTTTGTGGCTTTGTTTTCCGAACCAACAACAAATGTTTACTGGAATACTGACAATAGGCGGGAGGGTGCCTGTAGAGGGCGTGGCCAGACTAAAGGTTGCCCCAAAAAACCATGAGCTGCTCAATTTGTCTGGTTGGGCATTTAAAAACCATTTAGGACACAGTCAAGTTCCTGAAAATATGATCACTCGACGGAAGAATGCAATAGAGTATTGGTATAACAATTCACTCTAAAAAAACCTATACGAAAGTATTTTAAAAAAGATTTAAAATCTTGAAAAATGTTATGAATATGAAAAATCTGTCGGGAATGGCATTGAATCTGGTTTGAGCTCGAAAGGAGGAGAGGTCGTCAGAGCTCAGCGAACAGAACACAACGCTCTGGCAATTTGATTCGCACTCGTGGAGAGGGAGGGGCGTATAATTATAATTGCTGATAAATGCGCCATACTAATAAACACCCCGCCGGCCCGGTAGCCGGAGGAGACCCACAAGAGACTGGGGGACGTAGTGCCAGATCGGGACGGATTCGGATCGGGACGTGTGACGCTAATGACACTTGGCTTCGTCGACGTCCGATTCGCATTCGCGTTCGCGTTTGCGGCGAAAAATGAAATGATTTGTGTGAGAGATTGCATGCCGCGCAGTGATTTGTGATTTGTGTGTTGAGAAATGCAGTTTTAAACGGCGCGGCCTGAAGAGCTGGCTGGCTGGCAGCTTGATAAGCCGCCACTGTCATCAGCAGCATTCGGCTCGTGATAGCTCTATTAATGGCACGCCACCGAGAGCGAAAAGCCAGCCCATCTCCGTCGCGGATGCAGAAACGAATGCGAAAATAATGAATAATAAAAGTCAAAAGTACATGGCTCTTAATGTTTCCTTGAGAATATAAAGATGCCACCGAGGTTAACTCGCAGGCAGAAATTAAAACCTTATCACTTGATGGACCGGCCGAGTGTTCGTCCGGCTGTGTCTAATTTATGCAACCGCCAGTGTGTCAGATCCATAACTATATTACGGCGATAAGTGTAAAGCTAGACAAATTTTTAAGTCAAAAGCGACCACCCATGAAACACGATTCCCAGGCGAACGAGATGGCGGGGTATCTAACAAGTTTGGCATTCGCTTGGGAGTTCCAAAAGCCACCCTCCGTTGGACTCTTTGGTGTTGCTTGTTTGTCAACTCCCGGCGACCTTCCGCCTCTTTCTTATTTTCACAACCTTCAACAAAAAATATCCGATGCTGGTGTTGATGATTCCGTTGATTCCGAGGGTTACTGCCGGGAAATTCGATGCGCATTCTATTCATTGGCGTGTCGGCCCAGAAATATGATAATGCGAAATGAAAAAAAGCAACAGTCAGTTCGTAAATTTTTATTGTAAAATAGAAACAAGTCCACGTTCTGCTCTGCTCTGCTCTGTTCTATTCGGTTCGGTTCGGCTCGGTTTTTGTTAGGGGATGAAGATGTATTGCCCTTTGTGCCATTTGACGTAATGTTACATAAGCTCTGCTCTGGTGGTTCCCTGCCCCTCAGTCCGTTCATTATGAAACATCGCATTTCTGTTTCAATTTTTACGAGTGCGATTCCCAAACGTGCAGCAGCTGGTCCACAGCACGTTTCGTTGGGATTTCGGGGTTCAGGGATTCCGAAGAGATACCCCCGAAAAGATACGGGCAATTTCAGCGCTCGCAAAGAACTCAGCAGCCAAACAGCGATACAGCCATTGAAGGTTTCGTTTCCTCTTCGGTTTTGTTAATGCGTAAAATTTTAATTTCGATCGGGAAGTTCGTGTCAGGGTTTTGACAAAAGAGTTAAAAAGTTGCGGGAACGGCGATAAAATGATGGATCAGCAGATGCTGGCGAGGTGTGAATTTTTATTGCGACAGCAAATGAATGCGAAATGACGAAAAGGTTTAAATTAATATTAGGTACTTTTGCGGCATAAATTATTGGAAAATGTTTGTGAAGTGTATGCGAATCATTATAGGAACACAAAAAGATTTTACAGAATTTGCATAAGTAGTCGCACAAAACCTCCAAAACATTCCATTCCCAACCGAAAACAATACAAATTAAAAAGGGAGGAGCGGGGCCAAATGGAAGTGAGGGAAATGCTTTCACATCACAAAAGACGTGGAAAACTCCCAAGGCTGGTGGTAGGCTGAAATCCCTGAGAAAAACTGTCAACGACGAGAGACCAGGGCAGTAAATGGAAATTGTCTAATTGTGCGTGGTAAGATAACAAACAGAGTTAAAGCTTCCTGTTATTGTTATTCCTACTCTGCGGCCGTAACACATTTCATCAATGTAAATAAGCTAGAACAACAACGCCATCCACAAGATAATCGCCTTAGTTGGGCCAAACATCACATCAAAAGAGAAAAAAAAAAAAGTGCACTTCACACAGGGTCGGGGGGTGGTTTTGGGAGGAGGAGGAGGTCTTAAATGCCGCAGTGACAAAGACAAGCTGCCACACATCCCTCTCCGGTTTGAAAAACGTTTTAAAACTGTAACAATTGGCAATTGTGTGGGTCTTGCGGCTTGACGAACTTCCCGAGCGGAAAGGATAACAGGCCAGGATAACCCCCATGAAAGTTAATTTACGTCACGCAGTATTTTCAATCAATGTCAGGAGAAAAAGTCGGCGGGTCGATCTAAGGAACGGAGGAGGGAAAATCAACCCCTTGCCGGGAGCGACCGCCCGCCGTTTCTGTTTATTTTCGTTTCCAATTTTATTTCCCTGACCCCGGGATTGATCTCGTTTTGATTTGCATTTAAGCGCGACACTTGACGAGTTGCCGTGAAAATAAACAACAACATTATTTCTGGCATTCTCCCGGCTCTTTAACAGGGCATTAACATCGGGCATTAGCTCATCATCCTCGAATCTATTTTTTAGGCACTCCAGTGTGGCTGAAGTTGATGAGGGTGATACATAATTACGGACTTTGGGTCCGAACGTCTGCGGCTGTCAGTTGGAGTTGGAGATGGAGTCAGTGTTCTCTTGCCGTTCATAGGGAAGTCTACTAATACTGGGTAAACGCCTAGTCCCGAGTTCTTTAATTACTATACACCCCAAAACAAAAAAGTGGAGGGATATCTTTAAGGTCTCCTCCTTTCCTGACCTCCCATACACATTTCATGGAGATTTGAGTGCTCGCAAGGATGCTGCATTTCGTTTAGTTCGTTTTCGTTTTCGTTTCTTTTCATTGTTCGCTCTGCTCCCTCGGCATGAAATTCCTGTCAAAATTGATAAAAATCACATTTTCCATTTGAATAACATTTTACGAATTCGTGCATAAAATTACGACACAAAAATATTCCCGCCTCCCTCCGACCGGCGTATCCTTGGTCCTTTTTGCAGTGGAATTTCTGCAGCCCGAAAAATATTCTTTGGTTACCACTCTTTGGTATGCCACTCCCGACCACCCGACCGCTCTACCCTCCTACCTCCGACCCCCGACCTCTCTGACTTGTCTACTTAAAATGTGGAAAATATCTATTTGCTACGCCCGAAAAACGCGACGCAAAATTTCCCCCAAAAACGGGAGAGACTTCAGAAGGAATCCCAGTGGCTGCTGGGTGGGCTTGCCATTTTCTTATCGCGGCAGCCGCCGCAGAAAATGTACAAAATTAACATTGAAATTTTGCGGGCTGGCGGAAATTATTCAACTGTAGATAATTTCCATTGAGTGCGCAAACTTGAACTATGCCAAAATTTAATTTGTCTGCGAACTCAAGCGGCGTGTAGATAAATCAATCAAAATGGCGCTTGCAATGGCCACACAAAAATACATCGCGGCAAAGCGTTCGCGGCATATGCTATATGCTACGAGTTTATTTGGTGTCTACGCACCAACAAACACAACGCACGAACTCAATCGTTAAAGTCGCCGTTCGGCTCGCTTTAAAGTTTTTCGAATTTGACGTCAACATCAGTGGATTGGCTGCGCGTAACGCCTTCCACTCTCCAGAGTTCCCTGCAATGGCCCCTTCCCTTTCTTCTACACAGAGCAAAATACAGAAAATTACATGGACAGCAGGTTGAGTTTCCTCTATTGTAGCTTTACATAAATTTGGAACACTATTTCTCCCAGTGCCCGGATTCTTTGGGAACTGAAACTGCATTATCACCTTGGGCTCCGACCCACTCAATGTTTTCCTCCTCAGTTTTTTTTTTTTTCCAACGTTTTTGGAGAGCAGACGACGAGTGGCCCAGAGTGTCTTTTTCGAGTGCTGTTTTGGCCAGGGCTTTTGTTTTTTCGCTGCCGCCGCACAAACAAAGCGGGAAAAAACGCACTCGCTCCGAACACGAAAAAAGACTGAAAACAAAATAATATTTTTGCCTATCACCATAAATAATTCACCTGCGCCCCAACCCGCCGCCGCTGCCGCCTCGCTCGACCAAGATCTTCAAAAAGAAGCGCCAAGTGCAAAGTCAGTCGCACTCGACGAAATATTGAAAGAGCAGCAACAAAAATACTAAAAAATACACATAAAACTCTTCTCAAGCTGCAGACTGAAGTGGAGGCTTTAAAGTGGCAGACTGGAGTCCGGAGATCCGAAAAATTCGAGTCCGAATCCGAGATCTGTGCTCCAAGACAGGCAGTCTAGGGTCTCCAAGCCGGCGATCTACTCGCCATCTGAAAGGGCTGTCCCTTTGAACAGCCCAGTCAGCGGTGCTTATGGCTTGTTGTTGTTGTTGTTGTTGTTGTTGTTGTTCCTGTTACTATTGTTGTTTTCCTACTTGTAGCCGATGTTGTTGCTGTTACTCTTTTGTCAAGTTGTTGTACGATTACGCGGCAAAGCTTTGGCGGCACTTGAAACTGAGGCAAACAACATAATCAAAAGAGGGGGACAGCCGCCTAAAGAGGTGTGAAGTGTGTAACACATTCAATAGGGATTAAGCCGATCGAAATCTGGCTAAGGCGGCTAGATTCGCTCTAGAATTCTGTAGTACCAAGAAGCGGCAGTTTGTTACTATCTTTCACTACCAGTTGTTGCGTTAATGAACTCTAAATGAAAAACATTGCACTTACCAGGGTCTGATGTATCTAGGGCAGGTGGCTGCTGTGAGAGTGGACCGGGAGTACTACCAGCGCCCGGCGATCGGGCGTCATCGTTCATTGCACCGCCATAAGACAGCGAAGAGCTTGGCGGCCGCTGAAAATATAAATATCAAAATAAACATGAGTACGGGGCGAAGAGGATAAATACAAAGTATACTATATAGTGAATAGAATTTAATGTAGAGCCAGAGGGTCTTGGCAGTGAGTAAAGTATTGGGATGTGGTGGCATGCGTTAGCTGTTTGTTAGAATTGATTGCAAATTGGTTATAAATGTCGCTTTAAATTGACACGCCTGGCTATTAAACGAGCGGGCCACAAGACCAGACATGGCCAATGCCAAAGGCAGACATTGTCAGCGGCGTGTCTTGTCCGGATTCTTCCGTCTCCTGGCTGTATAACTCCCCTGGCCAGGTCCCCTTCCCCCTTCAACTGTCTGCACGACTGTCAAGTTGTCAAAAGTGCCACGGCCTGGCCATATTGTGGGCAAACAAATGTTCAAGATTGTCGTGGCCTAGGCCTAGAACAAAATACAAACCAAAACCGACAAGCTGGCCAGACAACATCGTGTGCAAAAATAAATATAGGTATATATATATATATGTACACATATATATATAAGTTATCAAATTAATATGCAGCGACTGGCTCTGGCGATCTGGCCGTCTTCTAACTAGGAATACGGCTCCCCAGCTCCATCATCAACATCATCGTCATCGTCTTTGGCCAAGGAAAACGGCCAACCACGGGCAACAACAACTAGACATAAGAGACCAAGAACAACAACAACAATTTGCGACATCGACGGCATATTAAGCGCTTCTAAAAAAAATATATATAAACAAGAAGTATACTTATGCAGAAACCAAAAATGTCAACGTCCCGGCAATCGAAATCGATCGCTGGCAAGAGCAATTTAAATTCTGCTAATAACAAAAATATATACATTAATTTCATGCACGTGCATCGGTCCGGTTGAGCTACAATTTTTAGCAATAAAATTATTATTTTCCCAAGCTCGTAAAAATTCTTGACTTTCGAATACAATAAAACTCATTCGAATTTCTTGACTCATTTGGCATTCAGGCCACACAATTCATGTGTTTTCGCTAAATATTTGTTAAATCGCATATTAATAGCGCCCTCCTATAGTCAGTTTGTGGCTTGTTGCGCTTAATTGTTATGACAGCACATTTTGTGATTTGTTGGGCAAATAAAAATTGGTGGGGCCTGGAAAGATATGTACATTGAATGGAAATAAACGCACTATATGCTTTTAGAGTTTAAGGTAGTTGGGCTTAGGATGTCTAGACTTTAACTACTTTCCATTTCAAACACACGTAAATCTATTAATAATTAGACGTCGCTGTCTGCATTTTAAACACACCGAAGCCGAACCCTTTGGCTTTGGCAAGCCAAGTTTTATGAGCCATAAGGTGTCTCTTGATAGTCGGCATAAACAATTTCCAGCCATAAACGAACCTGCAATTGTAGCAATTGTCGTTGCTTTTATGGGCAGCAAAGACAAAGCCGGAGCCTAGACCGCAGGCTAATTAAATTAGCCATTTAATTAGCCTGCCGAAATCAAATAAAATAGCCATAAAAAACACGGAGAGAGAGCGAGATGCGGTGAAATTCGATAGGCTTGACGGTATCTTGGGAATATCTTCAGAACTTGTTCGCATCTTTCACACTTGCCGCACACTTCGGCGGGCTTTCGTTACCACTCTTGGCATCTTCTTAATGTGCTTTTATTCAGTTTACGCGGCTTTGGAGGCGTTTGAAAGCGTATTCGGTTACTGGGAGCTGGAACACGTCCGAGGAGTGTTGGCCAAAATGCCAGGAGGAGGACCCGACTCATCGATGCGTGCATTAATTACTTTTTCAATTAGCCAGTGGCCTGCGCCCACTCCACTCCACTCCACACACCACTCAAATCCACTCCACTCCACACAAATTAAGCTATCGAATTCCTCTCGCATGTCCTGCGACAATTATTAACAGGATATCGGTTTTATTCAAATGATGAGCCTCCAGGTCGGGGACCGCTTTTAATATTAATGAAAGCGAATCGGGGGTTTTTGGGCGGGCAACTGAACCCGAACCCGAACCCGCCTTCTAAACATCTAACCCCCAATTCCATTTCCACGTCACGTAATCGTGAAAACTTTTTCACTTTTTTTCGGGCCCCGTTGGGTGCATTAAAATGATCAAGAAACAATTTTCGTTTACCTGCCGCAGCTAAATTATTTATTTAATGCCTCGTCCCAGACGCGCGCCCCTTTGCTAAATTTTTGATGATATCTGGAGCAGAGGGGGCGACAATTGGGGCGGTCTCAGAATGTGGAGATGGGCGGATGGGACAGCAAAACAAAAACAACGACAACCGCAAATTTCTAGGGCCAAGTGAGTCGTAAAAAAGTTACGACAAAACCATCAAACTTGGCACTGGACGAAATAGTTTACAAATATCCGCGAGTAATACAAATAAGATTATCTTGGCAACTTATTCTTAGGTGAATTTCTCTTTGTGCATTTCGAAACAGTTTAGTGTGTGCCGGTCAATTGTTTTTGGCCCGCTCACTTCATTACGCCGGCGAGAAGTCCGAGTTGCGGTCAGTACGGGAACTTTCCAAGTGAGTTGGCTAAGTCGGCTCAGCTGGCAGATAATTGCTAGTACTTGGTACTGCCAAAGTATACAGTAGTGCACTGGGTGGGTGGCTGCACGAACAAAAATCGACGCGTGTCGACCCGAGTTCCACCCAAAAGTCAAAACATGCAATTTTCAACTAGCCCTATAATTTGGCAAAACAAAATCAAGAAAACAGAGTAATCTCTGTCACAGCTCCTGGCCGGGTTAATCACTACAATCAACAGGATTTCGGCCGGAGAACCCTTCGAACGCCAATGCCGAAACAATCAAATTACGGCGGTAACTCGGTTTGCTGCGTGGGAAGATTTAGCCCAAAAGGGGCGTGTCACTCGCTGGGATTTCCCTCCCCGCCCTTTTCGTAATTGCCCGGCGGCATATGTCCTGCATTTGACATCCTGGAGAGGGTTCCTGGGGTAAGCCTAGCCGGAGGCCCGGAATCCGAGTTTCAGGCTGGCATTCGGATTTTTAGGCTGCATTTGAAATCTGGGATTAGGCCTGCGCTGCAGGCTCGTTTCACAATTAAAAGTACAAACTACTGTGAAATCCTCTAATAAGCAGGCACCGAAAGAAAAATAAATATAGTACGTGTTTTAATAATTGATAAACACATCATAGGCCCTTAAAAGAGTGTAGATTTTTACCATTAATTGTCCGTAAAAAATGCAGTGTAGCTATATAGCAATTTTTCAAGTATGCGAAACTGTTTTGCGAAATTTATATAAATTATCTAATTAATAATTTCTTTAACTGTAGTTGGTGGATTTTACGTTTGTTTATCCAACGCCCAGGCCAAGTGGACGTGGAACATATTTTTCTATTTGTCGGCAAACACTCATGAGCAAATTCTCTCCCTTGGAACGAGCACATCCTTAGAGCAAATAATTAAATCCTTTTTACACGGCCGCTGCGGAATAAAAGTTTTCCCGTGCGGTCTCAGGGCTCGCAGGATTTTCGGGAGTTGGGCCAAGTGTGCAAAAGTGAGTGGCAGTGAGTGGAAGTTGAGTCTCGAGCCCCGGTACTCAATCCTCGGGATTCCTCAATCCGCAATCCTCAATCCCCGGCACAATCCCTGCTGGCTGTTTGTTTTGATGGATTTGGTGCTACACACAAAAGCTTTTGTTTGTCTGTTTGTGTCATGTTTGTTGTTTTGGCTTTGGTTTGGATTGGTTTGGTTTTAGGCTTGGGCTTGGTTTGGGTTTGCGAGCTAGAGTTTCTGTTTGGTTTCTGGTTTGGGTTTCGCTTTTAGCCAAGAGGGCTCCTTGCTCGTTGGATTTCTGTTAGCAGGCTGCTTAATTAACGGAATATATAACCACCCCGGCTGCTTTTTGTGCCACTTGAGCAGCGAGCAGCAGCTGCCGTACTGCTGCTCCACCCTTTTCTGCTTTCCCTTGTTTTCTCCCAAACACCACCCCCCCTTTTTGGTGGCTGTTGCCACCTTTTGTGTATTTAATTGCGCGCATGGCATTTAATTGTTTTTCAAATTTGCTCAAGCTGTAAAATGTTCATATGTGCGTCTGGGAGCCATTTTGTTTGGTCGGAGGGTTGCTTGGATTCTGAATTTTTAATTAAAGCCGCCGGAGGAGGTGCAGAATTTCTTCGAGCACTTCAATATGGCTGGCTGGCTGGCTGGCGGCCTGCTCCCCCTTTGTCCGTGGCAGGCAAATTGCTTTAGTTGGAAATATGGGTGTCTGCTACACCGTATGAGGTATAATTTCAATCAAATGGCAAGTTAATTACACANGGTGCAGACTTTCTTCGAGCACTTCAATATGGCTGGCTGGTTGGCGGCCTGCTCCCCCTTTGTCCGTGGCAGGCAAATTGCTTTAGTTGGAAATATGTGTGTCTGCTACACCGTATGAGGTATAATTTCAATCAAATGGCAAGTTAATTACACACAATTACTTCGCAAACACAGTCGGAAAAGGGGCCCCAAGCGCTAATAGTCAGGCAACAAGAGGAGTAAAGGCTTTAAGAACTCTTTAGAACGCCGAATTAATCATAGCGTTTCTTGGGATACTTATTTAAATAGTATTCAAACAAAAACATTGTACCTGCTTCAAATTTGTTAAGTGTCGTGGGCTTTTAGTCATTTTTAACTAAACATCTTTAATTACGCACATTTGGGCGGGCTGCTATCATATCTAAAGAATTTCCAGCAGCGACAAATTAATTTTTTCCCGCTCAAGTGGCAACATTTTAATTTCATGTCGAAACACTTGACATAATTAAACTAAGCCCAAATGCAGTCAGCAATTCAATGGATACATTACTCATACGCAGTGTTGCTTGCAGCCGCCTTGTGACCGAACACAGGCCGTTCGGTTAGATAACCCAAAATCTTGGCGCGCTATCAGCGACAGCGACAGCGGCAGCAGGGGCAGTTTCACGTTCAGTTTCAGCAACAATAAAGAATGAACGAATACAGGTCTGTGATTAAATATTTATAAGCTGATAAAGGCAGCCTGGTGCCGGTGCCGGTGCCAGTGCCGGGGTACTGGTGGGCAGGCCAGCGAACGTAAGAAATTTGGAAATCTTGGGCAAACAATGAAATTAGTATTTTGATAATAAAAAAAATTCAGAAGCTACCTGAAGGAAACTACTCCAGAATCGTACAAACACACAACGCAACAAATGCCGTCTCCGAGTTAGAATAATAAATAGATAAGGCTGTGACTCCGCCAACTTATCATTTGTTTGCCTTTGTTATTATGTTACACAAACAACGCAGAGGAAAAGAGCGCTGCTGGCTTCAAATCGAAATAAAAAACGGCGGCCAGAGAGTCGAAATCCCAATCTAGAAATGGGGAAAAATCCCAAGACTTAGTGTGGAGTCGTCCACTGCAGGGTAGTTAGTGCGAACGGAAATGGAGCAAATGGAGCTGCACGCGATTTTGCATTCGAGATCGGGTTTATCTGCGCCACAAATCTCTGAGCTATCAATTTGAACTTTTCGCTACACACTCAGCATGAGAGATTACAGTCGGAGAGGACTTTGGACTCTAGTTTAGATTTCGTATTTTTTGTTTTTCTGTTCTGTTTCTGTTTCTGTATAATTTGCACTTGAGTGCATTTCTCGCTTTGCCATGGCTGCCATGCAAATAAGATAATTATTCAAATGGCATGTTTCACACAATTCCAACACAAATTCCTGGGCCAGCGGCGGGGAAAAGCAGGCAAATCACGAAAGCCAATGGAATCATTTTCAGTCCCGGCTTTCAGGCAAAAGCCCGAAGCCGGCCGGCCAGAGATATCAAGATAGCAACATGCAAATGCTGCGATGATCGCGAGAAATAGATTTGCATAAAAGTTCCAGAGAGTCTCCGACTTCGCAGACTGCAAACTGCAAACTGCAAACTGCAAACTGCAATCTGCGGCCTGCAGACTTCAGACATCAGACTACGGATTCCGGCTTGCATGTGAGAACATTAATCGTGTAATTAATTTGATGCATGTGTATGCAAAGTAATTTCATGTAAAGTGTCACGCCCATGCCCCTCCCGCCCAGCCTGTCGCTCCCCTATTGTGGCGTGCTGAAAATCCAACGGAAAGGAAAGGAAAGCCGGCCCCAAAAAAGGAAAATAAATAAAATCCCAAAGACCCCAGTAGACAGTGTCAAATAGATTCCGCATGGCGATAGAGACGACAACCTGGGACCCGGGCCTGGAGATTAGCCAACAAGACATCGTCGGACCTGACCAGGATCCCGATCGCAAATCGGACATTTCGTGGACGTTTCCCTGTCAGCAAAAGCCATCCGGGCAGCCGGCAAAAAAGCTGCAGATTTCATAGATTGCACTTTCCGCCAAGACAAACAGCTGAAGGTGTTGGCCAACTTATCGCCGGCTTGTTCCTTTCGGCCGCGCCGATAAGCTGACAGCTGAAATTAGCCTGGTCAGAGGAAACATGCTCAGAGACGAGGCATTACAAGGATTTGTCGCTGTCTGGCGAGTCATGCCTTTGGCTCGAAACAACAAATACCAAGGGCAGAATATACAAAATAGAAATGCTAGTTGTGGGAAGTGCTGACTCACCGCAGCGGGTCGGATAATACGAAATTCATATAGTATTATTGATATGAACACACTGATAAATGGCCCAGAGTGACTCAAATGTAGATCAAAGATTCGCGCGAGCTACGCATTCCAAATAAACCCCTCCCGTCTCATTGTTTGCTCCCCTTTGCCGAGGACTACACTGGAAAACTTGCTATATAATGCATACAATGCATGAATTAAAAGTACACGCCAAACAATAAATATATTCAAAAATATTTATCAAATACTGAGACCTGTGCTATCGATTTTTTTCTAGTTTACTTTACTTATGATTTTTACTTATGCCATTTGTCTGAAGTTAATTTTTATAATTTTTTTACAGTGCTTAAAATCCGCATTTGAGTGCGTTCAAAAACAATCTTGTTTTGAATTTTAGCCCCGTCATCTTTGCCGCGAACTTCAGCACGGCGCTTTTGAGTTCTCTGTATTATTTTATTCTTTCTCCCTTTCGACTAACACTCTTTAAAAGCCTGGCCAAAAAGTGTCGCATCATGGCCAGTGCGAGCAGCAGACTGGAAGACGTCGCCATGGCCATGACTGGCACAAGTTCCGCCCCTCCCATTCCCATTTCCATTTCCATTTGAATCCATTCCCAGTGCCGGCACCACAGCCACAGCCACTGCCACTGCCTCGCCGACGAATTCCCCCGAAAAGCCTCTCCACTCCAGAGTGCTTAAAGGTTGAATCATGCCGGCCACTGCCAAATCAATTAGACCTGGTCGTGAGCCTCACTTTTTGGCCATTACTCGCCGTTTGTCAGCCCCGCAGAGGGCCATAAAAATTAGAAAATTTGATTATTGCAACACGAAGCGCTGCCCGAGATTCACTTTACCTCGTTTTCGGGGCACGGATTTCCGAGGGGATGGAGTGGGCTAAAAAGACGTCCCACCGGGCCGGCCATTTGCATATTATCATGGTTGGTGGGCAAAGATGCTCTCTTCCAAAAATTTCATTACCCAAACCCATGACCACCAAAAAAGCCAACGCATGGAGCGAGGCAGTAGCGATGAGTTTAAATGAGTTTATTACATCTTTTGGCGTCTTTTACAGCATTTACGGCCGGCGTATGAAAAAGTTTTTCGAGCGGACAAAAAAGGGTGCAGTGCGATAATGAAATTTCCATAGATTTGCATAAAATGTTTCCCCCCTTAGCTCGCGACTGGGAGTCAGTCAGGGCAAAGTCAGCAGTCAGCGGAGGAAGATGCCCCAAATTAGATAATGTCTAAATTGGATTTAAAACACGCATTTTGCGGGTTTCCAACGGTAGCACCATCACCCATCGAAGACCCATCGAGACAACATCAAAATATCATTAGAAGCGTTGGTTTTTTTCTATCTGTCTGTCTGTCTGGCTGGTTCGTTGGTTGGTTGGTTGGTCGGTGTGTCTGGGCATTTGAAGGGTTGCTAACCGACCGGGCTGGCCCTCCTCTGATTTGTATGCAAATTGTTCTACTGGATGGCGTGAAATTTGATTTCCCATTTTCCCCGAATCGGTGAAAAACAGGTGCCAGTCTGTTCGCTTTTGCTCAACAGCTAAGCCCATTATAAATTTTAATCAAATTAGGCGGGTGAAAGCCAAACAACAAACAAATCGTTGCAGAATTTCCAAGGCTTAATGTGCAATGTCAACTGGAAACAGAAAATGTTTCTAGCTATGGCACGAGACTATGAAAGCTACATTTTTTAACCTCTTAAATATTCTGCAAATAAATTAAGTTGATCCATCGCCAGATAAGTAAATCCTGGTGCTGCCTACATTGTCATTACGTTATTTGCATGCGTTGTCATTTTAGCGGTCATTGCACAAACACTCAAGCGCACTAATATGCACTTGGACAAGTTCATAAACTTTCGCTACGTTCTGCGGCCCTCTTGTGGCCCCTATACCTTTCTGCTCCTCCGCTCGCCTGCGCGTTGCTGCTTTTAGTGGAGATTGCGTGGCATTTTTCGCATATTTCTGCTGCACATTTCGTGCAAAACTTAATTATATTAACTGAGTTATTTGCGGCATTTGGCGCGATCGAAAAAAACCCTCCAGTGGCCTTTGCAGGTGTTGGATGGCTGGTCGCTGGCTTGGCTGGCTGGCTGGTTGGCTGGTTGGCTGAACGACAAAAATTATGACAACTTAACTTGACTAACTGGTGTGGTGCGGAAAAGAGAGGCAGCTAGTTGTTCGCACCTAAATGGCCAGAATGACGGACGAAAAGTGTCCAGAGAGACAAACTGATGGACTGACGGACAGAGACAACCGGCAATCAACAACATAATTAAAGACAACAAATGCTCATGTATGAATCTCCCTCCTCCTGCCAAGCGATCCGAACCATCCGATCTCCGACTCCTACTTCGACTTGGAAATGCTCGCTCGCAGACCGCCGACTGCAACATTTTCTTTGGTATGCAACGAGTTGCAATTAAAAATCAATAAAATGCGTGATTTTTGCAATTTCTGCGCGCTGCCGTTGCAATTTGTAATTGCCATAATTAAAATGTTGCCCAGACCAAAACCAAGAAACCCATTTGCCTCCCGCTCCGCTCCAGCCCGGCATCGGTCCCGGCCCCGGCTCTTTCTCCTAATCAAATTTTCACCTAAAACTCCTAAACCGCCATGTGACTTCTGGCGGCAATGAGATGCAATTAAATGCGTTTTCAAGCGATTTCACTTCGGGCTTCGGAGCAACGGTCTACGAGGGTTGTACTTTATGGTTAAACCACCCTGAAATTCTGACAAAATCAGGCAATCAATCACAGGACCGCCGCATAACTCACCCTCGTCTGAAAGATTTTTTCGGGCTAGGGGGCGCAACAAATCGGATTAACTCCGCCAGACTGTACCCTGTAGTTCACGCAGGCGCAGGGCCTTAAGGATGCGCCCAGCATCAGCGTGAGTCCTGATTCCTCAACTCTATATCCTATGGCCCTCTCACTCGCTCTTTAGCCTAAGCCATATCCTTTTCCATATAGGTTTCCAGGGGGTAGCTGCCGGCCTCCAGACAATTAACTTTTTTGTTGAGGTTTTTTCGCTGTTCTGCGGGGCGTGTCGGCCATCCCTAAAAACTAGAATCCCGAAACGAGCAATCAACTTTCAGATCGCAATCTCGTTTCCAGCTGCGTTTGTTGATCGCTAGCCAACACTGGTTAATCAGGGAACAACAAAACTCAGGCCCAAGGGGGAAAAAAGAGCGATCACATGGCCGTGTCAGTTGCCTGTCAAAATAATCATTATCGATGGTCCGCATCGATGGCTGATAAGGAGAAGAGCAGATCGCGAACCGAGGATCGGTGTTGCTAAGCTGCGATTTGACTTTGGAGAGGTTTGAAATAACTAGCACTACGCAAGGTTCACAAGGTCCCAGCGACATTAAATCCAATTAGCACTACGACAGATCTAATTGTTTTATAAATAGTAATAAATCATAGCAGAAGTAATTTATGTAATGAATATTTTGCCGAGTGTAAGAAACTTTCTTGGCTGCTCGCTTCCACTCGCTGCCTCTGCCCACAGTCAATTGAAATTCTACGCATTCCAACAAACAACAAACAAATGCAGGCAGACACAGATACACAGATACATACACTCAGATACAGATACTCGCTTACACACAAATCAACATACAGACAGTTGCATATATAGAATTCTCAATTGCTTTCGCATCATTACGTCTGCGAACAATTTATTTTTATAAAACGAAGCGACCGCCGCCAGTTCGAAGTTGGCGTCATCATCATCTGTACTCGCTTTTCCCCTGCATTTTCATGCATTTTCCTCCCAGCAACAGCAACAGCAACAGCATCGGCACCAGCAACAACAGAAACAACAAAAGCACCAACACCGATCACGTTCAAAAGTGCTGGGGAAAATTGAAGAAAAATACTGAGGCATGAAAGCGGCGTAAAGAAATCAAATAAATTTTATTGTATAAAAGCGCAACAGCAATAGCAACAACAACACCAAAAACAACAACCAGAAAGCCAAGCAAAACAATCATTGAGCCTGCCAGGCTGTAAATAGTTTACTGTTCTCTGCGGTTGCTCACACTTTTCCTTTGCCCGCTGCAATCGATCGCAAAATTTTCCCCGCTTTTCCTCCATTTCTCTCTTGCCTTTCCTTTCCTTTTTTTTTTTTATGTTGTATTGTAAACAATTCTGTTGGCGGCTGGCGGCCGCCATTCCCATCATCATCATCATCATGATGATCATCCTCAGCATCATCAGCATCATCAGCAGCCAGGCGGCCTAGCTAAATGGGTGTTGAGTGCAAAGTGTTTGGATTGCCACAGCCCCGGCCCCTACATCCCACATCCCCCTTGGCCACTGACCCGATCGAGTGCAATATGGCGCGGTCCCAATACTGCAGCATCTGAATCAGATCGAGAATCCGTATCAGAATAGCAATCGAAATCTCTGGCCCGACCGTGTTAAATGCTCGATCATTTTCTTGGGCATGCCTTTCGACTCACCCTGGGAGAGGTTACTTTGTCCCCCTCAATTTGGGGACACAATCGAAATGGGGTTATAATTTGGGTGGAACTTTTGGTAGTCCCAATTGAATGCAAGGTATGCCTTAGCGCTTAGCGCAAATGCTTTGCTGACTCTTTAGATCTTTTATTTTTTCAAATTATTTTATTAAATTACCTCATTTTGTGGGTTTGTTGCTTTAAAACTTTTGTTCAGATCTTGCTTATTTTTCGATTCTTTTCGGTTCGCAGCGGGAGATGCATCTTTTGTGAGTACGCTGCTGCTTCTCGATCGCTTTGTGTGTCTTTTTAATTTTATGTCTGGCCTTGTGGCACGGGGTATGGGAGTGGGGATTGGAGATTGGAGACTGAGCAACGGGGGAATGGGGGAAGCCAAGCCGAGTTTTTGGAGCTGACACTAAAAATACAATTTTAAAATACGAAATACGAAAATTCGAAATCAAAGTAAAACCAGAGGAAGAAATCATACAAAGGCCATGGCCGGCAGACACAAAAAAGCAGAAAGCAAGCGGACTCTTGTCGTTTTTTAAGATTTTTCATAATTTTTGCGCGCGCTGACCACAAAAAGGCTGCAACAACGGCAAAACCAACGACCACCATGTTAACGACTTTGGGCGCAGCTTTAACTCCACAGCCGGGCATCATCATCATCATCATCATCATCGTCGTCATCATCGTTCCTTCCCCAGCATCCCACTCCCCCTGGACTATATAGTACATTGTCTGGCGGATCGTTTCCCTGCCATAACGTAAAAGTTTCATTTTCGATGCCTTTGCGGGCCGACGAAATGAGACTTTGTCCAGAAAAGCAGGGAACTGAACCTTGCGACGACCTGCAGCAAATGGGATTTTTTTCCTGGCATCTTCCGCTCCGTCTTCCATCCTCCCTCCACCTTCCCCGCCCTGACTCACTGATGATTTTTGAATTGATTTGTGTTGTTAAATATTAAATTCTTATAAGTCATTTGCACTCGCCTGCACGGGTACGGGCCCGGAGCTCTCGCCTCTCGAATCTTTGGGTCTGGAGCTCTGTGTGGCTCCCAAATGACAGACAGACAGACAGACAGACAAGACAGCGGTCAGCGCATACCCCATTCTCCCCCAGCCTCCCCGTGCCCACATATATCATTTACACTCCGGCCAACGCGAAGGAGAACCGAACGGCAATTGGAAACGGAATCGAATTCTCGAATTCGAGCTCAGACATTCAGTCAGTTCACAGCGGTCGGTCGACCAAAAATGGCAACGGGGCAGCAGCTACAGCTACAGCAGCATCTCGGAAACCTCTGATACGATACGAGTATATTTCGATCCGTCCCCCCCGCCCCAGCCCAGGTTTATGGGAGGGGCCGCTGCTAGGTGGGGAGCCTGCTGGCTCAAACTTAAATTATTGTATTTCCAAGGTGTTCTCTGACTGGGTGCCTTAATTTTGTTCGTATTTTTATAATTTTAATTACATTGCTGGGGCGCTTGAAGATTGCATTTCGCCTTTAACACACTTTGGCTTGAGCACAGTGAACATACATTACAAAGAACACTGACTGTCAGTTGTTTACTATACAAAGTGATAGTTGTAAAATCTTTTCAGCGCAATTGGGATCGGATTTACCCTTTGAGTATGCACATTTACTCAATCTCATCGAGATAATTTGTCTGATTTTTGGAGTGGATATCCGCAGTTTTATTGCCGTTTTAAAGCATTTTTATAATATGTTTTAATGTGGGCAGGCCAAAGACTTTACCATACTTTCTTCTCAGAGAAAGGGAGTGCAAGTGGGGGTGGGAGGAGAAGGAGAAGGAGGTCTCAGCATTCAATAAACACTCACGCAGTGCTCAAAATGGACTTTAAACAAGTGCCACATGAAGTCTGAAAATTTATATGAAAAGCTTTAAGTAAGTCTCCAGCTGCTGATGCTGCCGCCGCGGACTGCTGCCTCCTTCTTTCTGCTGGTGCGCCTCCTCCTTGGCTTTCTTCTGCCTCGTTTCGGTTGCATTCATTACAAGCGAGCCAAAGGTTAACATGCAACGAACGAACCGAGAAGCAAACAGGCGCAGCAACAGCAACAGCAACAACTGCTGTTGCTAAAAAGCTTAAATTTCACAACACGCTTCGGCAAAACAGCAACAGCAAAAACAACACTGCAAAATCAACGGCAGGAACAACAACTGAGCAGATAGAGAAACACACAGCATCACCATCAACGGCCGTTGTCGTCGTCGTCGTCTCCATCGTCTCCGTCGTCTCTTAACTTTTGCTTTTGAGCATTTAAGTGCCAATTAATAACAATTTTTATGAACCGGAGAAATAGTTGACAACACGGCATGGCCGCCTCATCGCGTCGTTGTGTTTTTTTTCCTGCTGTTCGTTTACTCTCTGCTGATGAGCGTTGCATGCAACAAGCAACATGCAACATCAGTCTCAGACTTGGCCGGGTCTTGGCCAGCCAAAGCTCATTTGAAAACACATAACATTGTACACTTTATGAACAATTATTGTATAAGTTTTATTAGCCGCGCGTGGAAAGTAGAAGTAGAAGTAGGAAGCGGCCAGGCCGGCAGTAGGCAGAATCATAATTAATTTTCTGCATTTTTTGATGCGGCAACTGCAGTTGCAGCGCGAACGGTAGTGCCAACTGAATTATCGCCATTTAGCACAGCAAATTCAGGAAGAACAGGATAAACTGGAAGCCATATTTTGGGCATATTTTGAAACTCAAAAGATGCATTAGCCATAAGTATACTTTTGAAGTATTAACCCTAATAACTGTTGGCAGTTTGCATCGTAAATATCCCTAGTGGGTGAGAGGTGCGACTATACTCGTAGAAAAAATCTTCCATCAGAAAACCTGGGGGGGAATCAACAACAGCAGCCTCCCCGAGCTGCCCGTATTGCATTAGAGGCAATTAAGGCCGGCTTATTGACAGGGCCTGGGCCTGAGAGTCGCGAAGAAAAGCCAAACAAGCACAAACAGGGCACAGGCTGACTTTGAAACATTTGGCGACATTAATATGATTTAATGCGTTAATTAGCGCCCAGTAAAGGCAGCAGGCAGCAAAGCACTGCAGAGGGTGCGATGCCAGAAACTTGAGAGCGTCTGACGCAGTCTTGCTTCGTTTGGAAAACAGGGAAAGGCCAAAACCTCCCGGTAAAGTATGCTATGCGCCGGCTGCTCTGTTTCTGTTTTGGTGAATTCCCCAAATCCCCGGAGCGGATTAGTAAAAGCAGGGAAATGGAAATTCCGAGGGGTAAGTGGCAAAAGCTGGTGTCTGACTGGTAAACGTTGGGTGGTGCGGGCCGGTGCGCCCCGGCCCCGTGTGCATTGCGTAATTGACGTCAATTTTGTTTTCGCACCGCGCATACCAAACCGACCCAGCCAACAAAGAAAGCCAACCGAACAGAACAGAACAGAACTGAACAGAACAGAGCAACAAAAACCTTGAGGGTATCAAGTGGGTGGAGCGGCATGCTCCCCGGGAAATCCAATACCCCGAACGGAGAAAATAATTTGCCAAAATATAGAAATTGTGTCGCCGTGCAGAAGTACGAGTATGTATAGTATGCAGGCACGGGGGCGACAAGATATTGAAATCTCGAGGCCATAGCCATAAACAGGAGCTACGACAATTTCCGAAATTTTCAAGGGTGGCGGCATCATATTTCATTTATTAGCAGCGAGAGCGTGGCAAGCATTTTTATTTATGCCCCATATTGCCGGGCATATGTGGCCCAAATGGGAATTGCCTGCCTGTCAGGATAAGCCAACTGCAAACTCAAGGCACTCGGCAAAGTCTGGGAAAATGCGGAGAAACAGAGTGCCTGCCGAGGAAAAGTAGCTTAGAGATTTATGTGGCGTTGGACCTATGCAATATCCTGGTAAGCTGCACGTAGCAGCACTCCAAACTTTTTGGTTAATTAAAAGTTTAAAAGACCGGGAGTTTTATTGATTTGGATAAGAAATGGCTTGTCAGATTAAATGCAAATTTTTAAAGATATTTTGGAGAACATTTCAACACAATAAAATAGGCCAAGTCAAGGACCAACAAAAAAAAAGGCTACCCGGCACGTGCGCTATTAGATATGCAATAAATTATTTTTGCTAGTTTCTGGCCAAGCCGCCTGCAAATTATAGAAAATCCCCAAAGACGCCAAGATGTGTTCGGGGGATAAAGAAAAAGCCAATGTAAGCAATAAGCAGGAACACCATTATCTAATGCTCGGCGCGCCATTCAGGCATGAAGCCCAAATGCCTGGATGCCAGAATGCCCAAATGCCAGAATGCCCCCACCTTCGGAATTCAGTTTACGGATTACGGATTTCCTCGTGGATAACTTCTTAGGCCCGAAAATAGTGCGCAGGAAATAAAGCACAAAAAGGCAATAAAAATGGCTCCCCCCGAAACAACTTCAGACTATTTTGTAGATGCCGGCCGCACAGCTTCCGGGCCAATAGAAATGCCAGCACAACAAAGGCAGTCCCAGAGCCACCCTTCCATAAAGTGGCCAAAACTTGGCCTAATGGCCACGGCAAACAGACAGACAGACATCTAGAAACGGAGACGTCGTCAGCAGCGGATTTAAGTGCAAGTGATTTATGTCCTCATATCTGAGAGAAGTGGGCGAAAATCCGAGGGACGGGAGAGACAAATATTAGCCAAAAAAAAACAGGTCAATGTAGGCTGGAATTCCAAACTGCTATGGCTATTTTAAAGTAATGTTGTTTCAGCAGATTCGTTTGGAATCAAGAAACCTGAAACACACGCAGAGAATAACCCTTTGGCAACCAACCAAAACCCAAATTCAATTAGCAGCGGTCAGTGGCTACCCTTTTGATATTTGAATCATAGGAACTAGATGCCCTTTAAGCGGGATTCGATTACCGTTTACAAGTGGTCAATACGGGCTAAGCGGACTTAAGGGTCGTCCCCTCCGCTGCCACTCAGTACTGAATGCTCGCTATTGAAAGTAAACCCTGTGGTCACTTGCGTGTTCGTAATTGAAAAGCACTCAACGGGGTCACCCCAGAGCAGATAGGATCAACTGCTGGCTAATCGAGTTTAAAACAAGCGTAAATTGTCCTGGCCTTTGCCTCTCCTTTTGATATTCGAGCGGGCTTCAGTGGCGTTATTTTTGCGGTGCAAGTGCAGCGCGTAATTAATGGTAATTGTCCAGAGCTGAGCTGCCCCCATAGGGCTTCCCTCAGGTGGGCGAATAAAATAAAATGATAAAAAACAGAATGCGAAACGTGGTGCGCCGCCTGCATTTGCATTTGCCTAATGACACAAAAGTCTCAGACCCGTTCAGCGACGGACTTTGTATAATTTCCTTGGCCTTTTTCGCTAAGCTCTTAAACCGATTTTCAGCTTACTTGAATGGCTCGGAATGGCTGGAAGATAGAGGAGGGCGCAGTGCAAAAATTCGCAATATTTCGCAAAAAATGAAACCGAAACTGTGTTCATTGGAAAAAATGCCTCAGTGGTTGAGACAAAGACTTTGTTTCTTGTGGCATTTTTACGGCATAAATTTCCATTGAATTGATACTTTTGGACAGTAAACAAAAAATAAGCAGACTTGACACAGTCAGGTAGAGTATATCCCCATGCGGCCCTTTGATCGCAAAATACACTTAAGGACGAGAAAAATTTCATTAAGATCTCAAAGCCTTTCAAGCAACTTCCTGGAATTGGTTAAAAGAGTTAAAATGGATGAGCATATATACACAAATTCAAAACATGCAACATTTTGGCAGACAAAAGTTTTCATTTAGTTTTAATTATTTTTAATGAAACAAAATGCGATGTCGCATGTCTCTTCACGCGTCCCAAAAGGTATCGCATTCAACGCTTTCGTGCTATTCCCCCGGCGAAGCCAAATTCTGATCAAGAATTGTTGTCGAAAGCCACTATCGAAACCTAACAAAAAATAACCAACACAAATAAAAATTGGGTAGAAACAGAATGAGCCGAACATAAGATCAGCCGCAGACGAAATCTTGTGGCAACTGCAGCATTGAAACATTAGCAGTGATGACATTTTTGCGGTCACCCGCTTTTTGTGAGCTGCCCCCCCGAAACTGTCTGGGGATCGTCTGCTGAATTGCAACCTTTCTGCGGAGAAATTCCTGACAGCGCGACACTTCATACATAATAACACGATATTGCCCGACCATGGATCATGGCGAATACCCTTTAATTTATGGATACAAAATCAAAAGATTGACAGATGCGTTTGCCCATCGTCTCTGAGGTTTAGTAATTGAAAAGAATTATCAGTTAACTAAAAAACTAGTTAGGTGTTGTCTTTTAAGCTCAATTTGAAGTCCATACCAACATGTTATTGACATAAGCTCAAATATATCTACGCTCTCAAGGGTATTATCATGTTCGCTTCGCAAAAAATTAGGCTTCCCGCTTTTATTTTCGGTTAGCATTTATAGGGCTTTCTTGTCCGGTTGCCTTATTAATTGTAGCCTTGGTCTTGACCAGGCCCGTCTTAGTTTCACAAATGAATGCACAAATTTCGGGACAAGTCTGCGCCCAGCGAGCTGCGGTTTCGTTTGTGCCGCAAAACGCAGACAGTATGACGACGCCAAAAGCCGCAGAACCGAAAAACAAACAAAAAAATACAAGCACAAACAAGAGTAAATTTTAAGAAAGAAATCCTTTCGGCTAACTCGCGTTTTGGCAAAAAGTGAGCTGAAATGAGTGTGTGGCTAATGAGCGCAACTACAAAGTTTGAGATCCTTTTTTCAGGCTTTCGAAAAAAGGCTGGTCGTCCCGCCAAGTTGAGAACCAGTTCAGTTCGACTGGGCAGTGAATTGACTTAATGCCTATAAAATTATAGGTTTCTTGCTTGAGGCCTGCTTGGAAAATTGTGTGTGTTTGGGGCGTTGCTCGAGAAATTAATACAAAATTCAACCAGCACGAAAGGGCCAGCATTTTCTTAGCGCAGAGCGGGGAAAATGCCTTCCAAATTGGTTCGACTTTCAAGAGCTCGGAAACACGCCCCGAGCAATCACGCAAAATGCCAAATTACATGTAGCCACCATTAAGCGAACGAATCGTCTAACACGCACCCAAAAAGAAAAAAAATATATATATACACAATAAAGGAAAAAATAAAAATAAACAGAGCCATTTAAGGTGCCCCGTTTACCAGCTGTGCGATGGGCAGATCGGGGTAACTCATTCTCGAATTTCAGATCGCCGGCGCACTTAGTCCGTGTGATCCTTGCGACTCACTGACACTAAAGAATCGTCAGAACCCCCCCATCAGGACCTGAATCAGGACCGACAACCTCCCTCCCTGAAGAATAAGCTGCTTACACGTGCCGCAGAGCAAGCAAGTAATTCGAGTCCACTTCGTGTCAGTTTACACCCGCTGCTAGGGGAAAAGGATACCGGGACTGTGGCCAGTGTTCCAGTTCCCAGCGAGGATTTATCGAAATGTGCATCGGATGTCGGTTATCCGAACGTAAAACAGACAGATGGTTTCAAAAATACGCAAAGGTTAATGGTTTCAGAGCATTGAAAGTCACAAAAGTTTTTCACGTTAAGCACTTCAATTTTTAAATATAAAATTGATTCCAAAAACCAATTTAAATTTGGACAAAAAGATCACATTTCTTGAGGCAATTTCAGAAAGCTTGCAAAGTTTCCTGAAAACCTAAGGAAATCGAATCCACTGCCCGATAATGAGTATAAAATAAGTATAAAATCTAATGCCCGATAATAAGTATATAACTAACGCAAGCGCGGCTGGAAAGAAAGAACAGGAATCCAAGCTTATTGATGTTTTCAAAACACCTTCACGTCTCCAGTTTGGGTTGATTCTTCATTGGTGAACTTTGGTCCTTTGATGATCTCCTGGGATACCATGACTGCTGTCCTTCGGTGCTTAGCTAATGAACCAGTGAAAATCCATTTCATTTTGTTTTATACTTTTCAAATATATTTTGGTTTTTTGTGTTTTTTTTTTGTTTCTTCGTTTGTTTCATATAATTATTGGCTAACTCTTTAAACTTTACTCTGTAGTTCTTTTTTCCATTTTTACTTAATCCTTCTGGGTTTTGTTTTCCTTGTTTTAATTATATTATTAGTATACATATAAATAATTAAAAATATTACATTAAAATGTATTCGTATATCGTATAGAAGTTGCTGGTTGTTTTTGTTGTTGGATTTTTATTTTTTACTTTCTTTCGTTAATTTTTGATTGCGTTTCTCTCTTCTTTCTTCTCTTCTTACAACAGTTACTTTCATTTTACAATTTCGCTAAAAACTAAATAAAACGTTTTGTTTGTAAAAAACAATAATAATCATTTAAAAGTATATGCTCAAATTATTGTTAATTCGTTAAATTGGTATACTTCAAGTTTCTCTTTTACATTTTTAAAAACAGTAAAAAGCAAAAAAGCGCCTTCTTTTGATTTTTAAAACATAATTACGTATATATTTTGCATCATATTAAAGTTAATTTTTTCATTATTATTATTTTTACTTGTGTTATATTTTTATAAAATATCACCTAAAGCAATTACGTATTTCAGTTTCAGTATCTTCTTGTGTTTAGTTTATTTTTACAATGCAACAACAAAACTTTTGCTTCTTTTTTGCGATTTTTTTTTTTTAGCAAAACATCTAACACAAAAACCATTAAAGAAAATGCAAAAGCTCAGAAATAAAATCATAGGAAACAAAGTATTTTTATCTTCGATTTTCTCTCCCGTTCTTGCAACAATGTTTTGTTTTAGTGTTTTCTCTTTTTAACTAAAAAAGCAGCGAATTATGCTAACAGAAGAAGTATTTCATAATTACAGCAATTTTAATTTCTTACATACAAGGTTTTTAGGTTTTTGAGACAAAGTACAACAACTAGTATTTTTTGTTTGCACATTTTTCCTTAATTCTGCAAGAAACTTTTCGTTTTGTAGTTTTGAAAAAATAGTACAAAAGCTTTTCACGTTGTTGTTTTTTAATTGTTTGGCTATAATAGACCGCTGGAAATCGGTTCGACTATAGTCTAAGTATACAAATGACTGCCCATATAGCTGAAGAACTGTTTGCAGTTCGCTTTAAGTACATTCTCATAGTGGTTTTTAGTAGTAGTAGGTCTACAACTCAAAATGGTAGTAGAAATTAGCAGCAGAATGTGTTGTTTGTTGTTCTTGGTTTTGGTAGCTAGAATAAGTTTTCGCGTATCTTTGAGTATCGACTGCAACTCCTAAGTTTCGAAATCAGATTCAATATCGGAATCGGAATCGGGTCCTGCCTAAGAACTATATAACGTACGCTATAGTATACAATTGGGGAAAAGGTCGGTCCTAGGCGAGGGTCCTAAGTTTCTCAATTAAATTACATTTAGCTTTCTCCATTCGTATTTTTTTGTTTAATAATAATAGTATCGCATAGATTTTTGTTTTTGCTTTAGTAAATGCTTAAAGTTTTTAGTTTTAAATGATTTTAGTTGTTGCTGTTGCTTTTACGTATATCAAAGTTCTTGGGTCATTTAAAATGTCGTTCGTATAGGCGCGTTGCAATCCTCAATTAATTAAATTAAATTAAACTTTTTTTTTGATTTTCTTTTTATATTTATTAATTAATTTTTTTGTTTGTTAATAAACAATAATGTTTTATTCGTATACTTTGCATTTGAACTCAGGTTTGGGTTTCTTTTCTGGTATCTCTTTTTACGTATATGCGTTGCATGATGGTGATGAGAGAGTTGAACAAAAAAGATCAACGTAAATATTTCCTATACTTTTATGTTTTTTTCATAAAATTTATTTTTTTAATGTATTTGTTATTTGGCAAGTTCTCTTTCGCGTTGTAAAACACGTGAGGGAAAAAGGACGTTTTGTTTTTTGAAAAATCGTATACACGTTTGCTAAAGTGAAGAATTCCCGAAAACATAATAGAACAAAAAATAAAATACAACTAAGCACAGAAAATAGAAGTTTCTAGGAATTAACTATACTCTAAGCGTTGGTTCTCCTTTCCTTCTTTCTGTTCTTAAGCGCAGCCTAGACTTGATTTTAGTTACAAACTACATGGCTAAGCTTTACGTCTACATTAGATACGTTTTCTGCATATATAGATTGAGGCTTGGGGGGGTCTCAGGGGTTTGGGTTTGGATTTGGGGCAGGGAAAGAAACGGGCAGGACTAGAAGTCCGCCTCGTGTTTGATGCGATAGCTGGCATAGGTCTCCTCCAGCGGTGAGAAGTCTTGGGTGCTGGGCTGTGATCATTTTCCAAGTAATTGGCACACACATTTTACATAAGAATTTTTCGTAAGATAGATATAGAGAGAGAGATTTTAAAGATGTGGGTGGACGTTGCGGTTTTTGTGTTCTAGTTTGTTTGGATTTGTATGTGGGCTATGTCAATAATGTCTGGTGTTGTTGCAGCTTGTTTTTAGAAGGACGGGGATTCGCATACAAGTATTTACAAGTTTACAAACTCGGGAGCCAATGACGAAAGTCATCGATTCCACTAACTGGCCAACCAACTGACTTGAGTGTCCGGAGAAATCGGGACAGAAGAGTCAGGGTTTCTAAATAGTGTTTCATATCCGGTATACATATAATTTATGCGTATGCGTATGCGTTGGTATATATATAGATATATATAGGTTCTATATAGGTTTCTATATAAAACTATGTGCATATGTAAAATGTTTAAAAATGGGTTAGTTTTGAGGGTTAGTAAACTTTCTCGTAATTTAAGTTTATTATTTTAAAATTGTTGTATATTTATTTTTGGGTGTAGGGAAAATAATCAAAAATAGTAGGTTAATGGTGTATGTGTGTGTTAATTTTTGTTAATAATATTTAATAATATATTGGCGAGCTATATGGGCCTCTTGCAAAAACGAAGTTCTGGAACATGTTCATTTTGTTGTAATTTTAGTTCTCACATACTTTATATTTATGTTTCTCTTATTTTCTTTTCTTGCTTTTCGTTTCTTTTTAAGTTTAGTTGTTGGTACTTTTTACAAATTAAGCGAAATTATTTTGTTGCTCTAATTATTGTTGCTCAGTTGCTTTGTTCATTTGTCTGTTTATCTTTATCATTTACAATCTGCTTGAGATACAAACTGTTTGTTTGATATTGGTTTGTGTGTTGTCTTATGAATGTTTCTTTGTTTTTGTTTTTGAGAGTGGAAGTGAGATAGGCTGAGACAGTGCGGCGGAATGAGGAGGAAACCCCCCGCAATCGCGTCCCCTCACTGGCTCAGCCGGAACTTAAATGTATGGCATTTACTGTACACAGATGAGGAGAGCAAACGAATTCCGGCCGCGGCGGCAGCGGCAGCAGCAGAAGCAACATAGTATCCCGTGGATACCTGGATTATATCTGGTCCTCGGTTCTCGGTCCTTGGTTCTCCATTCGGATTTCGGTTTTCGGTATTTCGGTTTTCAGTGTTCGGGTCGGATCGTCTTCAGTTCGGGTCAGTTTTGTATCGGCCAAAGCCCCTGGAAGCTCGCTTGTCGTTGGTGCGTTATTTATGTCGGTCACTGTCCGGTTTGGTTAGTTTGTTTGGTTTCTGCGGAAGTGCTGCTCCGCTCCTGTGCGATGCTGCAGTAGATGCAGATGCAGATGCAGATGCGACTGCTGCTGCTGCTGCTGTTTCTGTTGCTCCTGTGCCTCTGCTACTGCTGCAGTTGGTGATGCTGCTGCAGCTCCGGCTAGGAATTCCTCTGCTCTCCTTTTTTTCGCTTGCATTGCATTTCTGAATTTACGTTAAATTTCGGCATTTACTTTTGCTCTCTGACTAATTTACAATGTGTGTTGTGTTTGTTCTGTTCAAGCATTTTTTGATTGATTGGTGTGTGTGTGTTTTTGTGTATCCTGTTCATAATGACGTACAACTTCTTCTGCTTTCGATTTCGGATTGGATTTGAATTCATCAATATTAATATTATGGTTTACTGTTTGCCTTGCACATAGTTAAATTAATTTGACTTAATTTGCTTATGCAGCGAGCAGCAACGTTTTGAGTAAGCTTTCTCATTTGCTTTCATTTGTGTTGCTATCGATTTCGATTTCAGATCTCGATTTCGTATTGATTGATTATAATATTATTATTATTGATTCATTTAATCCCAGGGCATTGTGAGCACCCGCTTCGTTTTTGCAAGAAGGTCGTTATCGTACTACGAACATGGGTGCACCACCGCATTGTAGCTCGCCAATATAGGACCATGTGCTCCCGCGAAGGGGGTACTCACAACGTCTGGTGTACTAGCTCCATCGGTGTGCGACGTGGAATCGGCATTGCTCCGGCCCTCCCCGTTCGCCGAACCCAATTCCGGTGGTTTGGTGGTGTCCCGTTCGTCGATCACTAAATCTATTGGCATTTTACCCTTTAAACACGATATATACCGATGACAGAAGTTATCGCATAACTCGTGTACCTGCAACGAGACGACAACCCCGCGGATCAGGCAATAAGGTTGATTTGAGAGAAGAGAGAGAGAACAGAAAGAAAGATGATCAGTTTGGGTTTTCTTCTCGGCGGCAAACTTCCGCAATTTTCATAGGGTATTTAAATTATTTTACTGGGTCTGCGGTTAGGTGGGTGCTACTCTTTATCTTGCGGGGCATTTGGTGCAAATAAAATTTTCTCAGGGGTTTATCAACTACACATGGAATAAGGTGCTTAAAGACTAAAATGATATTTAAATAATTTACTAATTTATTGCATATTACATTGGACAAGAGAAAGCAAACTGTATTTTTGTAGTACTTTAGTTGCTTTTGCAATCTAGTGTCGAATGTAATATTGCTTTCGGTCGAATAATTCAAATAGGTAAAGTTTGAAAGATGTAGTTTCTTATATCTAGGATTTATACCAAGCTTAAACATCGCGCAAAACTTAGCGCCATCGCATTCTTGCCACATTCGAAAACCTGATCTACCCGGATCTCCCCTCCCAACACCCCTTCTCCGAACGAAAATGGCATGCAAATTGCTTTTGATGCGTTGCCCCAGACCTGGAAACTGCCTAAAGACCGAAGACTTGGCCACAATGATGGCACTCAAAAATGGCGTAGACACACACCGACCGGGCCACATAAATATGCAAGCAGAGGAGCCACAAAATAATGCACTGCTGCCCAAAAGGAAGTCCCGGCAACGGAGCACACGGGGTAGACTGCTTAGCCTCGGGGCACACTTTTAGCCAACTCAGGCAACGCAGCCAAGCGCGCAAGCGGCAACATGCAGCACGTGCAACGGTCGCATTAGCAAGCAAAGACGCACATCCCAAGGAAGATTGCTGGCGTCAGCAGGAAAAAGGCCAGAGAGTATCCACAGAGCCGAATGCAATTTTCAGGCCCTCTTGTTGCTGTTGCAAGTCCGGGTGTATGTTTGTGTGTGATAAAACAAATGCGATAAGGCAAAGTGAGTGTGAGTCAGGCATATATGCAAATATGCAGCAACAAAGAGGAATGCAGCCGCCGCCACGGCTAAAAAGAAATTAATTGCACTGGGCCAGGCCAGGCCAGTCAGCAGCACCAACAGCAACCACAGGGTGCTCCATTTGGCCGGGACCAAGGCATTTAATTTACGAAAAAGTGCGCGTTGCTTATGCAAATTGTTTGTTGTGGCTTTTGCTGTCGCTGCTGCTGCTGCTGCTTCTTGCTTTTCGGGCTGCGAAAGCTGCAACTTAGCCGGCTATTAACTTGTTGCCCATTGCCCAAACTTGTCAAACTCGTTTGCAGGCTGACTTTCAATGTTATTGTCACCAAAAATACGCAAAAACAAAATATCGGGGAAAAAAAATGAAAATGAAACAGTGAAACAACTGGTTTATGACAGGACAATGTCAAATTTGTCGCCGCAGTTGATAAGCAAGCAACTGCAACATGTTGCTGGTAGTGTGGCGAACTTGCAACATGCACGTATCAGTGGCAGCCCAGTCGGTTTTACGATTGCCTTTGTAGCTGTCAAAGTGACCATAACAATATCCATAAAGCTTGCAATTAGCACGCCAGCAACATGTTGCACAAACCAAATTGATATGTTTATGTTGCCGCCGTGCTGCCGTTGCGGCTGTTTCTGCTGCCGCTGCACTTGGCCCTTCGGAGACTCGGACTTGGGGACTTTCGATGCCGGCTGGCTGATAACTTTTTGATTAATTTGTCAGCATTGAATGTGACATTTTCGAGCGATATTTATGACTGGCAATCGGTTGCTTGTCTGCCAGCCCCATGTTGCTGTTGCTGTTGCTGTTGCACGTTGCCTTTGCCGTGGCTGTTGCACATTGGGTGGCCCCTCGAGCAACAGGGGCGACAGGCGACAGGCATGCCACAGCAGGAACTGCGCCAGCATTCAGAGGGCGTTCTTGTGAATGCCGCCGCTCATTTGTACATCCTGTTAGGCAAAACTTTTCACAGCCACAACGATACGTTATACATCACCGTCTTCCTGCCTACAGCCTCCTTCCTCCTCGCCATCTGTGGCAATCTCGATGTAAATCGCTTCAATCTGCGCAGTGGTAATTCTCGATTTCCGCTTTTAGATACTACGGATAGCTTTGGCGAGACGAGTATTCCCCCAACAAAGTCCAAGTTGCTTGCGTGCCAGCCGCAACCTCCAACACACAACACGTTTTGTCTGACATTTAAATCTGCTACAATTAAAAGTAATCGAGAATGCTGCTAAAACTATTTTTTAAATAGTTTATTTACTCTGTCGGAATTGATTGGATAAATTGCAAAAACTTGTTCAATCAATTCTGCTTTCACAAAGTAACTTTTATTTGCTTTTTAGTCATTTGTGGGTCAGAATTAAACGCTTCTATACTCTTGTGATGGCCTCTGTTTTTTGGCACCCCTACTCGACTTGCATTGCGGCAAGCCAAAAGTGTACAGCTGTCGCTGTTGCCATTGCTATTGCTGCTGACGCTGATGCTGCTGCTGCTGCTGGTGCTGGTGCTGGTGGTGCCGGTGCAAGATCCCTCGGCGATCTTGGCCAAGCCATCAAAACAAGGCCCCCAAATCGGCCGTTGCCTNTGACGCTGATGCTGCTGCTGGTGCTGGTGCTGGTGCTGGTGGTGCCGGTGCAAGATCCCTCGGCGATCTTGGCCAAGCCATCAAAACAAGGCCCCCAAATCGGCCGTTGCCTGCCCCCATGCCGGCATTTACCCAGACGATTTCCGATTCTCCGATGCGATTCCCCAGTATCCATACACCATACACCATACACCATTCTATATACCATGCCGTACCCCCTGCCGGAGGAGAAGCGTGTGCAACTGACCCGACGTGTTTTGTCTTTTTGTTCCACTGCCCATCAGTCGGTCGGTTACTGAGTTTGTCCCACCGTTCCACCGTCGGTTTGTCAATTGCAATGCCTGCTGCTTGATTTTTTGCTCCCCCAGTGTTGTTTTTTTTTTGTTTTTTTGTTTGTTGCGATTTTTTATATATGTATATATTTTTTTTTCATCTGTACGTTACTGTTGTTGCTGCCGCTGCTGTTGTTATTGGACTTTTTGCATGTGACTCTGTGACGAGAATTGTCCGTTTGCTGGGGAGCTGAGCTGAAAACCCGGAGACGGACGCTGGGACGGAGACTGGAGCTCCGAGCGACTGCGAAACCAGTTTTGACAGACACAAGTCTTGAAAACGTCTTTTTAACTGATTCTGTTCGCCGTTCGGCAACAAATATGCACAGATACAGGCACACTCATATATGTACCGATCTGTGTTGTTTTATTTTGTTGTATTTTATACATATTTTTTTTTTAGCCCCAAGATCCAGCCCGCACATTTTGTTTAAGTATATTTTGTATTTCTTTTCATTTATTTTGATGTGCCGGGCTTGTGCTTGGTTTTTTCCTGGTGTATAGTGTAGTTTTTGGCTCTTTGCATTTATATTTATTTTATACACCAAAAATCGACCGCTGCATTTTGTTGGCTGCATATAAATGAATGTGGTGTTCTTATGCTTTATTTTTGTTTCGATTTTGTCTCCCTGTTTTTTGTTTTTTTGGTACAAGTTGCTACAGTTCTTTGTTGGTTTCGTGTGTGTCGCAAGCTGTGTGAGTGACAAATGACAAAACAAAAACCTGTCGTGGTCTGCTGTGATGTTGATAAAGATCTTGACTGTTGTGTGTCTCTGGCTCTGGCTCTGACTCTGGGTTTTGTTTGGTTTTTTGTATTTTATCTGGCTCTCCATAGCCAGGCGGGCACCCTGTAGCCTGTAGTGAGTGCAACAAATTGCAGCTGCCCGACTCACTGACTGACTGACTGACTGAGTGACTGACTACTTGGCTTACTGCACTAGTTTTGTTTTACTTTGGTTTGTTTAGAAAGCGTTGGCTTTGGGGTAATTAACATTGCCTGTCGCACTAATTGCACATTGATTGACTCTCTTTTTCGTTCGAATCCCGATCGCTGTCATTAGCCTATATCTTCAACCCGATCGGACATTTTCCCCACTCTCTCCGCATTCCACGGCAAATGACTCCGGCCGGCTCTACTATGTATTCCCCGAACGTTTCATCTTGCTCGCCTGCCTGTTTCGGTTTCTGTTCTGTTTCTGTTCTGTTTCGGCCCGAGAATGTTTTGCATAATTTCTTACTTAAGACTTAATTGAAAAAAGAGTGAAGAACGCAAGTTTCGGACGGGTTCGGTGGACAGCTTAGCTCTCATCTCTGCTGCTCCGGCTTCAGTTCGGGCCTCAGTGTTTCAGTTTCGGTTTAGCTTCGCTCCACGCTTCGTTGCGCATTTGCCTAATTAATTTTCTCAGCACAGCAGCAGCGGCAGGAACAACAAAATACAGAGAGAAAAAAACAACATACGAGTGGGACGGGGGCAGGGGCTGGCGGCATTAATTACGACCGCGTTTGAGGAACAACTTCCATTAAGAGGGAGACACGCACCCGAAGCCGCTTGCATATTATTTGAAATTAAAACAAATTAGGCAACCTGTAATTTTTCCATTTAGACAATAAAGTGTCTAATAATCAAGTAGGTGTAAGGTCTGGTCCCCACACAACATAAACCTCCCCTCTCGCTGCTGCAGAGTCGGGAAATCTAATTTATGTTTACTGGCGGCTCTTATCGGGGCCGGAAAATCTAGGAATTCCGTGGGGGTGGAGTTCTGCAGTCATCACACCTCATGTATCAACAACAAAAGCGACAGCCGAAAACTGGGCTGAATGCAGTCCATTGTTTTAAAATTTATTTTCCCATTTTTGTGTTATCTTACGCACAAAAGTGTAACCACCTGCCCGCCCAACCAAATGCTGCTGGGTAAATATTTGTGACGACCAAAAGCCGAAAAGCCGAAAGGCACATCCTGTCTGTCGGCCTAACAACTATTTCACTTTGATTGGCAATTAATTCAATTTTCAGCCGCAGTTTTATTTCGGTTTTAATTTAGACATTTTGCAAGAGTATTAGACAAGCTTCAGATATATGGCCGCCTGCTGTGGGACTCCAACATGGCATGCCCCTGCCCCGCACTCCTTTTCGCCGTCCCCGCTGAACATGGCTCAATAAAATGTCAACACAAATGTTGGTAATTGAAATGCGCGCCCGTTGGCAACAACTATTTGCCTGGTTTTTGCCCCGCTTTTATTTATGGGCCTGCTGGCTGGAGACTGTGTCTAGGGGTCCTGTCCCCACCGGCTCCCGCCATCGGCTCTAGCTCCTCGGCCAACATTTTGGGTGGTCTTTTTCGGGGCGTTGATAAATGATTGCCGCCTTCTTGGCCAGGGACTCTGGCTCCCCGGCTTCCCGGCTTCACGGCTCTGTGGCTGTGTGGCTTTTTCGCTTTTCAGTTAATTGCAATGACTAAACTATAAATGCTACCCTACCCCGGTGATGTGGCATAAAAACGATATTTGCACTCAGGCAACTCACGGCGATGTTTAAGCTTGATTAAAGTGACTTAGGGGGATGGGAGATTCGATAAAGAATGTGCACTTACTTTTTCTAACTCTAAAAGGTGAAACCGAAGTACTTGTATTGCTTGCACCATCTGGAAAGATAAGAAAATATAAGGTCAGTTAGTGGGAGTACTTAGGAGGGTTTATTATTAATTAACTTCAGCTTTCACACTTCAATTCGATTCCGTTCGCGACCGCTAATTAAATCGTCAGCTTGACATTTGACATTTTTACGATGCTGCTAACTGCTGCTGTGTGGCCGCTGTGTTTGGTTTTGGTTATTGTTGCTACTGCCGCCAGGAATTCATTCCATTTTGGCCCAAGACATGCCATAAACATTTTTATAGCGAGCGACCTCAGCCCAGCCACCGCCAGCCAGCCACTCTTTGGGCTGTTTTAAGTGAGTGTTACTAAATGCACTTTTAAATGTTCAAACACGATAGCGGATAAAGGGGAGTGGCGACCACAGAGTGGCATGCCACCGAAATGATTTATGGCCGCAGTACGCAGACGCAAGAGCTCCTCCGTCCGCACCGAAAGATACTCGTACATAGACGCACGACGTCGACGACGACGACGGCCACGGCCAGACGATCTATGCAGCAGATGCATCTCGGGATACCGTTCCGAGGTCCCGGGGGACAGGCTGCCTGGCTGGCCACCAGGCAACGAGGCAGTCAGGCAGTCAGCCACTCAAGCAGTCAGTCAGCCAGTCAGTGATTTTGTACTACAACTAATAAACTAATCTGCAAGTGCATAAAATTAGGGCCACCAGAGGCACCAGCTCCCCAGCGAGTGGGTAAGTGAGTGACACATTTACGACTGCCGGCAATTAAAATTAGTTTTGCCCATAATCTCTTTATACCCGACCAGACTCCGCCACCGACGCCGCTGCTGCGGATGCGGATGCATCCAGATATATTTTGTATTCCCTCTTCTTAGCCAGCCAACTTTGGCTTAGCTGCCCAATTGCACGGCTCGTTGTGCCCTTGCCCCTGCATTGCTCTCTCTGTGCGCGCGGCATTTCCGTCTTGATTTACATTTAGCTGGAGGTTGGCATGCCGAATGTTTTATGCTCAATTCTGGCTGCTGCCAGCCGAAATGATCTCTTTTGGCCGCCTCCTTTCGCCTCGATAGTCCTGACTCATGGCCATAAAAATGGAAATGGTTATGGCCTGAAGGCCAAAGCAAATGCCAGCAGATCATTTGTTACAAAACTACAAATACGAGTATATACCCACTAATACAACATACTATATCTTGTATTTCTTTCTGCGATTGATTTAATCTCCTTTAATAGGGCAATGTCTGTTGGTGATTCAAAGATCATTTCCTTCGCCAGATTAGCATGAGTTCCCAATGATACAGCTCGTCGTCATGAGCGGCGATCATGATCATGATCGCCAAGGCTGTGCTGCTGGCATTTCCCTTGGATTCTGATTCTGATTGCATCCCCCCAAGCCTATCCAAGCCAAGGCGTTGGCTCCATTGTTGTCGTTTTCCCTCGCCCTCGCCCTCGACTCTGTTCCTTTGCACACCAAGGCTGCCAGCCAGCCCATTTAGAGAGTGCAAAAATGTCATATGCATCATTAAATCGTTCTGCTTCATATTGTCGTTCGCTTGGGTTCGCTCGCTGCCACAAGGCACCCTTCCCTTCCCTCCCTCCATCCCCACTGAGTACTGCCCCGATCCGCGCCCCGATCGTTGCACTATATCTCGGGGGGAGGGAGAGCGTGCAAGCATCGCGAGCGAAAAGTTTGCCAAAGCTGTCCAATAAAATGACTAAACAACTCAGTTCGCGCTGGCGAACACAAATGCTCATAAATTGCGTTCGTTGCTGTGGCTTTTGCTAAATTCACTGTGATTTATTCTAAATAAAAGAAAATTATTCAATTGTCGTCGACGTTTTGGGTCAAGGTGATACACACAAATTCGAGAAAAAAAAATAAAATAGCCATGATCTTTAGCTTTGGCAACTTGATGCCAAGGAGGCTGTGGCAACTTTGTTGCCAGCTTTGGTCTCTTTTTATTTATATATATGTTTTTTGTATCTCTTTCCATTTTTATGTTCATTTTATTTTTACTTACCAGTGAGTCGACTTCGGGATCTGCGGTATAATAGGGTTTCTGTGATCTTATCTGCAAAGAGATAGAGCAAGGAGGACGATGGTTAGTGAGTGTTAGGTTTACACAGTAAAAAACAGCGCAATATTAAAATCAATATCAAGTTGTGTTTATTCGGGTTATTAGCCGGTTTTTAGCCGGATTTTTTCTTGTGCAAGTGATTGCCTTCTGTCCTGGTCCCAAAACCCAAACGGACTCCTCTTCATGGCCATTCGGCCCTTATACATATATATCTTTTTATTTTTTTTGCTATTTTATGATGGCCTGGCAGCCGATAAGCCCCTGCCAAAACCAAAATATTGTACACATTATAAAACTACAGCGGCAACCATAAGCAAATCGGTTCCATGGCGAGCATGGGAAACTCAACATTTGTGCTCATCAACGCTACGGACCCAAATCCAAGCCAGACCAGACCCAGGCACAGGCACAGCCACAGCCACAGAGACGGACCCGAACCGAAGAGGTGACGATGCGACTCGCTGCGACCATAAAAAGAGATTCTCGCTTTTATAACAACAAGCCAACCCCAACAGCAGTCCAACAACGGGCCGCATAGATACAAAAATAAACCACACACTTAGATAAAGATCACAAAGGCAATATCTGGCTAGATAAAATGCCACACAGACCGAGAAGGTCATCAAATGCTGTGCGAATTATTTGAAGTCTGTGTCTGTCGATTTGTTTGGTTTTTGGCTCTCACGGAACTCCAAACTCCGCTCGGTCTTGGGTCTTCGGTTGTCGGTCTTCAGTATTCGGTTTTCTGTTTTCATTTTCGATCTGCAGATGGATAAACACCCGCTGCGATATCTTACATAACGGTCGAGCGACCGACCTGACCTTGTCCAAAATGCGAATGTCTCGGTCTTATGCGGATTTCGGGCCGACCACCCAGCAACATGCCACAAGGTTGCAGCACTGCAGGCGGCAGGTCCATGGCTAGTCAGGAAGGGATTAATGGCTTAGAATACGAATATATACTTCGTAATATAAACTCCCTTTAACTATTTGCAGTCTCGGAAGGTTAGCAGTTTCCCTGCTGAATTGCAGCTTCATGCTGAACGCACTTTCGGCGGTACAGATACATACTTCGGTGGAAACCCACACTTTGTCGGACCAGAGTCCAGCGGGCCAAGGCAGTAACGGCAATTTGAAATCAACTGAGGCATGTGCAGCTAATAATTACACACTTTGCACGCGGACAGACAGAAAGCTGGAGGACTTGTATCCAGATATGTGGGCTTTTCATCCGCACACCACACTGTACCATTGCAGTACAATGGTCGTATGAGAAGAACGCCCCATTGTGAGGCTACGACTACAGCAACATAATAATAATAACAAACACACAAAGCGCGGCCATTGAAGATCGAAGGGGATCGAGGGGCTACGTGGGGGGGGGGTTAACAGGGGTCCCAGTTGCGTGTTGGGCACTTTGCAAAAGTTGTTGCCTGTTGGCTTTTATGTTGCATTTTCAAATGCTGGTTGGTCGCTGGTGGTGTTGCACATTCACCGGCACACAGCCGCAGATACTCGCACTCACTCACACGCCGCAAGATACAGATACACGCGGATGGATATAATGGGAACCCGCCAAACTGGTTTCGCTCTATGCAGGCCCGCTGGAACCGCGCTTTTGGCTTTAACTGATATGAAAAGCAGTCGGCCAGAAGTCGGCCGGACATATTGTTGCACGCACTTTGCCGGCCACACACTCGTGCAAAAGGCGCAAAAAATGGCTGTCCCCGGAGAACTTTGGTGAGAGTATCTCCCGAAAGTATCTGCCAGTGCTAATTGAAGCCCCTCGCCGAAAGATACTGCTGCGGCAGAGTTTGGTGGAATGATTTTAAAAATATATAAATCATGTGGGCAACTACTAAAATGCACAGCATGAGACAAGTCTATAAATATAAATGTTCTTTAGTTGGGGCGTGAAAATGAAAACGAAAACGAAATGGGGACGGGAATGGGAATGGGAATGGAAATGATTTTCCTCCTGCACTGCGTGGGCGTCTGCAGCTGACGATTTCATATTTATAGTTGCACGCATATATTTGTAAATACATATAGTCAGATACGCATATATATACAAACATATATAAGTATGTTCTTTTCATTCTGGAAATCGAGTGTGCGGAAATCGTCACGCGCCTCAGCGGAACCTGAGAACCTAACCGAAAAGAACCCGCCATTCGTAATCAATTTCACATGAGCACCTCATAAATTTCTATTTCTGTTTTTCGACGGTTTTTATTTTGTTTGATTTTGTGGGGTTCTTTTTTTTTGCGACAACGCAACGGCAAAAAGAAATCACTACTGTTTAGATATTGCTCTTTAAAGCGCCTTTTTTATGATGCCAATAAATGCAATCATACAACCCCGGCAAAAGGTTTACAATGTCGCGCCTCCAAATCGCAGCCGGTGGCCCCACCGCCAAAGATACCCGCAAACAGACAAAAAACCAAACAACAACCTCATGGAAAATAAAAAACAAATCGAAACCAAACCCGCTGGCGTAGGTGGCCATAAATTTTGTCCACCTTGCGATTGTGGGGGAATTTTGAAATCAGTTCCATTTCATCAACCACGTGCTATCATCATCCCCCTGTCATAAAACGTTTGTGTAAGAAGAACCAGTGGAAGGTGGACAAATTATGATTCAATCAAGAAATTTCCCCGGACAATTATCGAAATGGAAGCGGAGTCGATTCTAAACTGAGGCAACAAAATCTGGCATCGAGAAACTGGAATCTGGGTTCATAAAAACACTGAACACATATTCAGTGCTCGCCCAGCACAACAGAGGCCCTAGAGCTGGTCTATATTTTTTTATAGTGCCAATACACGGTTAGGAATGATTTTATGGCCAGGTCGCGAGAGGCTATAAAGTGATTCCGAGCAGGGGAGCGAGGAGATAGCCCCCGAGACTAGGGTCTCCATTTAGTACTGTAGCACTCTGACAGAGCAGGCGTACGGGGCACTTGAGTAATGTGGCCATAAAGCCCCAGTCTGCAGTCAGCGGGCTAGAACTCCGGTCTGTGGCCATAAAGCGATTTAAAGCCAGTGCCTCAGTGGCAGGCCGACTTTTGGAATCAGCGCCAAACAGTAGCCCGCTCCTCGAGTTGAGCTAAGTTGTCGCTGCCGTCAATTGTCGATCCACTTCAGAAAAGAGTGCAGTGATAACAGTGATAACGCCAGCCCCAACCCAACCCTACACAGGGTACTAAACAAAGGGGCAGGAAAAAGATTCGCAAACCGGCGCGGCGCGAAACACAGGTGGCTTTGAACGTATCTGAAAGGTTGCCGAGCAGTGACCAATCGGAATATAATATTCTGCAAAGACGCAAGATCCCCCATCCTGGCTACAAGTTCAAAGTACAACCTTAAAAAGTCTTCTGGCCGGATCTGCCCCCGGCCCTTCTACGAGTTGATCTAATTAGAGAGGCCGAAGTCAGCGGGGGATATAAGAAGCGAGGCGCCTAAATTGCAGCACGTAGCCACATTATATTATTTTCATTTCCATGTTGCGTGCTATGGCGCCAGCCGCATGCGGGTTTCCCCGGCGCATTTTCAACATTATAAACAAACAGACAGGCCTCTACGAATGTATATTTTTGGGCGAGAGATAGCGAGGACACGGGCGTATTATCAAGATTTGTGGGCCCGAGCAGACACAGAAATTAAAGTAATAGCAGCAGATGGAGATAGCTCTGCCAAACATTTTTCAAAGGCACTGGGAGGGCCGATAGCAAAAATCTAGTCCCGACCGCAGACGAACAAGGAGAACAACAAAACATGACATCTCTGCTGCTCAGTCACTGCAAAATTGCACTGACCTCAAGCCGTGAAATGCGAGAAACCGAGCCCAACTCTATGAATTCCCGGGTCTCAAACTGAGCCGAGACAAAGCATATCGGGTTTCTCACACCTACACAATGGGAAACACGCTTAGGTGCCTAAAAGCTTGCACAATACCCAAATAACCAGGGACGAGGAGTCTTGAAGGGGTTAAAATGTCCAAATAATATCCAGAGATAGGGAAGTCGGATGTCGTATTCAATTTGTTCCGTATTTAGTACTCAATGCGAGTTAGAACCCTTTTTTCGACGCCCATGCCTAGCCCATTGTAACCACTTACGAAAATAACTATAATTTCGTTGTAATACAAAACTGAAATCGAGCAGGAACAAAAAACTTTATTTACTTAGCCGATGACGGGGAGGGTGACGATGATGTTGGTATGTTGATGCGACTAGTTTAATGTTGTTCATTACTTTTACCTGCGCTTCAACAAACACAAATAGAACAAAAACTACAGCAGCTACAAGAACAAAACCAAAACAAGTGCTTTGTCATAGTCGTAGTTGCTGCTGCTGCTGCTGCTGCTGCTGTTGGTTTTATCTATATCTTTATAATGGGCGCACAATATCGGTAGTAAAACAGCCACAATTGAGGTGACACAAACAGAGAGTAGGAAACAAAACCAGAGACGCCCCCCGCCAACAGTTTCTTTTTATAACCCCACCACGGTCATGTATTACGGGGGGAGGCATCGCGGGGGACACTCCACTCCAGATACCGGGATACTTCAGTTTACGACCCAAAAGCAAACGTTGAACGCAGTTGTGGCAGTTGTAGCAGTTGTGGCAGTTGCGGCAGCTACCGCTCGGAGACGACACTACACATCTAACGCTTTTCGTAGTAAGCAAACACAAATAGCTGAACTGAGCAGAGCTGAGAGACAGTGTCAATATTTGCATTGTCAAGAGATTTCTGGCTGCCTTTTACCTGAACCCCTGTAACAGAAACATAACCAGCAGAGATAATTGTAATGCTGGCATCTAAACATCCGGTATTTAGCTGATAATCGTGTCTATATAAACCTGGATGGCTCCCCTAATTTACAAACACAATTCTATTTAATTTTGGCGTAACGAAATGTATGAATATTGAACGACCGACCATCCCTCCCGTTCCTGGGACGGAAAAATGATAGTCAAGTTCAGCGCCTGTCAGTTGTGACACAATTTGTCACTTTGCAGGCGCTCGGCTGTGCTTTGGTTTTTAATTGAGAGCGTTTAGCAGACATCTCGTCTCGAGAGCCGGTGCCCATAAATCATTTTGGGGGTGAACTGAATTTTCCCCATAAGTAACGCCACATAAATAAATAAGGCGCTGCGCTGCGTTCCGTCTCTCGGCGACAGCACAAGAGAATCTCAGAAATGGGCTATCTATCTACGTATGATTTGGTTTTGTGGCTCAATTGATGGCCTAATGGGTTAACGGACGGCATGTATAGTATACATCCGCAGATACGGATACACACATCCGACATATAGAGCTGTTAGCTGTTAAAAAGGGTCAAACTACTGAACAAATATTGAAAGTCAGCAGCCCGAAAATGCTGCCATAATCCAAACACAAACTGGGAAATAGATAGAGCGCTGCGGCGGCGAGACTCAGCCAGCGATACATTTGCTGCAGGCAGTTAACTAAATAATCACATTTAAAAGGCGCCAAGTGGTTCCATAAACAAATATTTGAGGGAATTCGGAATTGGGAACGCATCTTGTCTGCTGGACGCTAATGGATGTATGCTGCTGCTCGTATGCATGCAACCGTTGAGTAAATAATCCAATCTTTCTCGATGGCTGTGCCAAATCAATTCACGCTGTGCAATTGCAGCAATCAACAATCAACAGCGTGCAACGCAATTCTCCAAATGGAATCACCGACCGACAGGCAGGCGGCAGGCAGGCAAGCAGGCAGTCAGGCAGCAAGGAACAAGGAGCTTTCAACCCCCTGCCACTCAGCTTTGCTGTGTTTTTGTTTGAAACAGTTGCGTCTGCGCTCTTGCTCATTTCGCAGTTTGGCCAGCATAGAAATATAGGAATAAGAAATATACCTATAAATATATGTATGTATATATATTTATATGGCATATGGAATAGTGGAACAGAGCGAGCGCCTTTGTTCTACTCAAGAAATTCAAAACCCGCTAAGGGTTGTGATCGCACAAAAACCGAAAAAAAGAACAATGCCCCAGCGAGATTAAAAAGGTACCCAAACCCAAACCTAAACCCAAACGCAACCCAACCCAGCCAGCCAGCCAAACCAAAACCAAATTCCAAATAAAAAGGTAAAGGTTTCTGTATTTTTTATCATTAAAAGAACAAAACAGTCGAAGCCGGGGAAGCAGGGAATATTGCACAAAAGAGATTAAGTTCCTTTTCTTTTTATTTTGCCCCCGAAAAGAGGAGAACGGAGATACGCCGAGGAACGCAAATGCGTACAGATATCTCTCCTACAGAGACCTGAAGATCCCTCCCTCCCGGCAAAGTGAACATTCCAATGAGGCTGTGCTCCTGCTGACAATACAACACCACCAGATACAGATACAGATACAAATACAGATACAGATACGAATGCGAAGCGTAACCTTTCATACCTGATTATGAACCAACCTCCTCCTCTGGCTTCATTTTCTGTTTCGGCCGAAATCAGAAAATGCAATTTACGAAACAAAAAGTGGGAGAAACCGAAGCGGAGAAAAGGTAAATTGCCCTTTGTAGCGAAGAGGAAAACCCATCCAGCCATGGAGAAATCCAAGGTCCAAAGGTAAATGGGAAGAAAAACATTGATTGGCATTAGGGCCTAACCTGTTCGTTACGGGATGGATGCAGGATGCAGGGTGCAGTTAGAAAGAACTTCTTTTACCTGCGCTCGCTGGTCAGTTTGAGTATCAGAAATGTTGTGACAGTTGCTAGCCAGCCAGACAAATGTCAAGGCCAGCCAACGTTCGAGGCACTCCATTAATCTTGCCCCGATCTCGCTGGCGGACTTGCAACATGTTGTCAGCGGGGTAGGAAATCACTTCATCGCATGTCCAAGCTATTAGCCAAAATGTCAGACCAAGACGAAGAAATTTAAATTGCTCGAAATGAAATCATACAGTGCAGATGCGGTGGCACCTCCTTTGTCTTTCCCCATCACAAAGAAATAATCATAATAAGCAGACAACGAACTTTTGAGGGGTATTTATACTCGCATACAATATGCGAATATGCGAATATATGTGAATGCTGCTTGTGGTCTTTATTTTTTTGTTCATCAGTTCTGCATTTGCATCACATGTTGCCTCCTGGTTTTTAAAGAGAAATTATAAAGCGTTTCCTTAGCTGCATCATTAGCAGCGCCAACACCAGCGTCGCCTAACTATATCTTCACGATTCGGATTGGAATCGGAATCGGAATCGGGGCGAGCATGGCGATGAGGATGAGGATGAAGATGAAGATGAGGACCGCGATGGGGATCGGGGTGCCCTGCCTTGCGGCGTTGGCGTGGCGCGGCGCATTTTACGCAGTTGCTTAGTCCAAATTAAAGTGAATATACGCGTATATATATAGCCTGGCGGGAGAGTGAGTGCCAGAGTGCCAACGAAGAGATATATCTATGCAATCTATCTATATAAAATGCATCGCTAGCACGGCCAGGCGGCAACAACTGCGCCAACAGGCAACTACTAAAAAAGTGCCAAAGCCTTGTATTTTTAGCCCCTCTTCTGGGGCCGCTCGCTGCTCTGCCCTGCCCTGCCCTGCACTGCTCGTTTGTTAAAATTCGATGGGCGAATGACATTTTTGAGTTATTTTTGTCAGCCCGACAACGACGAAAACAACCACAACAAGAACAACGACAGCCAGAGGCAAACTCAGAGGCAAAACTACTCGTACACTGAATCCCGAAGCGAAGCCAAACCGAGGGAAACGAAATGAAATGCAAGCGACAACTTAGTTGTTGACGTTCGGTTCGGTGAATGATCAACAAATGTCAACTGCGGGATTTGATCGTCGGAGATCTTTTTTGCAGGGAAAATAGATGCCTCAACTTTGGCTAGAGCAAAGTTACGGCAAGGGAAAAATGGTGTGAAACTAATAAATACAGAACACAAACGATCAGTTTATGCAATCACAATTTCAGATCTCCCTACGCTTTTAATTGCCATATCCCCAACCACTTATCCCATTTATTTTTACACAAACCAAAACTACGGCAAAGTTTGCTTCTCATTTGCTTAGGGGCGTTGTCGGATCCCCAACTTTATGTGTCATTTCGTTGACAATCTGACAAAAGTCTATCAAAATCTCAGCGAGCCAAAAGCCAAAAGCCGAAAACCAAAAGACCAAACACCATAGAAGCATCTTGATAAATGTGCCTCGACCAAGTGTGCGAGATGGTGTTCGAGTGTGGTTGTTACTACATGTTGTTCTTGTCGTTGTTGTTGGTTTTATTGCCCATAGCAGGAGCCTGTCAAAATTCCAAATGGTCCATAAATAAAAACATCATTTTTGTATAATATTCAAGCACGGGCGTTGCGTTGCAGTTGTTGTTTGCCAAAAATGTCGCGCAGCAACATTTGCGGGAGTGTGGAGTCACAGGTTTCCCTCTGCCTCCAACATGCTGGCATCATCGCTGCCGTCATCATCATTATTATAACTACAATGATCTGGAGGATTCTTCGAGGGCTTCTGTTTCAAATGCAATCCTCAGTGATTCATAAAAATAGCAGAAACGCAAGGGGAACGCGCCCAAACAGGGCAGGATGTGGAGCAGCTACTTGCAACATTATAATTTGTATGTTAAAACATCGTAAATTATTTGAATGCCAGTGTGTGGTTTAATGCCCCTCTGTGGCTTTTATGAACTCCAAAAAGAAGGCGTAGCCGGAGCCGCGGAAGTGTCAAGTGTGGGCAGCGCCATACTGAATTCTGCCTCCTCGGATCTAAATACTCGATTTTCGATTCTGAAGTCTGAAGAAGTCACTTCGCATATTTGTGACATATGGCAGCAAGACATGGTTGCCGCGTTCGGCGGCGGGGACTGTAATTAAGTGCAGACTGCCCTGCTCATTGAGGAACGAGGAGAGCCAGAGACCGCGCGGCGGAGAAATATCGGGGACTGGGAATTGAGACCAGGGAAGGCAGGGGCAGAATCGATCCTCAACGATCCTTGGGTAATGTAATCCGATCATTTAGCGGCTTGCTTCGTTAAGTTCGTGTGCCGCGATTTTGTTTTTATTTATTTAGTGGCCACATGTGGGCCATGTGTTCATCCCATCAGCAAAGGAAAGAGAGATTCTCTTTCACGAGCGCGCATCCCCCGGATCCCCGGACTCCTTGGGGATTCGTCTCCAATTACCAATGAAAGAGGGGCCGGAGCCATTATTCTTCTTACCTGTTTACTGAACATTGCAATATCCTCGTTGAACGATTCCGACGAACAGACATCGCCACCTTGCACCCCGGGCTCCCTCGGCGTACATGTGGCCAATTCGCACTTCTCGAAGATTAGCGCCAAAAGCGGGAACAGCGGATGTCTGCAAATGCACAAAAGCCACAATAAATGTCATCAGATCGGCGATTTTTTCAATTTGAGAGAACAAAATGCAAATAAGCAGCTGCCTTCGCCCGTTAAACACAAATCATACATAAAGCAATAAAAAACAAATTAAACTTTTTCTTATTTCCAATTTATTTCGCATACCTAAAGTAAAAAGCAATAAACTGTAGAACCTCTAATTAAACTATTACTCTATTTGAAAGACTACATTGTTTCAGCTCCAATTGCCACAACGTTATCCTATTTAAAGTCCTGGTCATTGTACGGTTAGAACATTCCCTTGCCGTTGGCAGCAAAATGTAAATGAGCAGCTGTTTTTGTACCTTGTGTCCGTATCTTGGTCGTTCCTAGTCTGTATCTGAGTGAACAGACACTCGTATATAATCCCCCCTGCATGCTGACGGATTAGTTCAACAACTCAACATGATTTGACCATTTTTTGTGTGCTCTCCATGGCAGGACTCTGTTTCTCCCTACCAACATTTCTCAATTTTATTTTTTTGTTCACGCACAAATTGCACCTGAACAAAATTAGGCGGGGCTCTTGCACGGACAAAAACTATATACATACACATACAGAGCCCATTAGAAGGCACAAAAAGTGACCGGACCGAAAGAACGAGGGGGTGTCGACCTGCGCTTAACAAACTATTAATAAGAGTCCAAAACCGAGTCGGCGTTTTACAGTTGAGTGCGTTCTGGCCTGTGTTCTGTGTTCTGGGTTCTGGGGGTTCTGTCCTGGGTTCAAGGAAGGAACAAAGCCAGCCAGCCTGACTGAATTTTCGTGTGGCACTCATTTGCGATGACCAAGCAAAAAAAAGAGCAGCTGAAGTCGCTGCCAAGAAGGTGTGAACGAAGAGCGCTGGCCACTGCCACTGCCACTGCCGCCTGTGTCTTTCCATTTCAATTTCAATTTCTCCCGAAGGTGCCAAAAAATAATAATAATCATAATAATAACAGGTGCTCAATGAAGTCATAATCATTGTGTTTGGGCATACACTTGAGACGAGGTCGGGAGAGTCATCAAACAGCTGATCGAGCATTCATAAAATTCCCTTTCAAAGCAAACATTAAATATTTGCCAAGAAAAAATGCATCGATGCAGCAGCAAAAGAAAAACAAGTGGGGATAAAGCGCCAAGCAAACAAGCATTTCATTTCAGACAGCTGGCCAAACATTTGCAGGACACGCAATGACAAAAAACCGAAGATCCTTCAGCCGATCGGGTTGAAATAAAAACACGAGCAAATAACCAAGGAGAGAAGAAACCACAATTTTGGCAAATTAACACCCAAACCACAAACCGAACAACTGCAACAATTTTGACGAATGGATGGATGGTTTTCAGTCGGATATTCGACTCCCTAATGCCTAAGCACGTTCATGTTCCGTGTCCGTGCCCGTGTCCGTCACTAAACACCTGACACACCCCCTTGAGCGATAGAACCGGGACGCGGACATTTCTGTTTGAGTTTCGGCGGCAAAGGCAAACCCATAATTTTCTGTTTTGCGCAAAACGCAAGAGGATCCCGCCCATTCCTTCTAAAAAAAGGATCGTTTCTTTTCGACGCTTGGTCTTTTGTCGGTTTGTTTCTTGTTGAGTTGCGCGTGCGTTAAAATGTTGTCGACTCCCTCGTCGACCTGGGTGAGAACAGGTGGCAAATTGGGCTAAAACTTCGATGGCATGCCGAAAATTATAAATCAATAAAGACTGGCCAATATATTATGAAGGAGGGAATTCCTTTCAAAAAATAATTAGACGAGAACGTAACATAAAATAGGCACCTCATTAAAATGTCATGAATTTAATCTTGCCATATTTTTATAAAACCCTATTTACTACCTCATTAAATAGTTGTTTCCCTGAAACCTAATCTAGACTTTTGAATTCCTTTCCAGTGATCTTCAACTGCTCAGTGACTATACATTTTGCGTTTCATAAATGACAACTTGACAGCAATAGAAGCACTTCCCATACTGCCAGCCATCCATTACACTTTCCTAATCTCGACCCAAGAAGACAACAAGATCATCTCGGGTCATTGGATCGGGCCACTCAACGAAAATGTTTTTGTATGAAATTTTTAATTTTCCGGTTTCTGTTTCAGTTCAAACTTCGTTTTGCCAAATACTCACTCATAAATCGCATCCTTATCACGTTTGTGTACTTCGGGTATTGCACCCATTAGGTGATTACCGACCGGCGATACATGACTAGGTGTTCCATGACCCCCGGCCCCCGAGTGGTAGCCGTGCATGCCCACTGTGGCCGCCGCCGCGGCGGCGTGCGTCATGTGCGGAGAGTGGTGCGAGGGGAGGCCCTGCAGGCCGGGCGGCCTGTGGCCGGCGTGTGGGTCGTACATGGCCGCTGCAGCGGCTCCGGAGTCCATGCCGTAGCCGTGTAGGCCATCGTCATACTGCAAATCAAAGGGGGATAATGATTGAATTAGTTTTCAGTAAAAATTGCAGGCAAAATCAATATTGTGTGATTCCATTCCTCAGAGTGTTGTTTTTCCCAATCAAAATTCTTTCATTCGTCCCAAATAGTTGCATTTAAATTCGTTTGCTTGTATGAAGACCCGCAGAACAAGCCGAAGCAAAAAAAAATATACAACAACCTCAACAACTGTCGACCTTGTGATTACTTTGCCGCCGCTTCGACATTATATGGATATGTATACACATTTAGCTCTTGCCAACCAGCAACAAAATATCTATACATTTTGGTTTTTACCTTACTTTGTTGTCTCGGCGCTCGCTCGTCTTTTCTTTCAACGTTTTTTGCATATTAATTAAGCGCCAAAAGCAGCAGACAATTTTGAATATTATCAGTTAATCTGTCCGAACATTTGTGCTTGCGGTTTGTGTGAGTGAGTGTTTGGCTTGGATCGCTTGTCCCCTCCCCTTGGTCGCCAAGTCTTGCCAGAAGTTGTACTAGAAGTTGTACGATTTGGAAGCCGCGCAATTGCAAACAGGTTTGTGTGCAGCAGCAACAGCAACAGCAACAGCAACGCCAACAATAATACTCGCCAAATAATAACACCAAACCGAACCGAACCAAACCGAACCGAGCCAAACGGAGGAATCATTTTCTTTCTTCCCCTCCGGCAGGCCGGCTAACAAAAGTTCAACTGCTGATGTACAAAGTGTATGGGTAGTATCTGTGAGATTTTATCATTTGTACTCAAGTGGCGTCCGTCTTTGAGAAGCTTCTCCTCGTCTTTGCGCCTTTGCTTCGCCGGTTCGGTTCACACTGCATAATTTGGAGGGAGCAGCTCACACACGACCAGAAGTTGACAAAAAGATTTTTGTGCAGCGACAAGAAATGATGGCTCTGCGCCCCCCCATTTCCCCTGCTGCTCGCCACCGCCCCTTAAAAGTAACTGGCAGGTTGAGGTTGATTTTTTGTGTCGTCGTCGCTATCAGCCTGGAAAAATCTTTGACACTAAATGAGCAATTGACTGGGGAAGTGCGAAAGGGGCAGCAGCACTTGACGCGGGGCTTGAGATTCCTTTTAGCCGGGCTAAAATGTCAAGGATTTGCACCTGGAAGGGGTGTGCAGTTGCAAAGAAAAGAGGAAAGAGGGGAAAAAGATATATGGCAGCTACTGTATCTGTATCTATACTTTGAAATAGTGCAATGCAACTCATAAAGGCAGCTGCTTTTTAGCTTGCAGGTGGCTCAGCCAACAGATGAACGATCCAAAAAAACAAAAAAAAAGCTGCTGCTACGATTGTCAACCTTTGAGGTTGGCAATCCTTGAGATACACACCAGAGATTAGTTTAGTGAGGCGGTCGTGCTGCCTCCGTTTTTGTTGCTGTTGATGTTTCTGGTGCTGGTGCTGGTGCTGTTCGCTGGTGTGCACATGCACGAGATACAAACTCATAGATACAGAAGAGAGCGACTTGGCCGGGTTAGTCAGAGTTCGGTTCGTTTTGGTTCGGCTTGGATTTTGGTCCGCTTGGGTTCAGTTCATGGCTGTTAAACTATAAAGTTGTTATGCTAATTTTAGTGTTGCCGTTTTTTTCTCTTTTTTTTCCTTGCTTTGTCTCTGCACCTCTATATGTTTTTGTTTTTGTTTCGATTTCTCGTTTGGAAATGAGGAAATTGTGGAGCAAAAGCCGAGCCAACAAAGAGATCTTGAAAATTACCACAATTTGTACTTGTACATAAGTAATGTGGGAACGAAGAAGAGCACACACAAAAAGATTCAGCGACTGACAATGAGGACTAAAAATCGAACAGACAAATACACTTTGGTTTCAGTTTTTGGTAGGGTTTTGGTTTTGGCTTTGGCTTTGGTTTTTTTTTTCCCGCCATAACTCCCCAACCATTTGGGCCAACTTTGATTGATGATCTCTATGGCCAACGCGACGCTCTTTCTCTATTTTCCCGAACTCAGGCACTCCAGTTGTTGTTTAGTGACCAAGCCATTGACCTTGTTGAATGGAAAAGCTCTCCGCGTGCTCTGTAGGGCGAAAAGGGGGCGTGGTGGATCAATAACCAACCACCGGAGCGCGGGTAAACATTCGAGGAGGCGCATGGTCTGATTTTGACAAGTTCAGCGTCGAAAATCCTTCAAAAATTTATGACGCCCCCCATGAAAAAACAACAACTACAGCGGCAACGCTACCAGCAGGACTGGTGGGTGGGTGGTGGTGCTCAAAACTGTCAGTGACAGGCGCTGAAGGAGCTGGTATTTTTGTATATTTTCCCCGCGTTTTTTATTTTGATGGGCTGGGGGGAGTCGCGCTTTTTCCTGCTCTTGTCCTAGTTGCTGTCTGTCGGTGTGTGCGAGTGTTCGTCAATGTTTTTGTCGTGTTTGGGCGACATTAAGTCATTGCTGGAAGCCAGCCTATGGGCAGAGTCACAGCCAGAGCTGGAGCCACAGTCAAGCCAGAAAACAGCCACCAGCCACCAGCCAGCAGCAACAACTCAATTGTACTTTTCGGGCGGCGCTTTAAGTGCCCGGCAAGGCAGGGCAGGCAAATATGTAGATTGAGGCTTTAAGTTGAGGCAATGGAATAAGCGGGACCACTAACTTGAGCTATTCCTGTATGTGCATTATGTCATTATGCAAATAAACAAACCAAAATACGGTTCCGAATTGGGTAAACCTGAGGCTCGACTCGGCTCGGCTCACTTTCTGCTTTAAATCAGAGAGGGACGATAGCTGCAGCAGCAAAATTTGCGTGAACTTGAAAGCCGAAATGTTGCACAAACAAAAACACACGGACCGGACACAGCACAGGACCGGGCTTTCCGAACAGCAAGGACATTTGGCCAGATTGCGATAGCTGGTGTGGGTGCGGGTGTGCGTGCGGGTGCCGGTGTGGGTGTGGGTGTGGCAGTGGGCTTTATCTAACGGCGCCTATAACTGACCAAAAGCCAGACTTCTGCCACCAGCAGCAGCCGAAGAGTTATGAGTGCAAAAGTGCAGCCAGACAGAGACAGGGAGCGGTGGCTGAGCGCGCGTGTGTGTGTGTGAGAGCAGTGCTGGTGTTTTAGCCAAAATGGTGACAATGGCCGCCATTACACATCGTCGCCGTAGTGCGCCTCCCACACCCGCTGCCATTGCCCCACTTGCCCCTGCCCCACATTAGTGCCTCAATATGTTTGTTGTACGAGCCGACTTTTGTCTATCGATTTCTTGCGTTCTTGCCCCGCAACACTTTTGCTTTTCGACCCGGCCCGTCCCGGCCCGGCCCGGCCTCCTCCTCGCTGTTGTATTTCAGTATTTCTTTCTTATTTTCATACCCGAAAAAAGAGAGACACAACCACGAAACAAACGAAACCCTCTTAATTGCGCTGGCGCGGTCGAAGGCCTAATCAAAATTAATTGTTTATCATGTTGTATTTGAATTTCTTTCCATTTCTTTGTATTTTCCTCCCCGATTCTTTCCCCCCTTTCTCCAGTTATCATTTTTTTTTTGTTCTTTTTTTTAACCCAACTGCGACTGCGACTTCGACTTCGACTTCGAGTTTTGCTTAATTAGCGGACGAGCCGCAGTTGTAGGTGTGTCCCTCTGCCACGCCCCCCTGCCCGCGGATGAACAAGTCGCGCCCAGTTTTTCGCTGCCTCAAAAGTTTTATTTGGTGTTAGACAATTAATTTTTGTTGCGTGCCTTGGTGTTATTTTAATTTACAGTTGCAGCACTGCCAGCCAGCAAAACCCGAAACACGCTCCGGCCCCTCCACCGCCTTACGAAGGCGAAATTAATATTAACTTTTATTGCTTATAATAACAATATTATCGAGCAGGCAAACATCAAACGCTGGCTGTTTGACAACAGTTGAAAACGTGCGCTATTTTCTGTGTTGTATCTATTTAATTTATGTCTAAAAACAAATACTTAACACAAGCGAATAGAGAACAGCGAAATATATGCATACTACGAGTATAAGCATAAATGTGAGGCGAAAAAATTAGCTGCTCGGTAGCCAAATTGAAAGCGGCAAAAAATCAGAAATAAAGGAATTGTTCGGCATTTTAACATTTATCAAAAATCAACAACAAATGACGTCAGTCCGTGGCATTTATTAAATTAAAATGAGCCCCAAAACTCGCAGACAAAAAACTGGCAGATGATTAACAAAAAACCAACAGAGCCGCGGCAACACTCACAAAATCTGTCCAAAAAGGTAAATTCAAATGCTGTGTGTGTTCGGGGGGGAACACAAGAAAATACATGCGGCAACCAAAAATATCAATTCGAAAATAAATCGAAGCAAAAGGAATTTAAAACATATTTTTAGTCGCATTTCTAGGAATTTAAAGAGCCCGCAGAGCGACGACAATTTAATGGGGAAAATGTTTAAAATGTTTGAATTGCTGAAAATTTGAGGCTAAAAAATGGGAATTGAAACTAAAGCGACCACCGCATACGCGTATTGAAAGTGTGCAGTAAGCTGTCATAAAAATAAATACAATTCCCCAATCTTTAATATATTTTATGGCTTCCCACTATCGCTGGGAAAAATCCTGCCTTGTCAGCAATTTAATTAAACTGCTCTGCGCCAACTTTCCTAACAAATTCCAAGCGGAGAAAAGAAACAAAAGTCTTTTGGAGTCCCCGTCTTCAGTTCCTTTGCGGGGCCAAAAGTTACTCAAAAATACGAAAATAAATTGCGTGCTGATGGCTCATTTAATTTAATGAGCGGCGTGCAACTTGTCTAAATGATTTTTCCTCTACTTTACAACACATTTTTTCTCAACATTTTTGTCTGTACTTTTTTCCTTGGTGTTGTTTTTATTATTGTTTTTCCTTTTGCTACGGCTGCCCCGCATGGAGGCATCTTTTTCATAGACGGATCTGCCGAAAGAGTTTCCAACAAACGAAACAGAAACAGTAATTCCACTTTATTCGACTGCTCTCGATGAAAATTAGCGAAACACTTTGACTTAATGTTTGGGGAAATTACGCCAAAGCCAAGACACACACACAGATTATTTAAAAAACTTTTATAAGAGACGATTTAGGCGTAAATGTAAAAAGAAATGAAACTAATGAAAACACTTTCAACGGCAGCAACAGCAGCAGCAGCAGCGACCTCGTCAAACTTGGCAACTATGTGTGTGCGGCGAAAAAATTAAATAAAATACTACGGCTTCAGCTGTAGCTATACAGCTATACCAGCTATAGCACCAGCAGGCACCGACCCAAGATTCAGGCACGCAATTTGATCATTAAACATGAAGCTCTTTAGCACACGAAAAACAACATCGGGATGGGAGATGGGAGATGGAGAGCTCATGTGGATAGACCCCATATAGAGCCTCCTGGATCCAGTCCAGACCCCTGCCTGCCCCTGCCCGGCCCCTTGCAAAAATATGCATATGTAATTTGTTTATAAATATTCTTCCTCCCTGCCACCGGCCCAGCTCCTAGACACTAGACCGTTTCCCAATTTCGCCGCCGCATGTGAAGCGTCTGCCGCGCGGATTCTCAACCCAACCCAAGTCAAGCCGAGGTAGATATTATATCCGATATAGCCACAACTGCTGGCCAGATAAGCCTGTGACTCATGCCGGGAAGATGCGAAGCTGGGAAGCTGGGAAGAAACTGGGAATCCGAGAGACGGCGAAAGAATTACTCACTTAATTAGAAAAGAATTCGCAAGGTTAGCGCAACGGCGAACAAAGATTGGAATTCCGGAAAATGATAAACCAAAATGAGATGCAAAAGGAAATCTTATAATGCCGACTGCCACCAGGTCTGAATGGAAATTGGTTTTATGCAATTGATTTTTATGACACCGCATGTATGTAGGTTCGTTTTGCGATCAATAAACTGGGTAATTATTTCATCGCAGCTTGATATTATATGGCGGCCGTTGGGTTTTATCTACTTGTAGCCCCTCAATAAATAGGCTAATATTTCTCAATGGTTTCTTTCATGAACACGTTCCACCTTTCCGTCAACATTTTCTGTTTGCTTCGGGAGGCTTTTAGTAAACCGCAACAGCGCCGCTGACTGTGGCATTTTCCGCCGCTGCTCCACTCTCCTTGATCTTTTTCTATTTTCCATTTTCTATTTTGATTTTATTTCTAAACGAGAATCGACAAAAAAAGGCCAGCGGCGAACAGCACGAGAATTGTAGCGAGCCGAGCGGTGGGAGCGAACGAACACACGATAGACGAATTATATTTTATGCCACAAATTACGCTGCGGTTAACCTTTAAATTAAAATAACACCAAAACAATTTTTGTGCTGCATTTTGCAGGCGTTTGAAATGGCACACGGATAAATAAAAAGGAAGGAGAGCGCAATTGAGGGGCGCAGCAGGGCAGTGGCAGTGGCGCGGCAGTGCAACTGCGGCAGCTGCAATGCACATTTTTATACAAATTGCATTTGCACATTGCGCATTTTTTCAGCCAGCGAGCTCAGTGTGTGTTCTGCTCGTAGCTCTCTTTCTGTGGCACAAAATAATCAAATTAAATATATGTATGTATATATAAATGGGGAGAACGGCGGCGCGAATGCTTCCCGCCATTTTTCGCAGCACACAAAAGTGCAAATTATAGCCGAGTCATGGAAAATGGTAAAAATAAAATTGTAAATAATAAAACCGCGAAAGAGCAACCGCATCGGGAGGATCTCCCGTGCAAGTGCAATAAAATTATATGCATCAAATGCACACGGCCGGCAGACATTGCACATCTCTCCAAAAACGCATTTGATGGAATGGCAATGGAGCGATTCGGATTCAGGCTCGGATTCCGAATCCGAAAGAGTTGCGAGTGGCGAGTGGCGAGTGGGGCTCCAGCTCGGGCTCCGGCTCCAGAAAAGCTGGATTCGGGACAGAATCGTGTATTAAACCACAAGCGTAAATTTATTCGCCGGCACACCAAGCACAAGCACATAAAATCACCACAGAAAATTCCCGCGGGCATTTTGCCTTGGCTGGTTTGCGTTTCATTTCGTCCCGTTTTTATTTATTTCTTTTTATTTTTTTTTTTGGTATCTAGCTCTACTATATTTCTCAACATTTTATTTCGACGTTTTCCTTCATGTTATGCTCCCAAAAAGCAAGAGCTACCTTTTGCGCGGCGCACATGCTAATTAACAACACACATAGTACCATATACATAGCACACAGCACGGCACGGCACACACTATTTGGAGAGTCTTTGCTCTGGTAAATAAAAATCAAGTTCACTTCGCATGTCCATGATAATCAATTGATAAAGTCTAACTGCGATTTGGTAATAATATTATACGAGTGCTTAGCCAGAGGGCGGAGACTGCCGGTCACCTGATTAGCATATAATTTATGATCCACCTGGAGATTGTAAAAATTATTGCTCCGTTTAAACTGAGGCGAGAATTTATGCCGCATAAACGTGACGGAAAATGGAGGAGGCCCCTGGAGTCAAAAGATCTCAGGCAGAGCAAGTATACACATTGCTAAACAAGTGTCGAAATCTTGAACCTCAAGATTGATGTCCCAGGAAATCTCATTTAATAATGACATTGGTTCCTATAGGAAGGAACTACAAACAAATTTGAATATTTCAAACAAATCAAAATATCTGTTCGAATTTATGTTCGGCTCGGCTTGGAGAAACAAACCTCTTGCCTCACTTAATGCAACAAAATTCGTGTAGCACCCCGAGTTTGGATGCCCAGAGTTTGCGTTAATTACATAAACTTGTATAGGAAAATGACCCGCATAAATCAAATACCGAAACGCAGAGCACACGCGCTGGCTGCTCTAGGTTAAAATTCAACTTCATAGGACTCTCTATTAATAAAATGAGAGCTGTGCTCCCCATTTGGATTGATTAAAATACGGGAAATACGGGGGGCCTGCTAGAGTGATGGCGTCCGACGGCTTTTAAACAAAAATGAAAATGTTAAGTCCCTGACAAAATGCCGTCGCCAAGCTGACAAGATGGAAAACAACACTCTGGGAACATTGGATATGTGATATCTCTGCCCTAAAGGCACAGATATCTGTGAATATATAGTTTTGGTTATATAAAACTTACCCTGGGCTGAGCCATTAATGCTCTGGGAGCGACGTCTAACCCGATTTGTGCCACTTTTGGGGTAGGAACAACAGTTGGGGGCGCAACACACAAATCGACGTCCCTCTCCGCCGCTTCTGCTTCGCTTCTGGGTCTTCTTCTGTCTTAGGGAGTGACCACTGTGCTGGATCCTGGAGGAATCCCTCGACTTTTTTCTGGGTTATACTTTTTGTTTGGATCTTTTGCACTTTTACATAGATTTCGAAGCTTGGGATTTGTATGATTTGCTTCTTGCTTTTAATTCTTCTTTTTTTTTTTTGTTTTAACACAGGCACATTTGTTTAGATTTTATGTATTATTATTACGTTTGTATACTTGTTGTTGTTGTTGCTGTTACGCGCGCGGTTTTCGTACAATTTTGTTAAGCGGGAGATCTCTTTGTTTCTGAATGTTTTTTTGTTTTTTGTTGTTTGTTGTTGCTTAGTTGTGGTTACAATTATTATTTACATATAATTTGTTTGGTTTATAAAAATCGTATACAATTTGTTGTTGGTTGCCGTAGTTGCTGTACTTGTTGTTCTTCTTGGTATACTCTCGTATATGGTTGTGGATGTTGCAACATTATCTTCTAGGGGAATAGTTGTTGCTGTTGTCGTCATAAATCCATGGCTATAACTCCGTCGATTCGTCGTGCTTCCTTTTGCAGTTGTTTAGCAGTAGTAGATGTTATATTGGGTGTTGTATTCGTATACTTTTTTGCTTTCCTCGTATAATATGCGCACTATTTATCACAGCTGCTTCTACATGCTACGTTACTAGAGTTGAACAAACGAAATGGTTGAGAGTGTTGTTGGTTGTTGGTTGTCGGTTGTTGGTTGGCTTGTTGAAACAACGAGGGGGATCTTGGGCGTTCGGGATCCCCTCGGCCAGCAAATCCCTTCTGCTCTAGCTCTCCGCCCGCATCGGCAGGCTAACTGATTTAGTTACGGGCTCGAGCTTCAATCCGGGTCGGGTCCCACAACCGATCTCTGGCTCCAAAGGGCGGAGGGAAGAAACGCGTTGGAAAATCGCGCGCGGTTTCCAATTCAATTCAATTCGATTCGACTCGATTCTCTGCAGATCCGCCGCGGTTGGAGGGTGTGCGTGCGTGTGTGTGTGTGTGATTGTGGCAAGCGATACCGATAATAATAGCAATAATAATAATAATAATAAACTTCACCGACGGCACTTGGCTGGCACAATTCTCCTCCGCCTCCTTCTCGCTCACGTCGAAACGACAACGACAACGGCAGCGGCAACGCAAACGCAAACGCAACGCCAGACGCAAAACGCAGAACGCAGAAACACGCAACACGGAGACACACGTCGTACGCGTTTCGCAGGCAAATTGAAAATGTGGAGTGAAGGACTGGCGATATGTTCGCTACGCGGCCGCAGCGAAAGATAAACGGCCTCGCCGCACGCTGGCGCGGCGAATTCGGGCGGCAGCGTCGGCAGAGCGCCTCGCCGCTCGCTCTCCGTGGTGGGATTGGGCCCGTCTGAATGGGCTTGTGGTGAAGAACGCTGCCGCGGCGAAAGACAGAGAGTTGCAAGGAATAGCGATTCACGATTCCTTGGCGCTTTTCAAAAACATTCTTCCGACAGAATATAAGTGCCCGGAGCTTAGGCTTTTGGAGTTTATGTTTAGCTGGGGTGATCCCTGCTTAGGCATACATGAAATTGTCCTGGAAACCCTAGGCCCGCCTAAGCCGAAACTTCAAATTCGAGGATCAAGATCAGTGTGACCGAAGCCGGCTTGGGAAGCGAAAAGAAAAACAAGAATATCAAACAATGCCGGAGGGGACGGCGAATTCAGGCGACGCCGGCAGAGCTGGGGCGAAAAAAAAGAGAGAGCAACAGCTAAGCGATTGCACTGGGCCTAGCTTGTCAATCATTCCAATTCGCTGACAGTCTCGCGCGCTCCCTGTCGCACACTCACATGCAACAATTGTGCCATTAAGGCGGCCCGGCCATAACTCAGGCGGTGCGACAGGGATGGCCATACAGGGGCCGCCCGCTGGCCGAAAAGAGTGCGCATGCTCCGGCGAATTGCGCGCGGCAAGAGAGCGCAGGCGCTCTCAGCCTCTCCGCGGCGATGACTGATTTGTTGCTACGCCTCTTCTGTCATACACACACTTGTCACAGCCCCAGACCCAGCCACTGCTCCGCTCCCCTTTCGCCGCACCCTCTCTTCCTCCACTAACCAAGACCGTATCCGTACCCGTACCCGAACAAGTACGAGTACGTTTCGCCGCGCTTTGCTCTCGTTTGAAATTTATTTGGCTTTGGCCAAAAGGAGACGGCTTATAGGTTTTTCGCTGCCAGCCGAGGCTTCTGCTTCTGCTTCTGCTGCTGCTTTGGCCGCTTTGGCTGCTTTTGGCTGCTCTGCGCCCGATGCGTGGCGTTGAAAATCAGGAAAAACCAATCCCATTTGTTATTTTCGCTTGAGTGAGTGGCAGTTGGCATCAGTTTGCTTTTCGCTCGCCTTTCCCGGCTCGCCCTCTCTCGCTTGCTCCTTCTCACCTTAACAGGTGGAGTCCGTAGCGGCAGGGGGGTGGCGGCAGCGGTACCGGGGGGCGGTGGAAAGGCTCTTGAGCGCTTTTCAGGTGTCCATCAGCTTTCGCTCAACACGCTCTCGCTCGCACTCACAGCCGCCCAGCGGGCAACGCCTTCGAAGAAAAGAAAAGGAAAAGGGGGAGTGGCTGGGGACAGGGACAGGGGGGCAGGGCAAGGGGGCAGGGCAAGAAGGTTGCAACGGCAACACAAAAGTTTGCCTTTTTTTGTTGTTTTATGGCGATCTGGCCACTTTGAAGGATATGTGCATGTCCCGCTGGCAGGGCAAGGATATGATCCTGACAACAATAACACTGAGGCCCGTCAACAGCTGTTCGACTTGCAAAAAAAAAAAACCATTGCAAAATTAGCAAAATAAAAACCAAAATTAATTGGATATTGAATATCAATATCCTCCACAAATCTGTCAGGGATATAGCATAGACCATGTATGATACTCGTAGTATCAGGGTATTGCAACCTTCGTTTGCCTGTGTTGTTGTTGTTGTTGCTGCTGTCGTGTCGTCGTCCTCGTGGCAGTTTAAAAAGCAGTTAACACATATTCCCAGGCAATTTTTCACCAGCGTATTTTTGGCTTGGCGCTGCAGTTGCCATTACGCCGGGAAAATGGGAAATGGGAAACGGGCAAACGACTGTCAGGCTGTGGGTGGGGGGCAGGGGGGGCGGTGAAGAGGAGGAGGCACCGAGCTTGGCCGCCGTTTTTAGGAAAATGAAAAATAGCCTTGTTTGTTTTCCGACGCTCGCCAAAAGGAAAAGGATATCCCGTGTCTGTTTTCCCTGGTCAAAAAGATGATGTTGCACTTAATCTGGCTGCCGTTTCGTTTGTGGCAAGGGGGCTTCGAGCTTGGGGGGGCTTGGGGCAAGGCGTGGCCGTTTTCGGGGGAGTCTGTGTCTTGTCAACACTTTGACAAATTTATGAGACTTTGATTGATTTGCGGTCGCCTTTTTCTGTGCGCTTGCCTCGCCTGAGAGAGACTCTTTTTCCCGTGGCTTTTTCGCCTTCGAATTCGAATTTGTGCGGCTTCTGGCCGGGTAATTTATGGGAATCGAAAATCAAATAAAATCGAATCAATTAAGTGCAATAAATTAGCGTTCCCTGGTGTGGGAACTATTTTGCGAGCTGGTCAAAATTAGAATCGCAAATCGTTTGATCGTTTCATTGCGAAAGTTCAGGGGGTTGCGAGGCATTTAATTGGCGACTCGAGTGACGTTGCAATGCTAAGGAGTTTAATTTAATTTAATTTAATTTAATATTTCGAGGGGCCATGAAATTTAAATCATTCAAACAAAAAAAAGAGTAGAGCCAAGCGAGGGGGAGGGAGGGAGGGGAGGTAGACAACAACAACAAAAAAATGAGCTCGGAAAAAGGAATCGACTCGGGGAAAACCTCAAGGAAAATTGCATTTGGAAACTTCCAATTGGAGACGAGATTCTGCGTTAGCGAAGAAGTGGGCGAGGGGGACGGGGAGAGGGTGGGAGGGGCAGCCAATATGATTTACGCTCCCCCTCCCCTCACACACACACACTCCGGCAGCGGCGTCGACGTCACCGGTTGTGTGCGTGTGTGTGTGTGCAAGTGTCGTGTGCATGACAATTCATCTCTTTCTTATAAACGCAATTTATCAAATGGCAAAAGATGAAGACGACGACACGATATCAACTTGATGTGGCGCCATCTCACTCGCTCCCGCCTGCCCGCCTCGCACGCGCTCGCTCACTCACTCACTCAAAGCGCAAAACGCAGGCAGGAGCAAAAAAAATGGCACACGAAGAAAAATAGGAGTTGCTCTGCTTCTTCCTCTCTTCTTCTGCTTCTGCTTCTTGCCTTGCTCCCCCCCTGAAAAAAAACAACAACAACAACGGGGGAAGCAAAATGCTGAGTGAATCTTGACAGACAAGTGCAAGCCCACTCTCTTCGCCGCACTCTTAATGGTTTGTTTTTGTCCGAATTCGCCGCGAGCGCACCGCACGAGCGCGAGCGAGATGGCCTGCTGCGAACTTTATGGCAACAGCTGTTTAGCAGTTGCAAATACAACTCACGGATTTTGTATCTTTTGAGCGACGCGTACGTTTTTAATGTTTTTTGGGATCGAGATTGGGATTAAGGATTAAGTTAAAATTATATTTCATTATCCGAATATTGTTTATAATTTTTTTATTTATACTTCGATACTTTCGCGATATTTGGAATTTTTAGATTTATTATTTTGAGTTTTTACCACAATTCGTTGCACACACACACACTTGTTACCTTTTGCGGGAGTCAATCTCCGAAATATTCGATTTTCCAATCAAGCTGGAGGAGTATTACCTGTATGCTTACCTGTTGTCCGTTCACTTCCTAGTAATATTTTTGTTTTTTCTTTGGTTTTGTGACTTTCAACGCTCGCTCGGCCATGGCCATAAAAGGCTTAGTGTCCTGACACTATATCAAAATTCTACCTGCGATCTGTGGGCCTCACACCCCCGCTGAACCAGTCCAAAAGTCCGTACCGGACGTCGATTTTTCTTCGGCGTCATCCCTGGGTAGGACTTTAACTGACCCAGAAGAAAAATCGATGGCAAATTTGCTGGTTAAACAAATGTGCCGGGTCATCCAGGACGATGTCCTTTTGGGCTCTACAGCCTGGCCGGCCGGCCCTCTGCATTTGACAGCCGCCGACAAAAGTGTCAATTCCATTTCGGCCAGCCGACGGGCCTGTCAACAAATCTGTGCAGTGTTGTGTGCGGCCCACACATTGTCCGCCCACTTGCCGCCCGCTAATCTCAAGGACACGGCCGATTTCCCCCCCGCGCCGGACGTCCTGCATTGTATTTTGTTTAATTTTAGGTGGCTTCCCGCCGACATGTTTAGTGCCAACATAAAGCAGAAGGGAGTGATAGCGCTGTAGATTTAGCTGGTATTTCATAGTTTGAAAACTTTTGTCGCCATTTAATTTTCGGTTTAAAACTCACTTACCTGGCCCGGGTTTCGATCATACTTTACCTGCAAAGAGAAGATAAAAACGTTGGGTTAGAGTTTTGCATTGGGAGGAAAAGTCAGAAGGGAAATGCAAATGAGCGGAAGGCGTCGGGGATTAAGATGCATTCCCCTTCAAAAATGTCCGTTGTCCGTATGCAAGCACATGTGTGCAACACCACCAGCACTCCTCCAAAAAGAAAGAAATACTCTTCCCCGTCCCTGTCCCGGTCCCGGTCCCGGTCCCTGTTCCATGTCCCATTTGCTCCCAAGTGACTCATCCCTCCTGGATTCTGCATTCTGGATTCTGGACTCTCGACTCTAAATTCTGGCTCCGATCTTTTCCTGGCACATTTGTCGGGAAATGTTTTGCTAGGCAGCGTTTTTGATTGATTGCCTAGGAAAACCACTTGAAACTGTCAAGGGCGCAATCGGGGGGAGGGCACACACGCTGCCAGGGGAGTGAGGGCACGGGAATGAAGTGAAAATCACTTTTACACAGATGGAGGAAATCGCTTTCCTATGAAAAACTACTTAGCACCGAACCAAGGAGGGCCGGGAGATGCATCACGTTAATAACTAAATTAAGGAATGAGATACTACTTCTAGAATTTCAAACCAATCCGTATCTGAAGTGGTTACTCAAAAAACTTGAGTACAGTATGCAGCATTCTCGGCGAAACAAGTATCTCCTTCTAAAGAAATCCATCCAAGTAATTATTAAATTTAACAGCAAAAGTTTTCACATTTGTCAACAAACTATTTTCGAATTGGTGTCAGCAAACTTAGTGAGCAAATCCCAGCCAAAATATGCTCAAAGCGAAACTTGGAAGTATTTTAAAATTGTCAAGAAAATTGAGAAGCCGGCAAAGAAAGATTCCAGTCGGAAAAAGAGCAACAACAAGAACGCACAAAATAAATAAATTTATGTGCATTTCCGTAATTTTTTCGGCTCATGCCTTTTGTTGTTGCTGTTGTTGTTGTTGTTTTCCTCTGGATTTCCTTCCGCCAAAGTAAATAACAAATATTATTATCGCATGACCAGCAGCCGCAGCAGCGGCAACGAAGGAAAAGGAGCCAAAAACATGGTCACTGGATGATGGGGAGAATGGAAGCCAATGGGGCCAAAATAGTGGCCACAGGGCTGGGGCATTCGATGGGCGTGTCCGTTTGGCTTGCAATCTGCCAGAGCCAAAAAAAAATTCGCCATCGGAAATTGAAGAAAGCTGCCAGCGAATCGGAGAAAAATATATACATTTCAACAGAGATTTTTACTTGTTTGCACATACTTAAGTAGAGAAAATATTTTCAAGCCGCCATATCTTTTGGGAAATTCATAATAAAACATCGAAAACACAGACCTTGGATGTTGCAGAGAAATCTTTAAACAAAAATGCGGAATGTGGGTGGCGGCGGGGCAACAGGAAAACGGAAGCCGTTGCACGTTGCTGCTGTTGTGCAAACAACAACCACAGGAAAACAAACACACAGCAGCGGCAGCAGCAGCAGCAGCAGCAGCAACACCAGCAAGCATATCAACTCAATGAAATTATTAATGGTCAGCACACAAAAATGCAGGCCACACTTTTGGGAAGCAAGAACAAAAACAAGTCCCGAACGAGGGGCAGCTTCTGGCTGGCTGGTCGGCAAATAAATAAATAAATAAACAACAAACTCTAATTAAACGCTACTGCTCCTTCCCTTCCCCTCCCGCTCCACCACCACCACCTCCTCTTCGATAAAGCAACGAAACCAATTACTCTTGTCTGCAAAGTCCCCTGGAAAAGCCCTTATCCTTTGGGTCACAGTTTGCGGACTCTCGGCCTCGGAGACCTTTCTGGAGCTTGTTAAAACTTTTTGCCAAAAATTCAATCTGTTTCTGCCGCCACAGAAGCCAAAACCGAACAGAAGGAGTACAACGGCAGAGGAGACTGCAACAATTTGCAAAATGTTTTCGCCGCCCAAGGTCAGATAACATAAGCGGAAATCTTCGCCTGAGCCCGGGCCATGTAGGCACAAAGCCAGCGGCTTTCAGATGCCTGTGAAAAGTGAATATAATTTAAGAAAATATTTACAATCACTCTGGGAGCAAGGGAAACCCAAACTATTCGCTGGACGAATCAAGTTATTCAAAATATTGTCTCTATAATCCGCTATCTAAGACATTCGTTTCCAATTAACCAAAATATGCACGACCCCCGGATGACCTTTTTATGTCGCTGGCCAAACATTTTTGGTTCACATTTCGATTGGGGGGGCTGTGCTGTTGCTTTTGCTGTTGGGCTCTTAAATCTCGCCAAATGCCATAAAATATCCGAAACCAAGGAAATGCTGCCAAACCGGCTGACTAAGCTGGCCAAAAATAATATATAACATTTGTATTTTGTTTTTGCACACCGATTTGCATAACACAAAAAAATCAAACAGAACCAGCGACCGCAGAAAACCGCAAAGATTAAAAACCGAATGAAACGAAATTTATAAATTGATTTCGAGCGCGACTAAAATAACGAACAAAAACAACAACGTTTGGGGCTCAGGAATCACAAGTCAGAAATCAGAAATCAGGATTTGCGAGTGAGCCGATTTGTATCTGCTTTGGGTTCGCGTATTTTTGCAGTCTCAGCAGAATTATTGCATTCTGAATATTGGCATTTACGTCAAATTAAATTTAATTGTCGCTTCAGCTTTGCCAATAAAAAAAGGGAAACGGCATTCAAAGAAGGGAATGATGAGGCTCTTGCTCTGCTCAATTTAGTATTTCAATTTAAGTTTGTAACCCAAAAATNAATCACATTTTTTATCAGTTTAATTCATTTGAGTATAAGGGAGTAGATTTTTGAATTACTATTAAAATTTTAAAATAATTTTAAAGTAACAAAAATTAGTCAAGAATCCAGTCCACATCGTGGAAACATTTAAAAATATTTTAAACAATTTAAAAAGTTTTGAAAAAAGGGGATCGAAATGTTTATAGCACTCACATTTGCTTCCCCAAAAGCGAGTAAAAACAGGAAAAAAAGGAGAAACATATCCGTCGTTAAGGCGACAGAAAAGTTACATTAACACCCTTATTTTTTCTTGTTTTTTGGGAACGGCGCGACGCTTTTTGGGATGCTCTTTATCGTTTTTTTCAAATTATCGCAACGCATAAATTCCGATTAATGGCGAATGAAGCTCGGCTTTCCCCTTCCGGCCTTCCCCTCTCGCACGATGCACCCAACACACTTTCGGGCTGCCATAAAAATTGAGGGGAAAGCTCGCCGGGGCGTGAGCGAGAGCGATAGCGCATGCACTGCGGCCACTTCCCCTTACAACACAGCTATGTTACATCGGTGCGAGCGAGACGAGCTTCTGCCATCCCGTTCCGACCTATGTGCAGCGCCTTGGGGGCGGGCCGGGAAGGGGTCGGCCGGCTGCCACCATTATGGAAAGTGAAACGGATATAGCGCTAATGCGCCTGCACATAACAAGGTCGGCGATAAATCAAAGGCCCGGCCCGGACCCGGGCCCAAAAGCTGCGGCGAAGAACAGGGCCGGGGAGGAGGGGCTGTGGCAGGGGCAGGGGAAAAGGCCGTCGCCGCTTGACAAAAATCAAATCAAAATGCCATAAAATAAAATTCCCCACCGCATCCAGCTCTCTCGCTCCCACCTCCCCTTTGGCCCTTCGGCGATGCCGTCTGGCGGGCAACAAATGAATTATTTGCAATTAATTGAGCGCAAATTTGCAAAATACCTTCGTGCGTGTGTGCGTGTGTGAGTGCCATGATGGATGTGCCTGCGCGAGTGTTGGTGGCGATCTCCGCGAATGCGTATACGCCCCATCTGCCAGTTTGCGTGATGGCTTTTTGGGAGGGAAAAATATCGGAAAACTTGCATGCCTTGCTTCGGTTTATTTGTTTATTGGGCAATTGAGTGAAAAACAATTTCCTTCCCCGGCTGCCCTCCTCCGCTCCCTTCCATCTTGTTCATCAAATGCGACCAGCGAGCCGAAAGTTATCAACTCATTTTGATGTAGGTCTATAGACCTAGCAGTTAGCAGGCCAGGACTAAACAGGTCCCCAAAGTTCCCATTAGTTTGTGTTTAAAAACGATATTATTCGCAGTATCAAGGGCTGAGATGGTCAAACTAGATACTAGTTTTTCCCGACTAAGCCGGAAAACATGACAGTTCTTTTTTAATTCTCTGAAAACCATGTTTTAATTAGTTTTTATGAAAAAGTTTAAAAGAATTATAATGGGTCGGGTTTCATCAAAAGGGAGGACGAAATTTAAGAGAAAGTTATGCGATTCCTGCATTTTCTGGCCATTATTGTTTGCTTCGATGAGTTGCAATGGGAAAAATCTATATTTTCGGTACTGCAAGTGCAGTTGAAATAGAAAATTTATCACTTCCGAAAATGCTTATGAAAAACAATTATAACCAATGTAGTGAAATTCGGTCCGAGCCTTTTGTTTTCTGTTTATATATTCTGTCTATTACAGAAAATCTAAAAGTAGGTAATTTTGGTTAGATTACAATTTTTTAAAGACAACACTAAAAATCATTGAAATATTTCTCAAGTGATGAAAAATATTTCAATCGTTCCATTAGCTCGTTCCAAAGATATTCAAGCGTATACTCGTTCATAAAAATAAGTTTGTGAGCTGCTAAAACATATGCTGCTATTTGCATTACTTTTAGTTGGCGCTCTACCAACCTCTAATTAGTAATTACAAGTTTACTGCGTATGGATCCGATTAGCAAAGGATTACAAAGCAAGCCACCCAAGAAACCGAAATAATCGCCACCTTGGGGCGGGATAATCGAGCCGCAGTAACACAAAAAGTTTTTACGACCAACGGAATGGACATTTTGTGACTTCATAAGAGGCGAGGAAGCACCAGCACAGTCTATAAATTCAATGAACTGCTCTGTGCTGCTCTGTTCTGTCAATTTCTGATGTTTACACGCGCTCACAGAGACTACTTTCACATTTTACGAGTTTTATATGGGCCCTCCTTCCCCCGAGATGACGATAATGATGACGAAAACGACGATGATGATATTTTCACTTGAGAATTTTACGAGCAACAAATTGCGCTACAAATTACACGATAAATAGAAAATTATGACGGAGGAGCGGAGAACCCTGCTTAACCCTCGGGCAGGCCGACCCTTTCGTCGTAAAAACGTCCAAATGTTCCAGGCGTTCCATGTCACCGCTGTACGTACTCGTACGTACTTCAATAGGCTAAGACTGGGACCTCCTGCCGTCGTTCAGAAAGTTTTCTCTGGTGTAAATTCAATTGTTGCTCCTTTTATTGATATTTTCGGGCCGTGATTTGCCGGACGCATTTCCCATCTCCCTCCCCATTGGCCGTGAAAGTCGTAAAGTTGCGCATCGCTCAAAACAATCGAAAAGTTTTTACGAGCGGAACTGAAAACAACCACGGAGATTTTACCTTTTCGAGAACTCGGCGAAACTAGGAATTCGGATGGTTAATTTATTGCGGGCCGTTCTTGGTTGTTGGTTGTTCTTCAAGGACCTTCTGGCCGTTTTCTTGAACAGGTTACGGGTTAGCCGGGCGGCCAGGCGGCCGTAGATCGTAAATTTTCGGTTAATTCGACATTTCACACCTAGCCCGCTAACTGCGTGCAATGCAACCTGCAACGTGCGGCATTAACGAACCTGTCAAAACTGACAAGTATTCCGCTTCAAGTTGAGCAACTTATCGGCCATTTCGTAAGCAAGGCCTTAGTGCTAAGTCCGGTCCGCTGGAGTTGTCAAAGTGCATCCTTGGCCACGTGGTCAAATAGACACAACTGACAGCTCCCCAAAAGTGTTCTCTAATTGATGGGCTTCCCTTTTTTTTTTAGCAGCCGCAGTAGGTGGGGTAGAGACAGGTATTTTGTAATTAAGCCACTTGAGCCCTCCCCAGATTGAGCACAGTGGGCCAAACAGACGACGGACAGTGGGCCGGACGGACATGTCAAGTTGCCAGTGGAAATGTATCCGAGGTTGGTTCTTTGCGGGGCAAAGCAAACATTCTGTCGCAAAGGTAAATGCTTTTTTTGACACTGCCTAATGCGAGCTAATGTCGTGGTTACGCATTCTAGGTGCGTACAGTGCGTTTCATAGACGTAGGGTTACAGCTAGCAAGGACTTACGAATCCCAAAATATTCCTAATATTAATATCAAATTGAAACAAAAGCATTTAAATGTTGTGTAAAAATCCATCTATTATTTGGGATGCCACATGATTGCATGCCTGCTATTCCCTACAACCTCGCCGCGTACTGTACCGAGTTTATCTTTTTTTGCCGTAGCTCCACAAGTAATCATGGGAAATACCTTTCAGGGAGCATGGTATTCGAACATGCAGGTCGCTCCACGAAATCCACTCAATCATTCTGCTTCACTTCGGGGAAAAATAGAAATAATATAGAAAAAAAGAGGCATTTTAACTGATCGCTCAATCACTGATACACATGTGTCTGGCTATGGAGATATATACATTTCGAATTTGTAGGAAAGACAACCTCGATCGTCGGGTGGCAGACGCTGCCTGAATTGAGTTCTTTGTTGGGGAACGATTTGGCCGAGCCACCCACGTAAATGTTTGCCCTCGAGCCAGACTTGTAAGTGCTCCTTCATTTTAAAGGGCAATCGAGTGGTGTCCCGCGGTTTCTTTGGCTGCTGTGGGAAGATTTTGCAAGACGCAATCGAGGGTGGGAAAATGCCAAAATGATTGGATTTTAATGATTTGCACAAAGTGTCCTGTAATCGACATTAAAGATACAGAGGCAGCCCGAACGTGAAACCATTTTATAAACATTTTTAATAAACCAGTTGCCTGCAAAAAAAAAAATCCACAAACCTAATTTAATATTTAATCACTCCGCGAACTGAACTGACTCATGGTGTGTCTCTTGTATTATCTGCGATCGGACTTCATTGCGGCCATAACATTGGCCATTGGGCGATTCGCAATCTAAATGTCCGGCTAAAACTACTGTTAAAACTAACCAGGCTCAAAAGAAATCGCATAAAAGGCTAACTTGTCCCGGACTCGCGCGGTGTCCGGAGGAAATGTTACTTTTATGATCATTGTGGAATCGTTAAAACCTCTGTGGCTTGGGTTTGGGTTCGGGTTCGGGTTTCGGTGTGGAACGTTTAATTTGATGCTGAAATACTGATACTGATTTAGGCCCGGACCAAAAGGCACTTAAATTGCATATAAAAGTGGCTTTTATGATTGGCCTTCTATTAGCGAAATAAACTATTACGTGTTAAATCGCACGATCCATCCGTCCGCAAAATAACAACACGGCCACAAAATGATCGTAAAATTCAGACAGTTGTTAAAGGTAAAAGACCGGGTTTCCCTTTTTCCTGGCTCCAAAGTGAGGAAATCCAAGGATTAACCTGTGCCATACACTTTGAAGATGCACTTGGAAAAATCATTTCATTCTATTGGTACTTAATCCAATAGAGTTGACTATGGGTTGGTTGGGTTTTTAATTGATAAGTAGGAACAAAAATTATTCTAGCAAATGATTTGTTGCGCTAATTTAATATATTTTAAACACCAGCCTTGGCGCACAAGAATACCCCGCAGTCAGGGTCATAGTTCGCTGGGCAAGGTGTCATTTTACTTGCCCAGCGATGGATGAAGAATAAAATAAAATAAAATAGAAACGAGGGCACCGGAGGGGATGGAATCCTGAGATCCTGCCTGGTGAAAGGGAAAGTGAGTTTTCAGGGTAAATGAAATTAACAACGCATCCTTGCCGCGCATCGTTGATTGTTTTGTTTCAATTTCTGGTTGCGCCCCTCGATCCAGAAAAGAAATCCAAATGTGGACGACGAGGACCAGGACGCAGAGAATGCAGCACAACCTTTAACCTTTCAGATGCTAAGTTGGTTAGTGTTGCTCTTTAGTTCCCCGAAGGCAGAGAAGGCTGCATTTTTCGGGGGAAATAGTGCGACTGCGTCTACCTGGGTCTAAGAGCATGGTACCTTCTTCAGCCGCGGTGGTTGTTTCTTTTTCTTGCCCTCGCCCTTGCCGTTGCCTTTCTTTTTTTTCTGCCTACTTTGACGACAAGAAGTCAAATTCTCGATTTACGACCATTTTGTTTGAGTAATTTCTGTCCTTCGTCCTTTGTCCTTTGCCACATGCTCGGCAGTTGTGTAAATTGTACAGTTTTACTTTCAGCTGTCGCTCTCGCGTCGACTTTGGGAGTGTATAACAAGATCAGATCCCACAGAGTGTGACTCAATCGTATAATCCGGCGGGGGGACTGGGAAACCTTTTAATTGCCACTCATAATAAAATTATCGAGTAACTTAATTTTTGTTTTTATTTCTACTTTTGAATTTAATGCTCGCCTTTTACGAGTTGTCGATGTAAATATTTAATGCCTTCGCGATCGTAACCGTATTTCATTGGCTCGTTTCCCAAAATCAAATAGACGACCGGGGCACACACAGTCACACTCGGATGGCAAGGGGGGATGGGAGGAAATCAAGCCCAAAGAAGGAGAAATGTTCACGATTCAATTAAATGATCGTAAAAGTTCTACTGAATGGCGCAAAATAAAAGTGGCAGTGATGGCTGCCCGAAACAGAGTTGTTTGCCTTCAAAGCGATATTGTCGTAAAACTTCCCCAAATTGTTGTTAGATCATAAAAATCACCTAAAAATCGGTAATAATGTCAATCGACGAAAAGTAACTGGAATGGGACTTGCTTTCCACGGACGCCTCCCTCGTCTAAAGCGCTCTCCCGCATGTTTTTATCGAATTATTGTGTGTTTTTGGGGAAACCCGAGAAGAGTCGTAAAACCGACCACACAATAAAATCTGAAGGAATGCCAAAATGATAACAAATAAAATGTGAGACATCTTTGCCAGTCACAAATATATTTGCGAATTGAAACTTGGCCCATGAGTTGCCAACAGATCGCATGCAACCGCTGAGCGATGGTGGATAAATCAACATCAAAATCATTGACATGATTACGGCCCTTGGCCCACACACTGCCACAGAATCACTGGTGCACAGATACGGATACTGAAATGGATACCAAATGCGGCGAGAACGCGAAAAACCGTTAAGCATCAATTTTGACGCATCATAAAACTGCAATGAAGTGATAAGTGCCGTTGCCGCTGCTGCCGCTGCTGCTGCAACGAAAATATGCAACAGGAATGTTCGGTTGATAGATATTCCTCTGGAGTGTGGCGCCACAAACCGGCAGGAGGGGCTGTATACATGCATCGCACTGACAGAGCCAGAATCGGCAAATGGATTGACGAACTTTCCGCTGAACGGAACCCGTATGTGAGCGATAACAATGCAAATGCAATGCACTGCAGTGCCACCCCCGCCATGCCAATTGTATCTGCAAGTCCGTGTATCTGCCAGTGTGTGTTGCAGGCGGCAATCAAACAAAACAAGACTTTTATGAACACCGCGGAAAGTTGACAGCTTGCATCATTGTTGTGATATGTGAAAACTCCCTTCGCTCCTCTGTATTACACGACCTCCACTTTTGCCACAGCGCCCATGGTTTGCCAATTTTATTGCCTCGCGTGTGCAATTATGTTTATGGATATCGGTAACGTAGTAAAAATGACACAACCAACAACTTTTCGCTTGACTGCGACGATACGTTTCGCCCCCGAAATTGTAAAAGTTTTTAATTTGAATTGTTTCAAAATATTTTTGGGATTTAATTGAAAGCTATTAAAGTTCTACCAGAAGTTACTCAAAGTTTCGAAACCTTATTCCTTTAATTTTTAACGATTCGCAGCGATTGCTATTGCCCCTAAACATACTAATATATTCAGCCCAAAGTAATTGCATTTTACTGCTAAATGGTAACCCAATGGGTCCTGTCCCTGCTAATTGACTTATAGCCGCAGACAGCGAGCCTGGGACTAATCAGTGCGGCCAAAACCGAAAACCGACAACCGACAATCAGCAATCCAACAATCGGCTAACCAGCCACACACACCCATCACACTTTGGATGTACATAAATTATCTTTATTGGCAGATGGAAGGAGCTCAGGTTCCCGTCTCCGATGTCCGATGTCCGCTTTCCGGTCCCCGGTGCCCGGTCCCTCCCAGTTAGCCGTTTTCAGCTGGCAACACCTGAGACGCGCCTCGTTAATTGCGGCTGCTGCCCCGGACAGGGCTGCGATCGTAAATCACGGGAATCCATCAAAATGCGATCATTGTATTGAGATTGCAACTAAGCCAGCATAATTTCAATATTTTTGCACTCGAATCGGTGGGGCCTTGGGGCGGCCAGGAGCACGAGCAGAGCAGAGCAGAGCAGGGACAGCGGGCAGAGACCAAACCGAACCGAACCGAACCGATTGACAACTTAATCCTGCGACATGTCAGTGGAGGCTCAAATGAGATTTACAGTCGCAGTCAGTTAGCCTGGCCCATTTGTGTTGACTCAGTGAAATGTTGTAGCGATTTTTCAACATGTTGTCTGCCGCCTGTCTCTGCGCTGTGTGTCCCTCTGCGAGTGCCGTGTTCAGTTTGATTGACAAAGTACAAAGGTGTAATTATTTTTCATAAAAATTGTTCGTTGCATGTCGCTCCGAAAACTTGCGTTCTCGCTCGTTTCTTTTTTTTTTTTTTTTTTTTTTACCTCTGTTGACTTTGCTGTAAGTTTTCAATCAATTTGCTTATATGGCGCAAAAGGCTGAAGGACTAAGGGTGCTGGGGGGTGGGCCACCTCTGCCTCTGCAATTATGTCAACGATCCGAGCGCATAAATTACGAGAGCGAGCGCTCATGCCTAGAGCAAAGCGCTGAGCGGTAAGATCTGTCGGACATCGGCGGTGTCGCCATCGCAGGAGACCCAATCTAGGAACCCAAATGCAAAGATTGCACTTGAAGAAATATAAGGTTTTCCCGCCACCAATTTTTGAACCCATTAAACCAAGCATCAACGGCTAGGTGAGCTATCCACCATTCATTGGGCGCATTAGCTAATTGAAATTATTTCGAGTGTGCCTTATCCAATCCCTGGTCCCGCTCCCAGTTGGAGACCCCATTCCCGAGTACCCCAGAGCGTCAGCTCATAAATCTTGAGTCTGCGGCGCGTTACTCATGCGCAGTGTCCTCCCCGATTGGGAGACTTCGACTGAAGCCTGAAGCCTGCAGCCTGGAGACTGAAGACTCCAGAGCAGAGACTCCGAAGCCATGTCCATGGCTCCGGTCTGGGAAATGTTTTATAATCGCATTGCGACTAATTATCGTATCGGAGGAATTATTACGGCGCGATCATGAAGGCGATTTGCAAATTGCGTGCCCGCCAACTTATTCGGGGTGTATGCACTTTGTGTCTCGATGGTCACTAAGTATAGTGATATCTCACACATTTGTAGAAGAAAACATTAGCATTTTGTTTGGCGCATTACAATTAATACCAGTGAAACAAATATCCCACAAACGCATTAGATCCTTCTTCCTTAACATTGTATGCCTCCATTAGCTTGAGCTAAAAACTAATATGCCCGATAGTTTATGGCCGCGTATCGTCAATGATCGTGTTTTAGTACACTCTTCTCGCATTTGATCAACCAACCGGGCATGCCTCCGTGCCCCATCGGCTGCTGTTTTCCATCGACGGCACAAAACACCAAAATAAAACCCGAAACCAAAACCGAAGCCTTGGTGATTTGGCCCGATGTCTTGGGGCATTTTATTTGGCGCCATAAATCTATCAGCAAACTCGAACGCGTGCGCATGCGCAAACACCGGACCTCAGAGATACAAGTATCTCAGAGCCTCGCTCCGCCCGGTTCCCCGATTCCCTAGATTCACCGCTGCCCTGGAGATGCTGATAGGCCTCCGAGTCGAGCTGGGGAAGATTTACGGCTGGCACAAAGCCAGCGCTCAGATAGGAGAGTTCATTTCAAGTTTATGATACGAAAATCAGATTGGTTTATTGTATGCGAAATGCGACCGACCGACCGATCACGAAATTCATTTATATTTATGATTTGTGAATTGCTTTTTATGATGATGTTACTACGGTTTGCCGGTGTGGCCGCACAATTACATTTTTAGTGCCTCTCGAAGAGTGTGAATTTGCCACTTCATTTGGGCTGGAGCTTGTAAAGACATAAATTATTGTTTCGCTGCAGAGCGGGAGCTGCTATTTAGGTGCAGTTTTTATGGACATGTGAATGGGAACCACAAGCGAAAGTGTTTCGATTCGTTTCATTTCGCTCTCGGTCCCCCCAAAAGTCAAACGCCAGAGTCGAAAATTGAAAGAGCCGCCGCTCAGAGGCGTCTAGAGGGGTGTGTGGGCATTCTCCGGGCAGCAGAACAAACAAAATATATTAATGACTTATCAAGGATAATTTGACAATGGGTCATAAATCAAATCGCGTAGCCTGCTCGTTGGCCCAAAACGGGGTTCACTCCGCGTTTCGCCCCCTTATCCATGTTTAAGCCACACACACCGAAAACAATTCAAATGCTCGTAAACTAGTGATTTTAAGAAAACAGTAGACCCAATGTTAGTTTTAGTAACTAACTTGGCTGTATCAATGCCAATCGACGAAATTCTTTGGCCAAAGTGTCTACCCCCAGACCCTGGCTCCCTTTTGCACTGTGCATGGTGCGGCAGCTTTGGAACCACCCAACGCCATCGGAATGTTCCTCGCGCACACACCACACACGCCAAAATGGCAAATGCGAAATGTGATGCTGATGCTTAATTTCTGCCCAAGACGGAGGTGGAGGTGGACCATCTAGAAGGGGTCGGCGGCGACGAGCGGCGGGGGGCAGTGGCCTGTGGTGGGCCAAATTGGATGCCCAGCTGTGTGGCTGCAGACTGTGCCATAACTTAACACCTTCGCCGTTGTCTTCGCCGGAGTCTCCACGACCATTGCAGGCAAATGCGTTCGCAAACCCAACCAGAACATGAAAAGGCCCCACAAGCACGCCATTAGGGTGGCTCAGGTAAAATGCGTTTTCGGCCAACAAGGAATTCTTCAAATGAGTAAAAATATAAGGAGTTTGGTGTTTATGGAAAAGTTTGTATGCAGTATGATGCAATTACTTGCAGGCACAAAGATTCCCAATATTATGCACTGTTCCAATAACTATTCAACACCTGAATCTATATTTTTTTCATTAAGTTCCCAACCATATCGTGTCATTAGTGCCGCTCGGACCAGTTAAACAACTCATTTGGAGTTCAGATGCGACTCCTGCGAGGTTTGGATGTTCCGGTATGACATCAGCTGGTAATTGTGATTAATGCTCATGGCCCCGTCGCGAGACACCCTCTGCGAAATGGCCAAAACATCTGCGGCCACCAATCCAATCCAATCCACTATCCGCAATCCTCAGTCCTCAATCTCTAGTCCCCATCCACGTCCCCGGCCACATGTGAGCTCTTGGACGCTGCAGAGCCTCAATTCACTTTATTGTATTTCGCATGTTTTTCGCGCTGATTTCCCTCTTGTTTGCTTTTTTTGTCAGGCTCATACATAAAATATGATTGCGTTTTCATTTGCATCTAGCAGATTGAGTTTCTTTTTTGAGGCGCGAGCCCATGAGTTTATGAGCTTGTCAATTTGCCCGTTTCCACCGCCCCCGCCCCGGACAACGCCCCTTGCTTGGCTTTTCTTATTTATTTATTTGCATATCACGGTCGAGAGCTGACCAATAATAATAATAATAATAGGAGTACAGTGCCCGGCAACTGAAGAGTGTTCCTTAAGATCAAAGCAGTGCCGAATCGAAGTCGATTGCTGGCGGCCTGTCCCTCAGTTCACCTGGGCTCACCTTCGGCGTTTCGTTGTAATTAAGAACATGTTAGTTGTAAAGAGGAGGTTGTCCCTGCCGCAGTTGTAGGCCCCACCTTATAAGGCTGTCGATGGTGTCCCTGCGGCCCTACAGTGCACTAAGCACTGCGAACAACAAATGTGTTTGCCAATTATATGTATACTCTCGTTGAAAGGCATAGAATTTCATAATGTGAATGGCGTACCATTGGAATCTCCTTTAAGAATGATCCAAGGAGTTTCTATAAAATTATTGATTGTCCAATACTGTACAATTCAGTTATAAGTTAATTCGCTTAGTGCATCTGAAGCCTCGACTCGTGTCTCGTTGCATTTGCAAATTTGTGGCGGCCGTGTGAAGTCAAGAGGGCGAGCCAAAGTCAATTGCATTCTTAACCCTTTTGGGGCTGATCAGCCTGCCAGACAACAACACAAACAACAACAAATAACAGTACAACTCTAATTAAAAATTAACACACTTCCAGGGGACAGTGCAGAGGAGGGGAGCTACCACAAACATCCGTTTAATCAGACAAAAATCAAGTCTATTATGGCCCCGGCCTTTTGACCAAACTGCCCAGATTGGCTGTATCTGCATGAAAAACGTATAAACAGCGTCTCATTTGAAGTCATCATTAAAAACGACTCGACGAGGACTCCTCGGTCCTCGAACTGTGGACCCTCTCAACCCGCGGGTGCCCCTTTCTTCTCGGTTCCGATTCGATCGGCAATCCACAATCCGCAATCCTCTCTTGGAGGCGCACACTTGAGGCCATGTAATCAACGTTTGCTTACTTCATTTAGCGCGCGGCGAAAAGAAAAGCGAAACATGCATACAATCAGCGTGGCTTGCAACTCTCTGAAAACTGAAAACTGGCACTGGACATTGGGACATCGGGACACTGGGACGGTGCGACTGGGACTTGCACGGGGACATTGAAACGGAGAATGCAGATGGAGCTGCTTAAGCTGGACCCCAAAGTGCACTGGGCAAAAGAACTCCAAACTTGAAGGCATTTAATAAGCCTATAACTAGAATCCTTAACTATTTTCCAGCTCATTTTGATAGTAAGGCGTTAGCTAATTAGGTGTTGTTTCTGGAGTCATTTCTTAGGATTTGGTCACGCTTTGGTGTAAGCTTTCACTTTGTCTCGATTAATATTGTGTTTTCACTGCAACTTTTTCCACAGTGCCACCGACCCTGCGCAATCTAAGGCTGTTGCCTCCGCAGCCTTTGCTTGTTGGCAATGATGTATTTTTGATTTCGTATCTTATATTACCAACAACAAGCTGCACCAGCAAATGCCAAGTGTGAGGCTCCGACTGCTGGCTTAAGGCTCCCCGGCTCCTCGACCAGAACCACGCCACGCCACGCCACGAGACCAAATCCAAATCCCGTCCAGCTCCAACAGTTGATTTCAGAATTTTTATTTTTTGATTGTGATGATTGTGCATTGAAATTTGATACATTTTGGCCAGGACAGGGGATGTAGCTGTTGCTGCCTTTCTGTTTTTTATTTCTGATTCTGTTGCATGCAAAAATGTTGGCTAGTCGACAAGGCATTGGCATGGCCCGAAACTACTAACAACATTAATAAGATTGGCATCTGCTGCTCGCAGTTCAAATGTAATTTCTCATCAGCCCAAGTGGGCCGGCTCTGGGGCTCCGGGGTGTGGTCGAGCGTGTCTTCTCTGTTTGCATTTCTGGCTTAACGATTGCATTCTGCCCATAAAGATAACTCCTCTCGACTTGGCTCCCAGCTCCCAAGGTGGGTGCGGTTGGCAGGCTGCTTGCTGGTGATGCCTGTCGTGTTTTGTGGTAGCTGGTCGGGCTTGTTAGTTGCCATTGATAAGCCAAAGATTGCTCAAATGCCGCCAGATGTGGAATGGGCTGCAGTTCTGATCGAGTTGATGAATATTTGGTTCCCATACCGCTTATTAGATTCGTTTGAATAACTGTCTCCTAGACCTAACAATTTCTGGAACGATAAGATCCCGCTTTTTGTCTGCCCACGGCCTGTGCGACCATCTCCAATTACTTTTGTACATTTCCATGTCAGCACCAAAGAAGCTCCAAGAACCATAAATCTAGCTATGAGGAAATGCAATCTGCTTGAGGTTGGCGTTGGTAATACTGGAATCTTTCCAAAAATGTCGCCTATCTCTAAAAGGTCTTTGCTCAGGAAGAAACTAAGCCCTCAGCTGCTTATGTTAATGTTTAACCCCGAAATTTCCCCGGGGGAATCTTTATCCCCCCCTAAAAAAACAACAACAACAACAAAAAGACATGTGTAGAGTGCCATGCGATATGGGTTATATAGGCAGTCGGAGACAATGCGTTTGAACAATATTTTCAACACAATATGCAAGAGGAGAATAAATCAAATTGATTAAATTCGAACAACGCACAATCTGAGGCTCCAGGGCGAACAAAAGCCCACAAAAAAAAGCGACCCAAAGGCAAAGAGCGAGCCCGAAACTCATTTAAATAATAATCCACTAAAATCGTAGAGAAGACAAACGAATTTAAATAAAAAACCGTTCACAGCCTCCGCGAACACAAAGCCAGAAAGTAAACCATTAAAAATTACTACTAATGTGCACCTTACACACAAAACCCCCAAGAAAGAAAGATCCCATTGGGGATCTTTGGAGACAAAGGCCACAAAAGTCACGAATTTCTATAATGCCCCCCGATATATACGAATCGGTTCGACCCACTGCGAAGACAGTGGATGCCGAAATAAACGAGCGGCGATTCATCTTCGGCGTTACCTCTTTGGTGAGCCGAAAAACACTCCGAAAAATGTCTCTAAATACTTTAGTTACCTAATCGAACAGCAAGTGATAATTCCAGAAAAATGTAGGAAGCGGAGCTCCCATATCTCGCCAGAGAAAAGCTTGAGGAAAACTGCGAAGAACATAAATTGCAAGGGGGCAGCTGTGGGTGGGGGAAAAACTAAAACCACTTAACTTAATGAGCATCAAATATCTGACTTCCATGTGTCTGCAGCCATATCGTTTTGGCCGCAATTCTCGATACGAATCTATTATTTAAGACCACTCTACTGCTGCTGCTGCTGGTGCTGCTGCTTTGGCCGCACTAACATTTCAATTAATAAACCGGCACGCAGAACTCCCATTTCCCTTTTCCCATTTCCCATTTCCCAGGGTAAATCTCCCACCTCACCTGACGCCGGTCGGAACAATAGCCAAGTATAATCACTTTGTTTGCACCTTTGGGAATATTCTGTGACAGACGCTCCGTCCGCTTCGTCCACTGGGTCGGCGGGTGGCTCCGGATCGGGGAGCTGCGAATGTTGCATGCCACGTGCAGCGCGTAGTTAGCAGCGGACAACGGGTAGCGTGCAGGGTGGGGAACAACCAGCGAAAAGTTGGATGTCGCCACTGGCGTTGCATTTATGAAAATGAGCTCCTCCACTCTGGACGCTCTAGGACAAGCAATTTGTAAACGAGACAATTGACCAAGTGACTCTTTTCGCCTCCCATGCGTGCTCGTGTTGACTTGATTACCTGGCCAGGTGGAAAAGGTGACACATGGGCGTCATCAAGTCAGAGTGGAAGCTCCATGTTTGGAACCACTTTGATTTTGTGCAAAAAAGTACATGTTCGTAATGAGAGTAATTAGATATTATACTTGGGCTTTCGCGCAAGTATAATGCAGTTTAAATCTGTTGGGATATGGTAAACCGCGATTAACCNCCTTAAGATTTCCCGCATATTTTATTGCAGTTTATATCTGTTTGGATATGGCAAACCTTAACCCATAAAGCATAGACATCTTTCAAAAAGCTACTAGACTAGAAGCTGCATCTGAATAGCAGTTTTAAGTCCATTTACAGCAAAATGTTTATCCTGACAGGTCCGATTCTTCACCCAAAGTGGCAACAACGACAAAAGACAAAGCCACCGACAATTGGCCGATGGCGGTCAATGCGGCGAGCCGCAATCATGGCGACAGCAGCGAATTCAACAGAAACTTGCAACTGCAACGGCAATAAAAGTGAAACTAACAATCAACGGACGCTCCACGGTTGACATTTTCACATGAAAGGCTGGTAATGCGATTAAACTGGATAAGGGCATAGGAACCGAGCAATGCAGGCTGCAATGCCAATGGTTTTCGCTTGTTTCGGAGATTTGCCCCGACCCAACGCCATGGAAGTATTGCATTCAATTCGCTTTGATTTTCGACAGTTTTTTCGTTTATTTTTCGCCAAGAGAAAGTTAATTAAAATAATGAATTTTTCGCTGACAAATGTCTCCCGCCGTCAGCCGGAAATTCCTCCCGCTCCTGCAGCTCTCGGGTCTTGCTGTCACATTGCATGCGTAATAAATGCTAATAATAGAGTTTTAATTAAATAGATTATGCATGTGGGTCGGTGTGCATTCGGGCATCTGAACAATTGGCATTTCGCATTCTGCATTTCGGCTTTCTGCAGCATTTGCATATTTGCGTGCGCCTTGGGATCTCTCGATGCCAGTTTGTAATAAGCAAATTGATTTAAAATTGTCAGCATTGTCCAGTCGTGGTCTACCCAAATTAGATTTTGTTGTTTGCAGACGGAGTCTGTCCTCGGTAAATAATAGATAATGTGGTTGCATTGGTCGACTTGAACCTTGGTGTTTGGGGTTATTATTAGGCTTGCTTTTCATTCAATAATGAAGCGTTGCCCCAAAGGTAATAACGAAAAACAATTTACAAATTAGAACAAAACAGCTTCGCCGTCGATGGCTACAAAAAACATTTTTTTAGTAGCTCAGGGATTTGTATGTTTTATTGTTNTCGATGGCTACAGACTTTTAAACCAATAAAATTTTTATAGTAGCTCAGGGATTTGTATGTTTTATTGTTTAGCTTACCAATCAAATTACCAATCCACCGCCTGAGTTCCAGAGCTTTCCGCCTCGTTGTCAGGTTTGTATTACGGTTAGTATCAACTAGGAACCATTAAGTTAGTCTCACATGACCGGCCACACAGTTTTTGAGAGCCAACTGGTCGCTTTCGTCCACTGTGCGTGCCCACTGACAGTTCTGGCTGTCAAAATTGGCAACTGAGAGAGCGCTCCGTTGTTGGCCAAAACATAAACATGCCACACGCGAGCGAGAGAGTGGCGGCCCGAGAGAAGTGCAAAGGTCGCGATGGGAAGGGATGGGGCGGGCGGGCGGTTGTCGGAGAGAGCCAGCGAGCGAGCGAGCGAGCGGGCGATGGGGCAACTAAAGCACTGTGGGCATTACCGGGGGACGGGGTGGGGAGAGGTTAAAGGATAACGTCCACGTCTAGCGGGAGTCCCGCAATCCGCTGCTGGCGGGTTTTTCCTCTAGCACTTTCGGCCTACAACTCACGGAGCGACCTGGCGCTCCATCTCCGGTCTCGTAGTTCCCAGATCCTCGGGCGGATGGCACTGGGATGCCACTGGCGACCTGGCCGAGTTAGGAGCATCCAGGAGGTGGCAACGTGGCGGCGACAACAAACCCGTCTAACATGGCGACGCGATGTCCTATCGCACACACGCACTCACTCTCGCAGCGCGTTTCTAATCTCGCGACTCTGTCGATTTTCCAGGATTCAGGCTGGACTGCTATTGTTTAATTTGTATGTTTTTTTGGCGGCGACACTGATGCGGAATTGACTTGGAGTCCTTGGGAAGCATCCAGTCGAGTGGGCACTGTTTGATTATACTATTTTGGGGAGCACTGCTGTTATTTGATTGTATTTTTTTGGGAAACAACAAAAGTTCACTCGCGTCGCGTGCCGTTGCGTTGCGTTTGTCAAAGAGCAGGGTCCTGCTATTGCGGCAGAGCGCGGGCAGCGCAGCGACAGAGTGGCGGCAGAGCGACAAAAGCCAAAATCTCACAGCATCTCCCAGCGACGACACCAAAATCAAGGACCAAAAACGTTGCCGCCATCGAGTCACGCTCACACTCACCCGGCCGCACACAAGCACGAAGGCATTTCTAAAAGTTCGGCCAAGAAAATGAAAAAAAGTGGCAAAGTGAAGTGAGCATCGAAGCGCACAGCACTGAATAGTTTTCAACCCGACCGACCAGAAGCGCGCTACGGTGCACGGTACTCCTGGCGCTCCATCTGCCCTCACCCGGCCTCCGCCCCCCAAGGACCTCCACCACCAAAACATTCTCTCCTTTTGGCAACAACGGCTGCTGCGTCTAAACCCAAAAACAATAAAAAGCTCCACGCGGGAGATGGCTAAATTTCAAGCCGAACAAGTGAATGCACTGTCAATGCATAAGTTTTGATACCAAATATCCAACAAAACTTAATTTATTAAAAGGATCGTACCACGAAGTTTTTCCAGCATCCATAAATTAAATATTATTAGAAAGCAATATAGTTGGAAAACTTAATTACATTATTGATTATGAGAGCTATAATATTAATTTCGCTTCACTACTCAACAAACTTCGGCATACAAACACACACCCCAAGATGTGTTCCAAATGTAATAGATTCATGCATACCCTTCAAATATTTATAGAATTTCCAGCCCACCTACAAGACCCGCAATAAAACGTAATGCCACAATTGCAACCCTCGCTGATAAAGAAAACTCCCACGCACGTCGAACCCTTCGCTGATAAGAGGACCCGGTCCCCTTGATACGAGTCCGTGTGTATCCTGGGAAGGTACAACAGATGGGATTTTTGCATAAATAAAATATTTATACAACTGAGCGTTGCCAATCCGCCCATCGATTGCCATATGCCCGGCTCGAATCTGCGGTCGAAATTCGGGGGGGAAAAAACATAAAAAGTTGTAGAAGAATGCCAAAGCACGCGTTGACACTTTGCGCTCAACACTCGCAAAAACACACAGGACTGCTCATAGGAGCAGCAAGGACTCTCCTCTCCGGAGAGTTCTCTCCGGGGCCATCATCAACGTGTGTCGTGTAGCCCCAGAGTGTCCTGCAGCCTCCCAGAATGCGGAGTTGCTGCGGCCTCAGTTCATTGTAAACAAAGGATGTGCGAACGAACACTCTCTGCCCCCTGCACCCCCCTTTCGCACAAATAATATCCCTGTCAACTGGAGATGCTGAGCGGAAGCTTCGCGTTCTCACTGCGCAGATGGCACCAGGACTTCGGATGCTTCGCAGAGAGAACAGCGGAGGAAAGCTCGCCCAAAGCCAGCTCCAGTGGCAACTGGTTGGTAGTCCGCCAATCGATTTTACTCACGGCGCCAGCGCCGAAATTTTGACAGCTGTCAACGCGCCGGATGACACTTTGGCCACACCAAACACCAGGCACCGGGCACCGCATTTTCCCCAGCAAGGTAAACAAATGGAAACGCAAACTGCAGGCGCAATCATTTATCAAATGTCCATCGGCCGATAAGCAGGCAACTGGATCTGAAATGAGCCAAAACCAGGAGCCACCAGAGCCAACAACAACCTACAACCAAGAACCAGTCAGTGGACAGGAGCTGGCCATGGCAATTAAACAATGTCAGAAAGCATTTAGCCGGCAAATGAATGTCACCAAGCGGCCGAAGGATGAGCCAAAACTACATGGGGATTAATGAGCTGGGCGGGAGCAGTGCACTGCGGAGAAATTGACTTTACGAAGAGTCATCCGGTCAAATAAATACATAAATTTAGATAATCATTGATAATTGATAATGATGGGGGTTTTCTTTAAACGTCATTAGTATTAAAAGAGGCAATTGGATGGACTTGGGTTAAGAAATTCGCTGAGTTCAATAATAGTCTATTATTTGTGTAATTAATTCGATCAGTGTACTCCTGGTCAATATACCGGGGGACTCCTCCGGCACAGCCTGCTGGCCATGTCCCCCTGTCAGTATGAATTTTTGATAATTTAATTAGAGTGCCGCCGCTGGGACGGATGGATGGACAGATGGTTGATGGTTCGGACCACTGGCAATTGCTTGTAAAAATGCGGCGGACCGCGGGCCCAGCCCCTTTTTTCAGCTTCAGTTTTTCACTTTCCCGGCCCTCACGCACACCAGGCGTTGCAAAGGGAATTTTCATAATTAAGCAATTACCCGTTTCAGGACCAAGTCGAACTGAGTTTGCTCCTTCCAATTTTCGTGGGCGTTGCGGTCACTTAGCCGAAATAGTGCCCTTTTTAGCGCTCTTCTGGCCAAATGTCATAACCGCTTTTTCCCGGGTCTCCTGAACGCTGGGCGGTGGACTCACTGGTCACTGGCTAACGAAGATGAATTGGTTTTTTATTCAAATTTAATTTATGTATGCCCGATGGGAGCCCTGCCCAGCAGGCCCCGCCCCCCCATTTTGCGTATTTTCCTATTTCTGGGCCCATTAAAATCGCCAAAAACAATTGAGACACGTGATTTCAGTGGCCTCCAATGTGTCTGTGCGTGTCTGTCTGTCATAACAACAGGACAGGGCCAAAAAGGGCGGCTCTTGGCCGTGGCCCGGAGTGCCAGGCTGATGTCAACTAAATATCATCACCTGAGCAGATGGCCCGGCACTGATAGCCACTCTGGCGACGTTTCCACGGGGCGTTGGGGATATTTGTTAGGTGCAAAAAATTATGTTTGGCTTATTGTGGAGGGCAACGAGGGGCCAGGGCCACTTCGTCATAACGACATTGGACATTCGTATCTGTTAACTGATTGCGATCTTAAATAGCTCAGGCGAGTGGGTGGAGCTAGACAGGAAATTGCGGTTGGGTGTAAATTTAGATGTAGTGCTGTTTGGAAATGTGGGCTGGGGGCAAAACAGATGTTGTTACGTTGAAAATGTGCATAAACTTTGCAGATAATCTTAAATTTTTCTCAGGTTTTCTTAACTGATATTCAAACGTTAAGCCAACACTGATTTAGTTCGATTGAGGGGAATAAAATAAATATTGCATTGCCCTGAATAAACCGAGTATTTGTGTGCCTTCTGATCGAAAGAACCCGACTGCATAAATGCATCTGATTCATGTTGGGAGCTAGAATTTAGGGCTAATCGCTCTACCCGAATCAGATTCCCACGCCACGTTGCACCTAACCGAAACCGAACCCAAACCAAACGAAACAGAACCTAAGCGGCACTTGTCCCTGTGATTCCATCATCTGCGCCAGGAGTGGGAGTGGGAGTGGGTGGCTCCATTGTATAATTAGCAGCTAAACAATCAGTGCACATTCATGGCGCTGCTGTCGTCATTGACATAATGCGACAATGGGGCCCAACGTCATGGGTTTGTGGGTCTTGTGGGCCCACAATTTCAGCGATATCTCATAGATAGCGCAGGGCCTCCGTTTCAGTTTCTGTTTCAGATTTAGATTCGGTTCCATTTCCATGTCCAGACCCACTCCCCGGCCCGTGTCCGTGCCCCTACCCCTGCCCCAGGCCCCCTCGGTGTATAAATAGGTGGACGTGTCCGTACACTGGCCTGACAAGATAACAAAATTACTGCCTTCTAAACATTCGAGAGCACAGATATTGTGATAAAAATTTATAGTGAGTGGCCGGCCGGGGGTCGGGGAAAATACTGGTAGTAGTAGGCAACCGAGATTTATTGCCCCGCAAATCTGTCAACGCACTGAGTCGGGCGGCAAACACGAAAATATTTGAGTTTCCAGACTGCTGCTGACTCCCTTCCTTGTCATTATATCTCGGAGGGATCTGTTTTTAGGAGCACATATTTGCATAGTGCCAGAACAGTAGCGATAAAATGTTAACTCGCCGATTAGCGTTGCAGCCACAGCAGTATCAGTATCAGTATCTGTATCCGAGTATCACTGCTGAGTCGTCTCTGTGTGCTAGAGTCGGGGCAAACAATTGCAGTAGTCAGTGCTGCTGCTTCTGCTTCTGCTGCTGCTGAATTTTTTTTTTTGTTTTTCTGATATCCACTTGATAAGATAGTCTGCCTTTGGCAGGGGCCGCAAATCATAAATTACAAATCATTACGCAGACGGCAGACAGGGATCTCTCTGCTGGCCAGGCCGTCGGCATCTTCACTTCATCTTTTCTGCAAACTGCAAGCTCCCATAATGCCGGACGATTTTTGACATGTACATGAATTAGAGGGCAAGAGGAGCCCCAAATGAGTTGGGAGCCATAAAAAGGGTAGTATAACGATTAATTTTTTCCACGTTGACATTTTGGCTTAATTGCACTTCAATAATCCCGAAAAAACACACAGTCAGGCCAGCTAAGGGGACAACAAGAGCGGAGAGCTTAAGGAACGAGAACAGATACGGATACAAAATGGCAAAAATGCGTAAAAGGGCACGAAAAGCGGCGACCGACAGCGCAGATACAATTTTAATCCCACGGACTTTTGCTGCATAAGCACCGGCCGCACTGGCCGCGCTGGCCGAGAAAAAACTGGCCAAGCGAAAAATAAAAAAAATGGACAGAAAATGAACCTGGTCAGAGGGAGAATGGGATTGTGATGGAGGGAGGAAGGGAGGGCATCCAGCGGATCCAAGGTACGTTGTCAGCAGAATCAACCCGAGTTGCAAGTGGGCCGCTGGCAGCCGTTGTTGCCGCGACCCCAAAAGCGGCCAGCAGTACCGCTAACAAAGTTGACAAGAAGTAAAATGTCCGACGGACTAATTGGCTTAAACGCTGGCAAAATTTATTTAAGCACATTAGTGGGATTTGGTTTTTGCCTTCGTTGTATGCTCTGTGTGCGTACTTTTAGCTGTGCTTCTGCGACGGACACGAAAGTATCTCATGGATTCACTTGACCAGCTGGACAGACTCGAACCCGGCGTCGGCTCTTGCTTCTGGCCTTAGTTCTTCCCACATGTGGATATATATATGTATATGGAACGATATTGATTTAAGAACTCCTCGACTTCTTTCAGAGTTCATTAACAGGCGGAGACGGATTAAACGACTTCAATGAGACAAGTGTTACTTTATAATAGGAATTTCAATTCTTCCGAAATCAACCCAAAACTAAATAATGCCACGATTGGGTCTGAATTCCTGGTCTATCCATTTTAATTAACCCCAAAGCAATTGCCACTTTGACAACGAATTCGGAAAGCATAAATCATGCAGCCCCAGATACCCCACGAATTTATAACCCGATAGCCATAGAGCCCGAAAGCCCGCCATCCCGCCTTTACGCAACTCTGTCACATGCACACAATTTGCGGACCTTACCTTTTTATTTAATTAGCTAATTTCGAGTGACCCCAGTAATTGGTGGAGATATAAATAATCAATGCGTGGGGATGGTGGAGGGGGCGTGCAAAGTGCAAATGTATCTTTCGGATACGCAGCTGAACTCGATACATTTTTAATAAAGTCGAGAAAATGGTGAAGCCAGTGAGCGGGCGGGCATTTGCGTTCTTCAATTATTCAAAACGTTCAGCAGCTGGTAGCTCCTCCACTTTAGCCCCAAATGCCAGCGCTGGAAATTGCTGCTCGCCCTCGAATTTCCCCCACAATTAATCCCAAAAAAAAATATTTTGATCTATTGCCAGGACAGTACCGTTTTCCCAAACCCCCTCCAGAACTACTAAAATCGTCGCAGCCACACAAAGAAAATTCAAAATATAAACAGCAACGAATTTCTCACGCTGCTTGGATGCCAGAGATTTGGAGATTCCAATGTCGATTCCGACTTCGATTCCATACTCAGGTCCAGGTCTATCTATATCTCCCGACCCCAAAGACACTTTCTCTCTTTCTGTATACATTTCACACCCTCAAAAATAGAAATTATCTGTGTGCATTTACGCAAGTTTTTAATGCTATTAGTTCCATCTTAGCATCTCGGGCCTTTCAGATAGCATCCTCCATCCTCCATCCCCCATCCCTTACTGCCAGCCATTTGAAGTGAACCAAATTGTCTGTTTCTTTTGCTTTCACTCCATAGATGTATCTGTATCTCACTGTGTGTCCTGCTGCCTGTGCGCCTTTTATTTCGATTCTATTTTCTATACGTTGCACTCAACAAGAGCGCTCTCGCTGGTCTGGACGCAATTTTGTTGGCAATAAATCACCCAAAGTCGACATTAAATCTTTTTTCCCTTCTTTGGGTCTTTTATTCTATTTTCCTTTCGGGCTTCGGTTTTCCTCGTTGCCATTGCTTTCCCTACTTTTCTTTGACTTTCACAGCAACTGAGCGCAGTGCACATGTCTCGGGGATTACGATTGGGCCCAAACCGTGGCAGGGTAGCGGTGTCCTTTCGATTTGCAATCTATTTATTCTTTATTCTCTTGACTTTTTATTTGGACTACACTGGGAAAGCAGTATAAAAACCATCAAATGCACAACGGGAATATGTGGTCACAACTATTGTTGAATTACAGTTTGAAGGCTACTCTTCACAAAGGAAAGTGGCGAGGCTTAGTTACAAGGAATGCCTGGATGCTACAATATTTATTAAACTAATTTTGGCAACGTTTCGATAAAAACTTAAAAACCCAACAAATCAAATAAACAAAATTTTCCATACAACTCCACCAGAAATACACAAATATTTTCAACTATTACCCTGGAACCGGAAAAGTCCAGGATGAACCCCTAGTTTGAAAACCAATCCTCTAATTTTGTAAATGGAAAAATTCAAATAGTGCGTTCCCATCGGAGAGGATGAGAATAAAAGGCAACACATCTGCAATTTGGAATATTCAAAATTTGAATTTGAATGAAGCCGGCCGGGTGGCAGACGGCAGGCATCAAGCAGGCAACTGATTAACCATTTGGAATTGGCCACAGAATCCGTTTGGCCAACCCGAGCAGAAAATGAAACATTTCCGCAGCGCGGGCAGCACATTAGCACTTGGCGAACAATGGGCCCAAGTGGCATCCGTCAGATGCGGGATGCGAGAGCAGCCGGAGTGCTAGAGTACCACCAAAATGCCGGAGTGCTGGGCTGGGGAACCCTGTCACAGATCTGTCAGCCGGGCGAGACTGTGAACAATCGCAGGAAGTTCAAACAAAAACAGCTTGCCGAGCGCTGAAGAGATTTGAGCCCAAAACAACAGCTTTCCAGGCGACCCGCTCTTCCTGCCATTTCCGAATTGACGAACAAACAACAAACAATTTCGCGCTTGGAAAAACAAATGGAAGGCGGGAAAAGAGCAAACTCAGCGTGTGTTCAACTAATAATTGTCAAAAAGTCAAAGTCAATTGTGAAACTCGCAGGATGCAGCTCAGGGCTGGCAATTCGGCTAATTTCCAGCCAAAAACCAATAAGGAATATAAGTTTACATGTTTAAAGCATTGGCCTTTATTTTGGGTGATTATATATAGCATTTTTTTGTAAACTTTGGAAGAATAAAAGATATACGCGTCGACATAATATTTTTCCCGCTTAGTTAAAATCCTACATCCTGTTCCATTTATTTTCCCAACTATGTTAACATCGACATCACCGCTGCTTCAAAAGTCAAAAGTCGAGTGGAAGGGTAAGTTAAGGATAAACCTGAAATTTGTGACGAGTTAGGCGGCTCAATGTCAACCACCAACCAACCAACCAACCGACTGAAGGGTATCCTTTTCACATATCCTTGTATTTTGTTTTTCTTTGTTGGCCAGCCAGCGATCTCAATCAAATGTATTTTGTTGTACATTGACATTCATGCGCTTTGCCGCTTGTCTGTCAACAATTAGCACGCTATTCATCACGTCACTTGGCTGCTCTTTTGGATTTTGTGGATTTTCGTATTTTTCCCATTTAATAATTCTGTAAATACTTTTGGGAGGCTCGCCTTGGAACAGGGGCAAAGTGCGTAGCGAATATTTACAGCTGCACAGGCAGGGGGTCGTCAATGTAAATGTAACTAATCTTTATGCATAGGCTTCCTATCTAGATAGGAGATTTACATAATTAATGCGGATACTACTATTTTCGGGATATTGACTAATTTGTCTGTCAATGTCGCCTGGCGATCTTTTCGATTTCAGCGCAAACCAAATAGATGAACCCCTTCCGAGAGTTCAAGTCAATAACCCAAATCGAAATCGATCCAATCCAATCCAGACTAAATATAATACATTAGCTCATTTGACCGCATCGGACTGGAAACCCAGCAAATGTCTTCGGTGGCATTTAAAAGTCAAATGGCCTGCCTTTGATTTCGGGAATTTAAATTTCTTACAGCAGCCGAGAATTCCATGAACTTAATTTGACTATTCAGAGGGCATTCGTTACGGATGATAATGCTGACCTTTGTTTTGACCAAAAAGTCATGTGAAGCATACTTGAACGGTGCGTTTCGAATTTTCAGGACTACAAAATAATGAAAATGTATTTGCCCAACTATTTTCAGTAGTTGTGGGTGCCAAAAGTGTTATCATTTTAAACAGTTACCACTTTTCCTTACAGAATGCGGCTCGGAAATTTTTTATATAAATTTATTTATAAATATTTATTTTACGGGTATGGCG